>CM062296.1:357639653-358139489 GCA_031216915.1 Pictodentalium vernedei
CACAACGTTTTAATGTTCGCAAGAATGGTGCCGCTTCAAAATTAGCATTTGGCCAATATGACGTGTTACGTTTGGGTCGAAAACCTAGACGTTCAGAGAACTCCTGAAAAGTCTTTCCCTCTGAATGATGGGCCATCGTCAGTCTTTAATGGTTTTGATAATCCAAAGGGCAAAAGTCTTGTCAAGATGGGGTATAACCGATTTAGCAGACACTGATGTAGTTATTTCAGTCACGAGAAATCTTGCGTATGTCGATGACGACAATAACATATTCTCCAGCAGGAGTAGGTCCCCAGAAATCTGCACATAAGGATGCAGATGGAGCTTCTGGTAGATGTGCAATATTCAATGCAACAGAAGAATCTGATTTCGGTGATGACACTGTTCAACACGAACACTTTTTAGCTGAACAACAGTCAATGAGACACTCTGAAAGAACACGTCATCCACCACAATATCTAAATGACTTTGTTCGTTATTAACAGTATGTCAGGGCTTGGACGACCCGATTTGGGGGATCTCATGTGACGTCATCGTAAAGTGATGCAGTTACATCATGCTTGGTTGTCAGGGTAGCCCACGTGAGCGACATGTTGTGGCGCCATTATCATAGTGATACGTGGCGTTAGTGCGAATGCGCAGCGCGCGTTATAAGGATGATACGTGTTTCCGACGTCCATTTTGTTTACTGTAGAGGGCCACCCTGGTATCTCTGGTGGCACGTGGTTGCTATGTAACTGAAAACCCTCTAATAGGATGGGGTGTGTTCCATTAAATAGGAGTAAATCTAATTACTACATACAACCCAACAATGTCGCCAAACTTACCAGATCCTCGCTTTTTGACTATTCAGACCACCATCTTTGATGCCACGTGATTGCTATGAACCTGAACGGTTTCTGATAGAAGGCGGAGTTGATCTAGAGATGCGATCCGTTGTATAGGAGTAAATCTAATTACTTCAAGAACCCGATAACTATTTTTGATAGTTCGTATTCCTTTAGAATCCTTCCTACTCGGTTGTTCCTGTGTATACTCCAGTAGCGTATAAGAGACCTTCAGTTGTAACAGTTTGAGCTTATTGTTACTATTTGTAGCTTTTCTAGTCTATTCTGACCTTTTTAACCATATTGCAGGTACTCCCGTTCTTGCTTTGCGCCGCATAAACCATGTTTCGTTTATTCAGATCATCCAATCCGATCACTTTTCTGCAGTTAACTAATCAATAAGCGTGCGCCGTTTAGCTTAGTCCCCATCCACTATCACCACATACTGTATCTGGAACGAGACGTTTGCCATATGAGGAGATTGGGGCAATGAGGAAAATTCCTCACTGAGGTATAATCTATTGTTCCTCTTGCCCTCATCTGGGTTTTGAAAGGCCACATCCCATGGCACCCCACTTCAACCACCCTATTCTAACAATCACTGATCTTAGGAAACCCATTTTCATCGTATGAGACCATAAGGGCCAGGAGAAAATCCCTCAGTGAGGTATTATCTATCATTGTTCATACCATCATCTGGGTATTGGACTACCACGTTCGGCCTTTGGCATCCCTTTTCATCGTATGATTCCACGAGGGCCATGAGAAAGTACTCAATGAGGTGTAATCTATCATTGCTCATATTCTCATCTAGGTATTGAACTGCCACGTTCGATGGCACTCCACTTTGCAATCCCTTCTTTTGTCTGTCTGTGGATGTAGAATCCCTTTTTGACGTATGAGGCCAATAGGACCACGAGGAAATCCCTCAATGAGATGTAATCTAGCATTCCTCATATCCCCATGTTGGTATTTGGGAACTGAAAACAGTGGTGATCTGGGGGTTAATGTGGACTGGTGGGGACTAGTGGGGGATACCGTTTAGAGGATAGTTTTGGTTCCTAATACCTGTTTGTTCCCTGCCTTCTAGACCACCCCATGACCTCCATAGCTCCAAGACCCCTACCACTGACTTGTCCATAGTCACTATCATCTGTCCTATGATCAGCTTCCACTGTAGTCTACCACTATTCTGCCCCGTGCTACACTGTCTCTCCATTACTAATTTGTGTTGCCACTATGTTTCTTAATGCCTATCATTAAATACCTGCCGCTGCTGGTCCCAATTCATATCACTGTCATATTTGTCTTCCAGCAGTCGAATACAGTCTGCTTGCTCGGACGATTCGAACCTTATCGAGCAAATGAGCTATCGGGTAATTGTTCGAAGGACTCACCATACGACTCGATGACCTCTCGGTATTGGCGATTGAAGACTGCGGTGACTGGTGATTAGTGAGGATTGAGGAATAGTGGTGACTGATGGAGACTAGCGGGGACTGGTGGGTACTATTGGTGGATGAGATCTTAGAGGATACCTTTTGGAGGATACCTTTTAGAGGATAGTTACGGTTCCAAATACTTAATTGTTCCCTGCCTTCTAGACCACCCTACGAACCTTCAGAGCTCCAGGGCCATTGCTGCCGACTTGTTCATAGTCACTGTTATCCGTCCTACGATCCGCTTCCAACGTAGTCATCACTACTATAATCTTCTACTACCCAAGCAGTCTTCTACCATCACAGCCTTGTATCATTATTATTGGTTGCCACTATTCTGACCCGTGCTACAGTGCCTACCATTAATAACCCCGTGGTACTACTACGGTATTTAGTACCTATCATTATTCACTACACTACTGCCGTTGCCGTACCCTGTTCATATCACTATCATACTATCATTACAATGTGGGGCGCCACTGAACGTGGCAATTTAATACCCAGATGAGAATATGAACAATGATAAATTATACCTCAGTGGGGGATTTTCTCACAGCCCTTATGGTCTCACAGGATGAAAATGAGGTTCCGTAGGTCAGTGGTTGTTAGGATGGGGTAGCTCAATGGGGTACCATTGGACCTGGTCTTTCAATACCCAGATGAGGATAAGAGGGACAATAGATTAAACCTCATTGCGTGATTTTCTCGTGGCCTTAATGCACTCATGGTGAAGGGCGACTCGGTTCTTATACAGTATGTGGTTAGAGTGGGGGGGGGGGGGTAAGCTAAATGAAGCATACTGATTGGTTGGTTAGTTGCAGAAAGGTGATCTGATTGGATGATCTGGATAATGATACATGACTTGTGCTGTTCGAAATAAGAACAAGAGTACCCGGAATAGGGTTAAATACATCCATAAGAGGCCAGAAAAGCTAAAAGATGTAACAATAAGCTAAAACCGTTGCAACTGAAAGGCTCTTCTACGCTACTGGAGTATACCTCGGAACAATATATAGGGCTGGGTAGACAGAAACAATAACAGCTTACGGAAAGAAGCAGAGGATTTCGAAGGAATCCGATCTAGTAAAAATATTTATCGGGTTGTTTATGGTAATTGGATTTACACTTATATAATGAAACGCATCCGTAGCACACCCTTTCTATTAGAAACCGACCAGACTCATCGCAACGTCAATGATGGTGATCTGGACAGGCAAAAACTGAGAACTTTGAAAGTGTGGAGTCATTGTCGGGTTGTTTTTATGGTAATTAGATTTACTCGAGCAAATCCTTTGAACAAATGCACCTCTTATTAGAGGACTTTCAGTAACATAGCAACCAACTCCCATAGAAACCATGATGTCGGCCTCATGTTAAAATGGACTACGCAAATACTTATCACTTTGGTAATGGGGTCCAAACATGGTCGCTCATGAAGTCTACCTTGACAACCAAACATGATGTAACTGGATCACGTGTCTATGACGTCAAATGAGATCCCCCGATGAGATCCCCTCCCATACCTAAATCTTGTTATTGAAGATGTAGTTGTGACCCCTTTTTATAAAAAAAAACATTTAGCTTAATGGCAAGCTGCTATATAGCATTTCAGTTGACATTATTCACAAAGTAATTCTACCCGATTTCCTTTTGTAATCATGTTTCACCATTCGAACTTGGTGGATAAAAATATATATCTATCACTTTTACCATACAGTCCAAATGATGTTATTGAGGGACTTTAAATTTAGAATACGTTTGTACCAATTTATTTTTAGTAAACTACTTCTCATTCCGTCCAAGGTGGAGAGGGATGTAGTAAACATTGATTTGTATCCAAGTGAACGGGAACTGTTCTATTTCCAGATTGAAACAGAATGATTGTTTGTGTGATTACAAACATTTGGTTGATGAGTACGAGTGTTGATTCGAAGCAGAATGTTATGTATTCACAATGTCTGGACAATAAATAGTTACACACTAAAAACTAAAGTGTTAAAACTGACACTTTCAAGGTGTTGAACCCATTCTAACTCTTAGGGTTTGATTTTAACACTCAAAGTAAAATGCTTTAAGCTCTAAGACATTACAATCGTCAGACATCTGAAACTTGAATGAATGGCACTTCCCATGTGTCTACTATTGGTGGTTCTTCCAGAATCGTCCATAATTTGATTTGCGCTTGGTGGGTACATAATTAAAAGGACACAACGCAGATGACGCGTCATCTGCGTTGTTTCCTTTTAAATGTCGCGACATTACACTCGTCAAGTGGTATTATTGTAACACCTGTCAAGTTCTGGGATATCTACACTTGAACAAAGTGCTAGTTCAGCAGTTAGTAAGTGTTAAATACAGCCCTTCAAGTGTAGTTTTTAACACTTTAGTTTTTAACGTGTACTATATCAGTTATCGTCTATCACCACTATACATCATACAATGCACTATAGGCTCTCTAAAATTAGTCATGTATTATTCTAGTACTTTCGATTAACGGGACACAACGTGCATTTTTAGGATGCGTGTCTTTGATGAGGTCCCTAATAGAAGACAGTGTACTTACGGTTGCAATCCTGATGGGTAGTGAGATTTTTCCTCTGTTTGATCGATATAACATAATAATTTTTACGCTGTTTGGTTGGATATAATTGTTGCAAGGCATGTCGCTGACTATGCAAAAATAGTAGTCCTCGAGAAAGAATAGTTTACACGCCTCCGGCCTTCCTCGAATACTACTATTTTGGAATAGTCATCTTCAAACCCTGCACAAATTATGTTCTGCCCAAAACCAGGCAACCGAAATGCTAGGTATATTCCAAGGCCCCCAAATATTAATATCACCAGCTCGGTCTTTACTGACACCTACTGCGATTTTTTTAATTCACTGCTATAACTCCGATGTAAAAATGTCACTCAAGGAGTTTTTAATCTCGTTTAGCTCACATCCGGTGCAAAATTTATCGCAAATGTTTACGTAAGTGATAAACCTGATATGTGTTTACGTCAATCGAATGCCGTATATAGATCAGTTCGGTATCAGTCAATGGTTAATCTGATATTCACCTCCCATTCATACCCGATTTCACTAAGAAAAGGGCGATAGGCGTGAGAACGCGCCAATTCGAATTTCTCCTATGTGACATCAGCACGTTATAATAATCGGGTGGTACACCCTCGGTGATGGTGAAGTTCCCCCACAGCGATATACTGACAACCGATTCGACAATGGTAAGTGAATTATAATAATTTTGATGGAACAAAGTCTTTCAACAACACCACAAATGTTGTAGCGTATTAGGAACATATCGGTGAACAAATGATCAAAGGAGTTATCTCACCAGCGATTTATTTTGAACATAATTTCAATCGTTTGATTGTGCGATTTGCTTCTATTTCATCACATTTATCAGTTCACTTTAAAAATACACCACGGTAACGACAGAGGCTTGCAAGCTAAAATTTAGTTGTTATTTCATTCTTCTGTCACTGACTATAGCCGTGTCATTGTGATGATTAAAAAATGCCTGAAGGGCAGTGTCGGGTCGTTTTCTGATATAAATGTACCCAAGGAAAACAGATGTTGGGGTGCAAAACAGAGATGTTGCGAGCACGTGGACAGAACAATATTCGGTTGTATTTTTTCCTTGATATATATAATACATCTTAGTGACGCGTAAACCGTGAATCATTGTCTGTCCTCAATCCAACTATTATACAAAAATTAACGGTCTGAGTAAGGGTTTGCCAGACAAATGGCGTCATTGGTCCGTTGTTGAAATCACGCCATGCGACCAATATTCACATTTCGGAGCAATACAACATCTCAGACATGTATATGATGTATAAAAGAAATTCACTGGCGTTATCGCTTATAGTGAGGGTGAGTGAAGAAACCCTGCAGGGATTCCAGAAACACGTCTGCATAGGACGTGTTGCTTTCGAATCCGACTTGCCACCATTGATAGTACATTACCATTTGTACAACCCGTTTATCGGCTTCAACTTGCATAACCGTAGAACTAACGCCTAGATGGGAATCCCGATGCAAACGCGTTTTTAGAATAGGATAGAACATCTTTACATTTCAATTGCAGTCCAGTGTGACGCCATTCTTTGTAATTTCGAGGCAATACTTTATGGTATTACATATAGACAGTTCTACTTGGAGAGTACCAAGGTATCGATGGATGCAACCGTTGAGAGATGCGCCCAAAATGTCATCACAATCATTATCCCACTCTCAGTCATCAAAACGTTTATTTAGAAACGTCCCTCTCAAACAAAGGATCCGTTCCGTTTCGAACATGTTCAGCACAAACGTCACTTGTTGGAATAATATATCTAATGCGCGTTTTTGTGTAGGTGTCTTAAAATTGAAAAAGAATGATGTTATTTACTGAATATGCCTTTATAAAGTAGATCTAAAATTAAGTTTAAAGACACCTTCAGTGATATCGGTGATGATTGTTTCGTGGTGAAACGGATGGGAATGTCGTCCTCCTATTTTTCTGATTGGGAACGTCTTTCCCTCAAATTGCAAGACCTGGAATTAGTTGATCTTGGCGAATGTCTAACACACTGTGCAGCTAACAAGGCGAACGAATGCTCGCTGTGTAATACACAGCAAGCACTCATTCGTTGTGCTAGCTGCAATAAACCCATTTTAGTTACTGGTTTTCCAAACTATAATATATATATAGATCCGATAAAAAAAAAACACAAAACTGACGTCATGAAAGTGGCATACTTATAAATTATAAGCGCGTTTGTTTTGGTTTGCAACGCAAGCATGTCTCATCAAAACAACATTTTCACGTTCTTCTCATAAAAGGGAGGGTGGATCATCCTTATTATCTGGCTCTTGGAGTAATAATGAAATTCACTGCGAAAAATTAGCGAGAGTGCGATTCTTCGGCAATAAATTTCAAAATTTTCCCGAGAAGACTGCCTGAAAATCGTTGATGATTGCTAACATGATGAGCCCCACTCCATTACTTCTTAATTTCGGAAAGCATCATTCAGTGATAACAAAAGTGGTCCAAAATAGATTTGTAATGGAGATACACTGAACACCATTATTCAAATATTTAGTTGGGATGTGTATATCTTTGAATTCATGTGGACGCTTTATGGACACATTTTCAAAAGTTCTCTTGCTTTTTTAGCTAGGCGATTTCAGCTTCCATCAGCCCTTTCTCACCTCACGAAATTTTCGCTTCTTTTGTATCTATTATGTTATAAAGGTTCGTCGTTGTGAGCCTGGAACAATATATAATTCTCCCGTTTACTATGCTCTGTTTTCCGTGTTTTTCAGACCTTTTCCTTTTAAAAACACAGCTTGCCGTCGATATTGAAGAGGATCGCTTGAACTTCTATATGAACAAATCCGATTAAATTTATTATAATATGTTCGGAATTCGTTAACTAATGACTTTCTCTCATCCAAACATACTAACCTCTGTAGATAGATTTGAAACTCGCTGTTTTGGGCACATGTGGGTGAAGATTTCAACATGACCGGCATCCTTGTCAATCCGAATGTTAAATACACAGAACGACACACGCGTGTGAATGGGTTAATCGATATGGCACGAGTGCCAGCGTGGAAGGATAAAACGAGAGGCCGCAAGCCTTGAGTCTTATCTTTCCACAATGGCACAAGTGCCATATCGATTAACCCATTCACACGCATGTGTCATTCTGTATTGATTACACGCCTTCACGTCTATAAAAAGAATTATTAGAAGGACACTCAGCAATTCATTAACAACTATCAACAAAAAGAACATATTTTATCGCCAACCAAATTTGCTACGGGAATCCGTGTTATTATTTCGTCTCCTGGGTTCCAAAGTGTTCTATGTGCCTATTGGCACATAGAACACCTTGGAACTCAGGGGACGATTTTCAGCTATCGCCAGCGATGCAAAGTGTAATTGCGTTGCACGATTTGTAGAAAAATCCAGTGAAATTTTGCTTCTATTTGAAAATAGTCCGCCAAAGATTTCCGTTCCGCACATATGTGCGGAACGGATTTTCATTTTCCGCACGGTTTTGTGTTGCTGTCGATGGGGATTACATAGAACAGGCGTGTAATAAAAAGAAATTCTATTTAGATACGAAGTTGTGAATGAATCTAAGCTTGCAGGGCTTGTCATCGCATCCGTTTAAATTTGTTTTTGTTCGGGAACATGGGAACCGGGGATACAAGCCCCCCCCCCCACCACACCCCCAATTTGTCCAGAATTGAGAGAGAGGGGGGGGATTAGATCGACATTACTGATCTTCATCAATCTAGGAGATCCGTATCCTCAATTTTTATGTCGTATGCCCCACCCACTCGCTTGACCTTTGTTTCCGAAACAAATCACACGCTGAACATCAGCCGTGCACAAGCTTTGTCAGAAAATGGCGAACGTGAGTTCGACTAATGCTAAAAAAATCGACATTGCTATATTAAGCGTTTCACATTCTGTGTTAAAGTTAACCTTTACAGTAAGTACCCATTGCAATATTAATATAGCCTTTATCAAGTTGTGTATTTTCGCTGGTTTAACCACCACTATGGACGTCTGACATTCTAAACGCAATGGTATAGATAAAACTAGAGAATTGTAATTTGTTGGACGAAATTACGGGCTTTTCCAACTTTTTGATATGAAAAGGCAGACAGCATATAGCAAAGCAATGTGTTGGAAGTTAATCCTTTCCAAAATGAAAGAAAACACCCAAAGTTGGCCATTTTTGTCATTTTCAAATGATCTGTTTTTTATAGCAGTCAGTGTCCTGAAGGGTTAAATATGAGTCTAAAACATGAACAGCGATGTTCCTCTACATTTGCAAAACATTTTCTTGCAAACAGTTAGTTACTTTAATAGTCATTTCAGCGGAAATAAAGTTGTGTGGGTTTGGATTTAATGACAGAAAAACTGTGTATACATGCAGAATGCAGTAAAATTAAGGAAAATTAAAGTTTTTTTCAGGATAATGGTGTCAAAACATGTGTTGGATTATGTGTGACACCAAAACTCATCACAGAAAATTTGTTTCCCTATAATACACAATACACATGTGCAAAGGAAAATGGACTATTCCAATCCCACCCAGGGAAACTGGGTACAGAAAAGTACAAAATTAATCGGAAAATACATTTTGTCTGACGGTACTCATGTTTGTACAGCAAAAGCTGGTATTGGATACAGCAGGACACAAAAACTTACAACTCAAAATTTGTTCACCATTGATTTTTGATGCAGTTATGGAAAGCACAATGAGCTATTTCTTTCTTGTTTCTGGACAAATGAGTACAGAAATTTGCAACATTCATGAAAATCAATTTTTTTTTGACAGTAGTATTCTTTAAGTGACCAAAGCATATGTTGGGTTAAGCCTCAGATCATAACTTACAACAGCATATTTATTCATTAAGCATCTGTGCCTATTGCAAAACAAAGTCTTTGAAATTAACCCTTTCCAAAATGAGAGGAAAAAGCAACCGAAGTTAGCAAATTTTGGCATTTTCAAACGGTACTCTTATGCTCACCCTCCTTGTGCTTGGGGGTTAAAGATCAGGTTAGAAAGTAAACAGTAATTGTCTTCTGCATCCATTGCTGCATCTACACATACCAACATAATTGTTACAACAACCTTGCAATTAGAGAAATTTGCCCTTGAAGTTAGTCAATCTTGAAGATAAAATGCTATATTCATATCATTTGTGGCCAATAGGGGTTAATTTTGAAATATTTGTGTGGTGATTTTAGTGCATCACATTATGCTCTAAATGTGTGGACATCAATCACATACTGAGTGTCTGATAAGAGACATGGAGGAATCTTGAATCTTGGTATTTCAATGAACATGTGCAAGTTGAGTGTACTCCAATTCAAGGCCTGACAAGTGGGTGAGGGTTAAAACTTTAAATAAAACATATAACAGCAAAATTGTTCTGGGATGAATGCCCTATCTTTTCATTGGGAACGTTTTGAGTAAATATGGCTTCAATGCTGAGAAGTCGCATGTAAATGTTGGTGAAAATAACAATTATTCCGACAGTACCCTTAAGGGAAGTCTCCAATCTGTCAAGGGTTAAACTTTTAATAATAACATATAAAACAAAATGTGTCATACTTTGACTGCTGCATACAGCCATAGAAAACATTCAGAGCTCAATCAATTAGAAATGAAGTAAATTGTCACTTTAACTTATCCAATTCTGAAAAGAATGGGTGTTGTTTTGGACGGTACCTACTTTTATGCAACCGGAATGGGCATAGGGTTAAACTTTACAACCAAACTTACAACAGCAAATATGCTCGGTAGTCAATTGTGCATGAGGACATGAAAGTGTTTGAAATTATCCCTTTCCAAAATGATAGAAAAAGCAACCAATGTTGGCTAATTTTGGCATTTTCAAACAACACTCTTATTCTCGCCCTCATTTTGCTTGGGGGTTAAACCTGAGATTAGAAAGTAAACAGTAACTTTCTTCTGCAATCATTGTTGCATCTATCCATACCAAAATAATTGTTACAACAACCTTGCAAATAGAGAAATTTGCACTTTGCTATATTCATGTAATTTTTGTCCAATGGTGGCAAATTTTGAAATATTTTTGTGTTGATTTTCGTAGATCATGTTATGCTCTAAATGTGTGGAACATTTAAGCTAAGTAACTGTTAACAATTTTGAGATATTTGAAAAATGGTGAAATTTTGAGGGTTTTGGCAGAATATTTTGAAAATAAGCGTTTTCACAGACATGACGATACCTCATTTCACTAGATTTTGTTACATTACATAAGTATGCCAAATTTGGTTGAAATCGTATAGCTTCCTTTTGAGCAGTGCAACAGACAAAATTGACTGCGGAAAAAAAAGAAAAAAATAGAAAAAGAAAAAAAAATAGAGAAGAATAATTTTGAAAAATAAGAATAACAAGAGTCTTCCCCAAACTGGGTTTGGGAAAGCCTAAAAATGTATTATTGTTAATATCAGTCACTGAGGTGTTTGTATAGTTGAGTTGTTGGGAAATAAGTGAAATGTGACACGATTAACTGTAACCGTCATCGTTGTCTTTCCATTTTGCCTCATTCGTGTTCAGGCTCCGCTTCACAGTTTTCTGGGCATTTCCTAAAATGTCATACACTCTCTCCAAATGTAAATATTCTGTAACTTAGTTATATTACCTATAACATGTATTACATTTCCCAAATCCACTAAAAACATATAACACTATCTGACTAAATAGTAAAAAATAATCTGCATGTGGGTGAAATAATTTATTGTCAAAGCCGCAAAATTGCATGAAAAAATGCCGATACCAGTCATTTTCAGCCACCCAGCAGCCTCAAAAGCAGAATTTTCCCACTATCACGTCTCAACTAACCCTGGAGCATGTAATCCCCTGTTTCTAAAATGTGAAAAAATTTCCATGTTTCCTTCTCATTTTTTAGTTACAGGCTTGATAACAAACCCGTGTAAAAATGACATTTTAAAAAATATCCGATTTTTCGAAGCCACTGTTTCCCATAATTCATCTGGTAATTTACCCCTATGCATCAGACTCCAACTTTAGAATCAAAACTTCAAATTCTCTTGTCCAACAAATAGCCTAATGTAATCATATATCTGATACTAAAAATATATCTCCAATTTACATGGCATTGGTTTCAACATATGTCCTATGTTTAGAATTCCACCCCTGTCCATTGTGCGAAACTGTAAAGCGGAACCTTAAGAGAAAACAAGAGTGATCTTCCCGTGGATTTGGAGTCTATCCTGAGTTGAATGAACTAAAACCACAAGTCACTATTTTCAACCAGTAAAAAGATACCGCATGGTCTTTGCGACCTCCGAAAAGATTTTTCGGGCAGTTTTCGCCTGATTTTCACAACCACACCACACCTCCGCAACCCCTACATTGCTCTGTGCCACTGGGGATAGCATTTTTATTATTACCACCAGACACATTGACTACCTGGGCCCTGTCAAAAGCACTGTTAAATACAATCAAAACGCAAAACAATAAGCAGTAACAACCACTGCTTTGCGGTGGGGTGTTGCTCTCTAGATATAAGGGGACAAACAGCTAAATGGACGGATGACACACGGACATGACACCAATGACCAACATGAAAAAGTACACACTATGATTACAATTCTGTGGTGAACAATAACAGCCGGGCTGTTGATAATTGTATATCTCTGTCATGAATACAGCGCTCAGTGTTTAGGAAATGCAGTGCTCTATCTTAATGTGTTTTCGAAATCTGGCGTAACTTCAAAAAGCTGCGAAAATGAGCTACATCAACATGTTTCTAAAAATTTCAACTTATTTCCTTCCAGTTGTAATGAGATATAATTTGATGAATGTTAACTACCTCTAACAAACAAACAAACCAGAAATAAAAGTGTATTTTTAAAAAATTGTGTATTTAGAACTCCAACACAAATAAAGAACTTCCTGGTTGAAGAGTTGGCACTCCAAAATGCTCTTAAGGTTTCGCTCCACAGTTTTCCAGACATTTCCTAAAATGGCATGCCATACACTCTCTTCAAATACAAATATTCTGTAACTTGGTTATCTAACCCATAACATGTATTACACTTCCTAGATCCACTAAAAACATAAAACACTATCTAAGTGGAAATAAATAATCTGAATGTGGGTGAAATAATTTATTGTCAAAGGCAAGCGTTCAACTGCAAAATTGCATGAAAAATGCAAATACCAGTCATTTTCAGCCACCCAGCAGCCTCAAAAGCAGAATGTTCCTACTATCCCCACTCATCTAACCCTGGAGCATATAGCCCCTGTTTCTAAAATGTGAAAAAGAAAATTCCATGTTTCCGTCTCGTTTTTTAGTTACATGCCTGGTAACAAACCCATGTAAAAATGATTGCCACAGTTTGGTTTTCTTCTCTCAAATGCATTGCACACGTTTTTTTTTAACCCTTTACCCAACGAATCGCCCGCATCCGCCCGCGTAATATGCAAATTCAGCAGGTGAAAAAATATTATTTTTCGAAAAATTTCAACAAAACCATATGTGACCCCTCTTTGGAACGAGCTCGTCGAGCTCGTTCCAAACAGGGGTCACATGATATGGTTTTGTAGAAATTCTTTGAACAAATTTAAAAGATGATATTTAAAATGATAATTTTTTAAATCGTCTGCGTTGGGTAAAGGGTTAATCCTTTTACGCTTTACCTAAAAAATGGACTGAATCCACCTGCGTAATTTACAAACTAAGCAGTTGAATTTTTTGTTTTCAAAACTTTCAACGCTGTGCAGGCTCGAAATTATTTCCAACAAAACCATATCATGTGACCCCTCATTGGAACGAGCTGATCGGTTATGGTTTTGTTGACATTTTTTACAAAACTTGAAAAAAATAATTAATTCTGATATCGCGTTCGTTGGGTAAAGGATTAAACGGTACAATTTTATGAAAATAATCATTTCCATGCCAGTTATTTTGTTTTAAAAAGACAATGTGCTGTAAATTTGGGCATGGAGCTGAAGGTCTAGCTAGCAGGCCTGGCGAGATTAATTTTGAACATCAAGGTGAATTTTGCTTCTGTTCCCGGACCATTTGATAGCCTCTATAGTTCGGGAATATATGGTCCCAGTCATGATGCTGCGACAGGGAGAGTATGAGATTGTGTAACTGGAGACATGGCGGATATCCGATACTTTAGCTGGTCAAATTCGGAATTTTTTACATCCCTGGGTCACATCTCGGAAACTGAGATTATATAAATAATTTGGACGCTTCATTTGACCTTCATTTTTCGTCTCGCGACTTTTATTGAGCCAGGTGGGTCCCTGCTGAATCCTTGGGCTCTGGTGTTACTACTCCGGCTCGCCCGTTCTCTCACCAACCCTGGTTGATAGAAACATTCTGGAATTGCGTAAATGGCAAACTCAAGAATGCCCGAGTTTTTTCGGGTGATTCACCAAGCCTGGTTTGTGAACGAAAAGACACCCACATGAACACTTATACTCGGTTAACTGGTGTTTTCCCATTTCATGAATTTCACCTAAAAGTGCCCTGAGTGTGAATATTTCAGATTAGACGTGTAGCTAAATAATGACGATTATTTAAAATTGTGACTATTGGGCGTTGAATTCATTCTGGACAAGTTGGTGAGTTTTCGTCGCACCACGCTAACGTCTTCACTCACAAGCATGACTGAGAGTCTTCAATTTGTCTGGGAATATCGAATACAGTTTCGAAGTCAAAGAGCTAGTTATAGATAGATACGTTCTTACGTAATATATAAAATAGTGTACATGGATGAATTATGAGTAGTTCAGAAATGTGAACGTAGAGGCTACCCCCAGTACGTTCAGAAGATAGATAGATAGATACCGGAGCAGGTCGGGAAATCGATTTCTGTTGTACATTATTTGTATGGAATTCAATGTTGTTTTAATATTTTTGAAAAGTTATATGACTTTATTGCAAAATGAATTCATCTCAGAAGTGCTTTTACAAGAATGTTCCGAAGACTGGGATTTTTTTAAAAAGCTATGATGCATCGTTTGTTAATGGCTCCTGGCAGTTTTGTGTTTAATTCTTTAAAGTTGTTTTTGAAAATTTTGCAATTTCGACATTTTCAATCAAAGGAAAACAAATAATTTTATTTGGCAACCCAGAGTACTCTCTATTGAGTCCGTATGGGAGATAGGTCCTGAGCTTACCAATCCAATAGTTTTCACGCTCAAGTCGTTTGTCTGTTGCGGTTTCATTATCGTCCAAAAACGGAATTTGCTCAATGGGTTGAAAACTAAAATGTGACTTAATGTCATGACCTGGGAGGTTGAAGTGGTCTGAGACTGCCTTTCCTGAATCTAAACGGATATCTGATAAATAGTTTTGCATTCTGATGCGCAGAGGGTTTTTCGTCTGGCCGACATATTGGATATGGCATAATTTACATGTGATTAAATAAATGATGTTTTCAGAATCACAGTTGAAGCTGTTTCTAACTTGGTAAAACATACGGGTTTGTTCGCTAAAAAATGTTTTACCGGTATTCATGTAGTTCATACGATGTATGTAACAAATTTTGCGTTGGCATAGATTTACTGATCCATTTCCCAGAACTGGGCGGTTATGCCGAATTTTCGTGGGGTGCGTTGGCTCAGAGTCCCGAATGGGTGTTTCTATCTCACGGATTGTATCAGATTTAATTTTCCGCAAAAGGCGTTTCGAGTAACCGCGTTTAACAAGTGTTTGAAAAAGAATTGAACATGCGTGATTGAGGTCGCTTCTGTTCGTACAATTTCTATGGAATCGAATGATTTGAGATTTTACCAACCCATTGAATAGTTTGGGTGGGTGGTAAGAAGCTCTATGGAGAAGTTGGTGAGAATCGGTCGGTTTAAAAAAGACTTTTGTGTCTAGAACGTTGCTATGCCGGAACTGAGGGCCCTTGAATACAGTCACATCCAGAAAGTCAATGGTATTTTCTGAAATGCAGGGCTGTAATTTAATGGACTCATCGTGGTTGTTCAGGATTTCCAAGAATTCGTTGAAGTCATCACGACCATGGTGCCAATGTCGTCTTGGAACCTGTGATAACATAATGGCTGTTTTCTTGCTTTAGCAAGAGCACCTCTCTCCCATTCTGCAACAAATATATTAGCAAAATATGGACTGAATTTTTTACCCATACTACATCCACTTACTTGGAGGTAAAATTTATTGTTAAATTCAAAGTCGTTACCTTTCAATGATAATTCTAACAATTGCAGGATTTCTTCCGATGGTCTGTTTGGGTCATCGTACCTTTTGAATGATTTATTTATTGCCTCTAGACCAGCGTCAATACCAATGTTAGTGTACATACTTTCAATGTCTTGGGTAATGAGGAGACTGTCGGAAGGAACCTGCAATTTGTTAATTTTCAATAAAAAGTCCTCGGTGTCTTTGAGGAAGCTCGGATGGCGGCAAGCAATTGGTTTTAAATAAAAATCAATATACTGTGAAATGTGGTAAGATTCCGAGCCACAGTCGCTAACAATCGGCCGACCAGGAGGGGTAAATTCGTCACTCCAACTGCTGAGTGGTTTATGTATTTTAGGCAAGAGGTAAAACTTACGATTGTTTGAATCCCTCTCTGTTTTTTTCTCAATGAAGTCGTTGTCCAGCAAGCTTTTTAGAATTACGTTAAATTTTGAACAATTTTGTTGCCAAATTGGTGCTTCTAAAGTTTTGTAATATTTTGGTGTTTTTAACTGGCGTTCAGCTTCTTTAATATAATTATCTTTTGACATCAGAACTGTAGCAGATCCTTTGTCACAAGGCTTGATGATAATTTGTTTGTTGTTTTTCAGCGTCTTCAGGGCGTTTCTTTCGATTTGGTTCAAATTTTGTTTGTCTTTCAAAAATGATTCCGGGATTTGGCTTACTTGTTCTTTAACTTTTTGAGAAATCTCATTAATTTCAGGTTTAACTTTCCGAGGTGATGGGCACCACCCGGTTGGATTGGCAAAGAGGTCTTTGGAGCCTGTTGAATTTCGAAATTTATCTGCCAATGCTGTTGCCCTAAAAAATTGTTGGCTTGCTGGACCACCGTTCATTTCGTTAATGTAACTGTAATCATCCATGACCACTGCACCGCTCCCAAAATCTAAGATTTTGGGCTTAGGTTTTAATGGGGCTGGGGCGGGAACGAAAGTTAAACCATACCTGAGTAGATCTTTCTCACCTTCAGTTAATTTTAGATCAGGAACCAAGTTTATTATTTCGGTTCCTAGTCCTACTTTCTCTCCATGGCTGATGCCTTCGTCTGTAATTAGTTTAAAGGCTGCTCTTTGATGTATGGTTCTATGCTTGACAGCCATCCTTGGTAGATTTTATTCGCTGTTTCCGTCGACCAGTGGATGGGATCACCTGGGCAACATTTAAACTGGCTTGCTGGAATTGCCGGGATTATCTCCAAATTCTTTGTTGACTTCGCAGCCTCGTTGATGACAGTCAAATTTTGTTGGTCCCTAGAACATAAACTAGAAGAAAAATTATGTTCCTGAAAAAGAAGTTTTGTATTAGGGTAACATTTGCGGAAATTGCTTATCATATTACCTAGTCTACCTGTTGATGTGTGACCAATCTTTTTTCTGTTCTGCATGTCTTTGCGCCAGTCTTCTCTATTGTTGACCCCAATGTTGAATAAAATTGCTTTGGGATGTTGTCGATCTTTTTCTTTTTCCATGTTCTTAGCCATCTGCCGAATGTGGTTTAAGGTTCCACCAGAGTATGATGCGATGAACGTGTTGGGTGGTGGGGGGGGGGGGGGGGGGGGCTGGCATCAATCCTCGAGATGTTCGATGATCCGATGATCCAAGCAGGTTTGTTTGGCTTCACTGGTAGGGTCCAGGTGTTCTTGTTTTCACCAGATTTCCAGAATCGGTAGAATGACGACTTGCCGTTTGTAGATGGTTTCTTTTGGGGTGGTGTCTTGACTATGCTGGCGTATGATGGCGATTCCGGTGTTGTTGAGCAACGTGCTGCAAATGATGGTTTTTTGGTCGCTGGTGCTGTAGGAGAGATGGTTTCTCGTCTTTTTCTTTTCGATGGAGTTTCTCTGGAATTAGAAAATGAAATTTGCTGGCGGGCAACCGGCGATTTAGAACGAGCACGTTGATTGAAAGAGGTCTGGCTAATGACCGCTGGTTTTTTGAACTGGGACAGAAGTTGATCCGAAAGAGAATAGAATTTGTCAATAGTACTTTCTTGTACTTTCTTGATTACCAAAATCCTTCTGTCCCCATTTAACTGCCGTATTCTGTGCTCGTGAAAAGTCCTGGGGTTTTAGAAAAGGAGTCGAAAGAACCAGGTCTTGTTTTTCTTTTAGAGTTTTTTTGTAATAGTCAACCAAAGTTTGTATAACTTCAGACAGACAACTACTGTCACCAAAAGAGCAATTACTTATTCACATTACGACAGTGTCTTTTTGACTGAATCAGGTTGTGTTTGTTGTGTATTGTGAGGGCAACATTATGACTGTAAGTTGTCTCTTATGTTCAGGCATTACCATTACTGTTTACAACTGGAATCATGTGACGAAAAATTGCGCTGGAATGTGCACAGACAAATACCGATGCCATTCGTCTCTTCGCGAGTGTACTGCCGAACAACGTCTGTGAAATCGACATGCTTGGTCAGGGGCCTCATTAAAAAGTAGGTTTGAAGACGTAAACAAATATGGTGTCTTTACGAAGTTAAGTGGAGTTACTTAGTATCAAACGCATGATATTCCACAAACTGATCCTAATCTATGCTAACTTAAGTAGCACACATGTGAATAAATATATCTAATTTAGTTTAAACAGTATTTATTTCCAGCAGCAAGTAATGAAAACATAGATACAATTGATACATATGAGTTTGGATGATGGAAACGGTTTTAGCAACAAGCTGTGTAGCTTATACAAGGCTGTTTCCGTGGCACAGGTTTTATCACAAAAGAAGTTATATAGAGTGACAAACACATTGTACTTGTAAAATATTGTGTTAGCATTTGCCTAAACCAGTTGAGTGGATACACATAAATATTTATTTTACATAGGTGCGCATTCACTCAAACGCGCAGACGCGCGCCCAGACTCACACAGACACACAGACAGACACACACACACAAACACACAAGGACACACACACACAAACACAAGCACACAGACACACACACACACACACACACGCACGCACACACGCACATTGAGAGAAGAAAAAAAATGGTGTGAGAAAGAGAGGAAAGATATATGTCAATTGTATGTCCCTATTACCGACTGCCATCTAATTTAGATGGCAGTCGGTAATAGGGACATACAATTGACATATAGTTTCATTTTTCGCTTCCAAATGTATTAGTTGTAAATCTATCGAAAATTGCTGAGGAAGTGAATGGACAGAATCTGAACGTTGGTGAATTGATTAATTTTGTTTAATTTTAATAGAGGTAAAAATAGAGAATTTGAAAAATCACTGTAATTCCGTGACAGTAATTTCGTCACATTTTTTTCGAACACATTTATCATGTAAAGTGCAGAGGCCAACTGTTTAAATCTTAACTGTAATTTTAATTAAGGTTTTGAACATTCCACAATATTAACCTTACAGTAATATTGAGGTCATCTATAATAATTTTAATCAAAATCGGCTCGACGGAATTACAGGTGACGTTGTGACGGAATTACACTGCTGGTTATTTTCATGCTATAATTTAAAATTAAAGATTTCTTGAAACTGAAATACATTAGTAGGCCTACGGAATTGTATTCAACATTTACCTGTATTGTTCTGCTATATTTCATTAACCCTTTACCTAACATGAAAAGCAGACGGCACTTGCAAATTCTTGAATAAATTTTTTCTCAAAAACATGGGTTATGACCCCTCATTGGAACGAGCTCAGCGAGCTCGTTCCAATGAGGGGTCAAAACCTTTGTTTTTGAGACAAAAAATGAAAAAATAATGAAAATTAATTGGCGATTTTTGAGAATAGCGCTGGCCGGTTTTGGCCTCTACGTTGCGTAAAGGGTTAAAGAGATCCAAAATTTGTTGGTAACTTGGTAGTGTAAGTGTCCCCATAAAATGGTGTTCAGTTTCAAGTTAAAATACTACTCTGAGGAATCTAAATTAGAATTTGAAGTGATTTTTTTTTTAAAAGGTATTTACATCATATACTTCGATTATGGATTTTACATAAACATTAAATGATTCCATTTACTGCAGTATTTTAAATGATCAGAGATCCTGATCTTCGTGATGTATGTTCCGCATGTGCGGTTCGCACGAAGGCGAAATCTCATCTACCGGAACAGAATGAATTCAGCCCATGGTGGTTACAATTTTTAGATAATCTCTATAATTTTGCTACACGTCCACTTTAAAATGCTCACATTCAGGCACGTTTTGCGTGGAATTCATAAGCTGGCACCTGAGTCACGATTTTTGTTCTCAAATCATTTCTGTTGCGGCGTATCTACGGAAAATGGCGCCTATGGCATACACCGAGAACCGCGACAAATCAGCGGCTGGCCGAAGTGTTATTATTATTATTACACCTATGAATAGATGATTGCCACCGTGATATTTTTGTTATATTTTCTCTGTAATAATAATAATAACACTTTGGCCAGCCGCTGATTTGTCGCGGTTCTCGGACGAGAAGGCCTTGGTTACCCATGTACTCCCAACTGCCTCCCTATTCCCATGCTTCTCCTCTCCTCCCAACTCTCGGAGACGAACTGCGTGATGACATCCCTTGCCCCATTCTTCCCAATCTCTCCGATTAGCATATTGACCCTCTCCTTTGAGTCTCCCCCAGCCACATGTCCTTCATTCTTCCATCCCATTTCCCCATTAAACTCCCAGTGAATCTTATTCTTTTAGACTGGTACTTTGGGCATTCTAGAAGAAAGTGTTCCAGGGTCTCCACCATGCCCAAATTACACATCTGGCACTCCCTTTCACTGTCTTTCCCAATTTTTCCCCTCAGCTCCAGGGATCGCGATCTCATCTTGAACAACAGTGACCCCCCAAAGGTGCCATCAAGGTACTCTTCAAAACCTGGCTCCTCTGTATCACGCAGGCCACCCAAAGACCTCTTTGATTTGACCCCCCCCCCCCCCCCCCCCCCTCTCGCCAATTACGGTTACAATCCTCCATGACCCTTTCTCTGACGATTTTTTACTCTGGTTTACCCCCACGTCCAGGTCCGAGATCTCCAACGAGTAGTTCTCTACTAGCTTCCTCACTTGGACCATCCACTCCGTCTTGATATTTGAGTTGAAAATTCTCAGGAACATTACTTTACACCATCGGCTGTCGGAGAGATTTACCAAATAATTAAGATAACCGAGTTTCAATAGGTCTATCCTGTCCTTGATCCTCATCCACCCAAGCTCCCCCCTGATTGCTTCTAGCGCTGCGGCATTACTCGACCCCGTTATCCATCGGCCTGCATCGTTCTGCAGGATTTCCAAGCTCTTTACGGCCGTCTGGTTTAGGGGTACCACTTCCGTACCGTATGTTATACTTGGCGGACCCACCATTTCCCAAATGGTTTCCCCACGAAAACCTTATTGAAACTGTTTCTCCCTATAAGTTTCATTTGGTTAAGGATTCGCTTCCCCTTCAGAATCAATTTATTTGTGTGGTTTCGGTAGGTGCATCTTCCTGTAATGTTTATATTTACCCCCCCCCCCCCCCCCCAATACTCGTAATCACCTGTCTCCCCTACACTGAGAAGTTTGCTGCTACCTTCCGGAATCCAGAACTCACCCACTCTCCACCTTCGAGTGGGGCCCACTTTGCGGCCAACAGGTATAACTTCGCTCTTGCTTTCATTAAGTTCGAGTCTCCATTTGCTCCCATATTTCGCAACAATTCCCAGCATTTTCGTTAGCCCCTCTTCGCTTTCTGACACTAGCACCATATTGTCTGCAAAAAAATAGCCCTGGGATCTTCAAGTCCCCAACTGCTACCCGCTCCTCGTACAATGCAAACAGGACTGGCGAAAGGATACACCCCTGTTTTAGGCCTATCTCCATAGGCACACCTTCTGTTGTAATGTTTCCAAGGCTAAGTTCACTCTGTACGTCTTTATATAATGCTTTCATAATTCCAACAAACTCGCCTCCTAAGCCCAGAGCCTCCAGCTTGCGCCACATACCCTCCCTCCATACTCTATCGTATGTCTTTTTGACATCCAAAAAGGCCATAAACAGCTTTTTCTTTTTTGCTTTCGTGGATTCTATCATTTGGGATAGCGTGAAAAGATGGTCAGTAACTCGCCTTCCCTTCCTGAAGCCATTCTGGATTTCTCCCAAAAAAACTCTTCTCTTCAATCACCTCCTCTAGTCTCCCATACAGGACTTTACAGAAAACTTTCCCAATGTTGCTACTGACAGAGATCCCTCGATAGTTATCCAAAACGTCTTTTTCCCCCTTTTTGTGAATAAATGTCACTTTGCTTTCTCTCTACTCCTTTGGAACCTCATGATTTTCTACGGCTAGATTGAATAGGACAGTTAGGCTTTCCACGAATTCCTCTCCCCCTTTTTGATAAACTCGTTTGGAATTTCATCCACTCCTCCCGCTTTTCCATCCCTTAATTTTGAGATCACATTTCGCACCTCCTACGTTTTAATTTCGCTGCACACGAAGTTCCATAGGTTTTCCTCGACCTGATTCGGACACTCAGGTGGGCTCCCCATGCCCCATCGCTTATCGTTTACCTTTTCCCAGTGCTTGACTAGTTCTGATGCGACTTAATCTTGGTCGTCTGTAACTCTGCCATCTACTTTAATACTCTGTGGGTTACTTCCTTTGTTACGTTTTTTCACCCATTTCCAAAATACGTTCGAACTCGGCCCCCCTGTCGTTCTTATCGTCCTAATAAGACTGCTATTTCGCACTCTCCGATTATCGTCTTTAATCTTATTTACTTTATTTCGTGCTTGTTGGTATTCTTCCTTTGCTAATGTGGCCTCATTGCTTTCCGCCCCCTTAATGTTTCTACTTCTCCTGTATGCAGCACATTCAGCTTTTCTTCCCTTTATGGCCCTTTTCAGTTCTTCATTCACTCTGAACCCAAGTTCCCGTGTTGGCACCCTGATCTTTCCTACACTTTCCTTCCCTGCCTCCACTAAGCTCGAAACTATGGAGTCGGCCATCTTCTGGACATTGCCTCCCTTGGGTACGGTTGCAAGCTTTGGTTTCAGTTTTTCCTTGAACTTCGCCCAGTCAGCATCCTTTTTGAGTTCCCAAATCTCCTTAAAGCTTTCTTTGCTTTTTACTATATTTTTGGCCCTGATCGTCACTGTAATCAAGTTGTGATCACTATCCATCTCCATTTTACCTTCATCATCCACTTCTACCCCTATCACCTCCCTCCATAAATTAATATCTGTGAGAATGTAGTCGATTTTTGATTTTCTGTCGTTCCTCTTCCAGGTCCATTTCCCCTTACACCTCGCGCCCCTGTTCAGAATCTTCAGACCGAGCTCGTTTGTGAAGTTCAACAGCTTCCTTCCATTCCTGTTGACTTTCTTGTCCCCACCCTCTATGCCTTCTTCCTTATCACCTATGTGGCCATTAAAGTCACCCATCAGAATTATACCGAGCTCCTTGTTTTGTAGCTCTGTGATATTGGCCCTTAGTGTTGAGTATATCGAGTCATTCCACTCGGGTTTGCTTCCCTCCACCGCACAGTACACAACCCCAAGGGCAATACTTTTGTTTCTCAGATTGATCCTTACCCATCCAATTTATTTCGATACATCAGCCGAGGTGCTGACCTCTTCTAGGTCTGTGATCAGCGACGGTTTTAACTCCTCTTTAATGTACATGCCTACCACTCCCCCTTTTTTCTGCCCTTCCGTTCGTCCTACACCTATCCACACGCACCCTCTTACTTGGTCTACCCGTTCCTCGTGTCTTGTCCACGTTTCGCTTAAGCCCATGACGTTAAACTCCTCTGCCTCGATCAATGTAGCAATTTCACTTACTTTCCGGTGGAGACCCTGGATGTTGCTATAACCCACTTTCAGGGTATCAAGATTCATTGGCTTCCGCCTACTGGTCCCATTATTATCTAGTCCCTGTATGTTTGTATGTCCTATTTTGTGTACCTGTGCTTTCCTTGGAATGCTATTCCTATCGAAGTGGATTTTTGGTCCCTTTTCCTTACCCCCCTTATCACATTTTTTACAACTATGGTTCGTAACACATTTCCTGTGTTCGTTCCTCCCTTCTCTGTTCCCCCTCCCCTCTCTATACCAAAAAAGGCTCCACCACTTGCAACATATTTCTTCCTAAAACCTCTATACCCCTTGGGCTAAGATGGAGACCATCCCTCCCATATAGGTCCTTTCTGCCCCAAAATGATCCCCAATTGTCTACAAAGGGTATCCCAAGTTCCTTACAATACTCCCCCAATTCCTCATTGGCCCCAATGATCCGCGAATTACGCACGCTCCCACCACCTAGTACTGGGAGAAGCCCCGAAACCACTACCTTGGCATTCAGTTGGGTTATTAAGTCCTTGTTGGTCTCAATAAGCTGAACTGATTTTCTCTCCCTGATGTAGTTGGATCCCACGTGTACAACAACCACTGGGTCTGGGCCTGACCCCTTTACTAATCCACCCACTCTGTCTCTTAGGTCCTCCACCCTAGCCCCCGGAATCCACAAATTGGTCCTTTTGGCACTGTCGGGCCCACACACCACCCTATCTAAACCACGCAATATACTACTCCCTGCAACCACCAACTGCCTCTTTCCTGTCCTACTACCCATGTTACCACCTCTGTTCCCAATGGACCGGCTCGCAGTCTTGCAGTCCGCCACACTAACCTCCAAGCCTACCTCCACCTCTTCAGACCCCACCTGCTCCTCAGAATTCTAGAAATTACCTAACGCACTGAATCTACTTTGGACACTGCACTCCACTTTTTGCCCACCCCACTACAAGCCTCCTTGTCCTAGTTTAGCACCTTCCTAACCTTCCCTCTGACTCCTGCCCTGACAGACGCCATTTGGTCATCGCTATCTCCCTCGCTATCCGATTCTAAACGAATACGCCTTTTGGCCCCCGACTCGCACTACTAGCCTGGGGTTTTGACACTCTAGCCTCTACTTCTCCCCTACCCTCAACCCGACGCACCTTCCTATTCCCAAAAGACCCACTATCCACGTCAAAAGTCCGCTTCCTACTACCCACCACCTTCCAACCCCCATCGAATGCCACCCTAACTGGGGTAACACCAGACTTTCCTGTCTTCCCCAGTTTCCCCCTCACCTCCTGCACCTCTTCCTCCAACTTTACATGGGCCTCTAACAGCTGCATTAACTCTACGCAGATAGCGCACATCCCCAACTCCCCCAGCCCACGCCCATCCACATACACCATATCACAGTGCTTACACACATCCGACCGCTGGCCGTCCGTTGATAACTCACTAGCCCTCCCCTGTGCTGGCCTCAACCACTGCCCCCACCTGTACACCTATACTAACCGTCTCTACACTGCTAGTCTGAACCTCCAGCGTCAAGAAACACTTACCGTCCATAAGCCAATATATGGCTTATGGGCGGTAAGTGTTTCTTACCGTCCATAAGCCATATATTGGCTTATGGACGGTAAGTGTTTCTTGACACTTACCAAAATGAAAATGAGAAACTTAAATTTTGAAAAAGCGGTCGAAAACGTAAACAAAACAAAACACCGAAAATGACCTTACAGCATGTCATCTGGCTGGTGAAAATGACGGCTCTGACTACTACCAAGACACCTTGACCCAAAGGCACCCGAAACCTGGTCACTGCGTGATTCAGGAAAGATTTAAGAGAGATTTTGATGTTAAAGAGCGCATGGGACTGAAAACTGGTAATGGCGGGTAACATAAAATTAGACGAGATCCAGGCGCAGGGGGAATATGATTTCTTTAATCGGTATGAAGAAAGATTTCTTAATACCAATAATAACCATGAGTCCCCGTTTGGGACATTCAAGCCCCAATGCCAATACTATTCACCCGAACAATTTCGCGCTGCATTTACTAACCAAAACAAAACATTATCCTTGTTCCATATAAACTGTCAAAGCTTAAGCACACACTGGGATGGCCTGAATGAATTACTATTTAGTCTACTTGAGCAAAAAAATTCCTTTGATGTGATTGGATTGACTGAAGTATTTCATATTCCCGATGACATCTCTTACATCCTCTCTGGCTCCCAGCCCTTATGTTATGCAAATAAACCCGAAAACGATGACCATAGCGGTTGGGTGGGACTTTTTGTGAGGGAAAATGTTGAATATAAAATTTGTGAGGATCTATCTGTCTTTATACCACATGTCTTCGAATCGATATTTATAGAACTTACGAAATCCAAACAAATAGTCGGTATTATTTACAGACCCAATACTCCCCGTAGGGCAGATGTTGATGTGTTCATAACACGGTTAAATGGCATAATCGAAAAATTAAATAGGGAAAGGAAAAATTCTTATATAATGGGAGACCTCAATATTGATCTTCTGAAAGTAGATTCCCATACAAAAACTGAAGAATATGTTAATCTGTTGGTCAGTAATGGATTTTTGCCTTCTATTACAAAACCCACAAGAGTTACCGACCACTCAGCAACAATAATTGACCACATATTCACAAACAATCACAATGCACCGCTTGTTTCGGCATAGTACTTACCGATGTCTCTCTCTTCTTTACCTCGAAACCCACAATAACGCGAAAGATGACATACATATGCCTCCTAGAAGAAAAATAAATCCCCGAACTATAGAGAATTTTAAGTCACACCTCTCTGTGTGCGACTTTTCCACAGTTCTAGACGAAAACTGTCCAAATGAAAGTTATAACAAATTTATCAACATCTACCTGCAAGCATTCAATATTTTTTTCCCGATAATCCATACCAAACCCAGGAAAAGATTCTTGAAGCGCCAACCATGGATGACTAAAGGCCTCATCAAATCCTCAATTACCAAAAGAAAATTTCACAATAAAATGTTAAAATGCCCCAATGAAAGAAATAAAGTCAATAATAAACGTTATTGTAAAATATACAATAGAATAAAACAAACGGTGTAAATCCATGTACTTCCAAAAAATACTCGAGGATAATATACACAACATAAAAGCAACCCGGAGAATCCTAAATGATAGCATCAATATGTCCAAAGCCAGAAAAGAATTACCATCCGTTTTTATTCTCAACAATAAGGAACTGAATGAACCTTTTGAAATCGCCAACAAATTCAACACCTTCTTTGCCGGCATTGGATGTGCAACGGGCGAACAAATATCACAGTCTAACAAATCAGCCATGGATTACATGAAAGGGAATTTCCCTAACAATTTCTTCCTTAGTCCATCGTCTTCCGGCGAAATTATTAGTATAGTAAGAAAAATGAAATCGAAGACGACTGAAGACTGCGATAGCATACCGTCAGCCATTGTGAAACAAACAATAGATGCCATTGCCGTTCCACTAGCTCAAATAATAAACAATTTATTTGAGCAAGGTAGAGTACCCGACAAAGTGAAAACAGCCAAAGTAATTCCCGTATACAAAAGCGGTGACGAGCGCTTATTTACTAACTACAGGCCCATTAGCATCATCCCTACATTCTCCAAAGTGTTAGAAAAAGTTGTATCTATCAGACTACTAAGCTTCCTACAAAACTTTGATATTCTTTATCAGTATCAATACGGATTTCGTAAAAGACACTCCACTATTCATCCAATATTGCAGCTCATTAAGTATGTTACAGAAGCTGACAATAATAATAATGCTAAAACCTTGACTGTTTTCCTAGACTTTTCTAAAGCTTATGACACATATGACACATTAAATCATAGTATACTTCTGAAGAAGCTCGATTGGTATGGGTTTAGGGGGTAACTAATGACTGGTTTAAAAGTTATTTATCTAGTAGAACACAATACATGAGCTACCGGGGTCAAATGTCAAATTTAGCTACTATTACCTGTGGAGTCCCACAAGGTTCAGTTTTAGGTCCAATTTTATTTCTTTTATATATTAATGATATAAGTGAGTCAACCTCCCTAAATCTTTTATTGTTTGCTGATGACACCACTACGTACACATCCGAATCTGACATAAATACTTTAACAAGTACAACAAATGCCGAGCTGGATAAACTATCGAACTGGTGCTATGCAAATCGACTGACTGGCCATAAAGAAAAACTAATTATATTGTCACTAAAGTTAATTCTAGTCATACAATAACAAACATTATACGTATACATGATCAAAATATAGATAGAGAGGGATCTGATGAAAATATCAAATCTATAAAAAAAATTAGGAATAAGATTTGACGACAAATTATCCTTCAATTGTCATGTTAATCATTTATGCTCCAAAATTGCCTGTGTTAATTACGCTTTGAAAAAAGTAAAAAATATCTTACCATTGGAGGCTTTGAGAACTATTTATTATGCACTTGTCCAAAGTCATCTTGTATGCGGAATCCAGGTATGGGGTAATTCTAGATCTCTTAAAAAACTTTTCTTAATGCAAAAACGAGCAATACGCAAAATAGGCAATAAAAGGTACAACGCCCACACTGAACCATTATTTTCGAAATTTAATATTCTTACAGTATACGACCTGTTCAAATTACACAGTTTACTGTTTGTTTTTGACTGGCATAAAGGAAATCTTCCATCATCGTTTAACTCATTTTTTGAAAGGGCTAATTGGTATAGGCAGAGAATATCACGACAAGGGACTTCTCGACACTCATCGCACAAGAACCAAATCATTCGATAAACTTCCACCGTATTCCTTTTTGAAAATGTGGAATGATTTGGATCCTAAACTCAGCGCAATGGACAGCAGGAACTGTTTTAAAAAAAGAACTAACTCATAGGTTTATTTCTTCATATTCTCAAATTGTAGAATGTGATAATCCACATTGTCCCGACTGTTCCACCTAAGTAAATGGCCCCGATATGAAACATAGCAAGCACTACAGTTTAATGCAATTTGGATTCCCTTGCGCCTGGTACTTTTCTCGTCACATTGTGAACGTTAGTCTGTGTCTGCTCCCTTTTCTCATCTGGAGCTGATACCCGTTCAGTGGCCCATGATGTCAGTGCTGTGCTTTGCTGTACGTAGTACTGCTACGCAGTGCGCAGTACAGTCTGGGGTTATGACGTTTGAGAGCTGACATGTGCTCGTCGTTGCTCGGAGGTTCTCTCCGGGCACTCCGGCTTCCTCCACCTTAAACCCATCGCCGACACGATACGACCCTGTCCGTTAAAGTGTCGTAAATCACCAATAAATAAATAAACCAATAACGCCTCTTGTCACAAATGTACAATAGTGACATGGTGTACGTTTGTAACTTTTAGCTAACAGGTCCAGGTGGGAAACAATAATCCTAATCCTCAAGCTTTTGTCAAACCGCCATTTATTGCCAGTAAAACCTTCCATGCCTCTGGTCCTGATCTTAGATCTTAGCCTTTTGTTGTGATGTGATACTGTATTTCAATAGTCTGCCCTGGTTTCTTCCTTCCATATAAGGTTGTCAACAGCGTCATGGCAACCAATATTCACCACCAGATTATTATTATTATTATTATTATTATTATTATTATTATTATTATTATTATTATTATTATCAACTCTTTTCTTCTTTTTGTGTCCTTGTACTACTCCTTTCCCTAGCAATATACTTTTATATATGTGTAATGATCTTTGTGACTTGTTTGACAATCTTGTGTTGCTTTGTTCAATGTAAACATATGTGTATCAATAATCAATCAAAAGAACGACATGTTGTTTCTGTCTTAAAATAATTTCTTCCAAATTAAATAGCGACAACTAACGTTCGATCTCGCTTTGTTTAATGTAAACATATGCATGTAATTATGTATATTGCTGAATAAAAATCAATCAATAATCTGAATAAAAATCAATCAATAATCAATCAATATAACGACATGTTGTTTCTGTCTTAAAATAATTTCTTCCAAAATAAATAGCGACAACTAACGTGCGATCTAGTGCATTAGTTGTTGATATTTATATAGGCGGAAATTAAGTTGAGACGTAAAAAACATGACTGGCGTAGCAAAAACAGAGAAGGCGGAAAAGCAACACAACCTCCCTAGTTTGCGCAGGAGAATGGTCTTAATGCCCTCTGGCACTGAGGCTCAACGGTGGTACTATGAGGTATATAGTCATGTTGCTCCCAGCACTGCATTTTTAACTGATAATTTATATAAGTGGTTTAACAATCCGTCCACCCTAGAGCTTCTAGTCAAAGACAGATCATACCGAGGCTCCCATTCAGAAAATTGCTTTCTCCATTTTTCAACTTTTTGAGAAAACAGCAAAAACAATGTTTGAATGAAAATAAAAAAATATGCTCTTTACATACAGCCTAAACTCTTACACATTATAGTTAAGTAGGATAATAGTTCTTCCAAGTGAGTTTTCTGAAACACATAATTAATTATAAGTGGCAATTAATTAGCAATCTAAAAGATTATATGGATAATATTTCTGTGCAGTAAGGTGACATCTTATGATTGCTCTTATATTTCTGTGTATGTAATGCAAAAAAAGTCCTCAAATACAACACAATTGTCTCTCTTGGTACAGAGGAATGTTATATTAACCCTTTTTGTTTGATTGGACCGGACAGTTAAAGACAACAGTTGTAATACTCCAATACATACCGAATACTTTATAATCCAAATGTCCAGAACTGATCCTTCGTCCAGAGAATAAAAAGTTAAATCTAATTTACAAGAAAAAATGTAAAGAATTGTTTGTACACCTCACCTGCTAACAATTCACATGAGTTATATAAAATATGCGATTTCAATTAATCACTGCCTGTGTCAAGCTCTTCTTCATCCTCATTGGGTCCTGGCAAGTAATCCTTTCCTTGCAGGTAAAGACTCGTAAAAAGCATGGTGGTCTTTGTGTATTAGGCCATTTTCACAAAGCGAAAGCAAGTCTTTCTTCTTTGCTGCTGAAATTGGCAGTTTTTCTTTATAAAGACCTTGTAAAGAGACTGACTTGTGCAGGGCGACCTCTAGAACCGAGACGCTTCACACATATTTCACGAAAACTATCTGGACTGTAACCATCATTGATGAAAAAGCTTCCTGGTGTATGTTCTTAGTTGTATCCATTTGATTTTAAGCCAGTTAACGCGGTGGCCAGCTTTATCTACTTTCGTGTTATTACACAACTCTTTTTTGTAAAGCTTTTAGATCCATCACATCGTCATATCTGATTGGTATAACAATATGGGTTCTTAGTTCTCGCCATTCAAATAACTGTGTCCCACTGAGATGGAACATCGACTTTCATACTTTTTTTTCTTTGTTCCAATAGCTGCATGAATAGTCAGCTTCCATTTCCGAATAGCCTCTTTCAAAAAAATTATGACTCAGGGTTTTATGATTGGTGTTGTTAATTACAGCATAAAGAAGGGCGCTAGCCACAAACTTGTTCCGATACTGACCGACACATGCATCTGAGTAATAGACAATTTCAGAAATATTTTTGTTTGCCATTGTATGAGAGTTTATGTGCATGAGTAAACAAGTCCCTATTTCACATGAACCCCTCTTCCCATGAGTTTCATCCCATAGGTAGCATATTTCCTGTTTACTCCGTAAATAAATCGTAGACACACAGTTTTCTTTTGTAATAAAGTTCTCCAACCATGATGCATGGAGTTGTTAAAACCTTTTTCTAAATCAAAGGTGTATGCAGTAAATGAACTGTCACGGCAATTATCTTCTTTCTTTGATTTTCTTGAAAGTTCTTTCATTTCCTTATGCTGCTTGTATAGTATCTCATCATCATCTGTCACACAGCCTGTTTCAATTTTCTGTTGATGTAACATGCACAGAGAACACTGGTCATTTTTTGCTTTGAAAAAATATATTGTAATTCTCACAGATCTTTCTGTACAAGCTTGAACTTGTGGTATATTCCTTTCTGTGCATGTCTGTTTACATAGGCTGTACATTTTTTTAATGCTAAGGTCATTTGCAATGTATTTGCGTTGTGAATCTTTACGAGTGTAATGTGATGAAACAATCGGGAACGATTTTATATGTTCATGTACAATGTCCATTGTAAAGGCTGCCTTTTTATTTCCTGATGGTTGTTTTCCCCTTCGATCATGACCAACGAAAACACCATGTAAGGATCCTTTTAGAGCATAGTTCACAGTTTTCTTTCCCAAGTCCAACGTATCCGAAAAGAACTCAATGTACATTCTGATGTTTGCTTCCTTATTTTCCATGTCACCTGGAAAATAAATAGCAGTAGCCACCTACCTTGAAGTTCCAGCTTTGACCGGCCTTTCATCAACATGCTCTGCAATAAAACTCCTTTGTCTTTTATAACTGCCTAAACCCCAATAAAGATCAAATATTTGTTGTCTTTTATTTTCTGAAATTTTCAGACTGCATTTAAATTTGCAATTATCACATTTATGTGGGCGTACTTCCCTCATTTTCCGATTTTTTTTTCCTTTCTCTGTAGTATATTCTTGCCCAGTATTTCTCAGCTGTTTTCTTTTGTTCCTTTTCCACATTTGCGGAGTTGCTACCCTCTTTCGAAATAATATTGTTTTCCGTTCCAAGAGGTTTACAGCAGTTTTTCTTGGAGTGAAGCATGTTCTCTCTCCACTAGTTGCATCTCGTGAAAGCTTCGCGGCGTGTGCATGAAAAGCAGTGTAGTCTCTTGCCTACTTTGTTTGCTGATCACCGAGTCAAAATGTTCCTCTCCTTTAATTGCTAAACATGCTAGTATTATTGACATTTTAATTATAAAATTATTGTCTGGAACAATGTCAAAAGCTTGATTGTTTACTAAACTAGAGTATATACGTACACGAGTTTCAAACACATCAGCCACAGAGAGGAATAATGCATCTCTAATACTGGTACTGCAATATCCTGAATTGCGTATGCACCGAAGTTCTTCTTCAAGACTGGAATGGGAATAATCCCCATTATTTCCATTTGGAAAGTACTTGTCTTTGTGAACATTAAGATTATTAGAAACTTTTTCCCGAACATCTCCGATGGACAAGTCACCATCAAGCTGGTCGCATACTGCCGCAAAAAAAACTGCCCAAAATCATGAGGTATCATGAGGTATTTTCTTTCGAATCAAGCCATTACTGTACACAGGTTCTCAGTAATAAAATACAATATCTGAAGGTGGCTAGATTCTGTATGACACTTTGATATATTTGAACTGTTCGAATGGCGATACACATGACATATATCACCTTACTGGCTTGGAATTTTGTAACAGATGGCTGTAAATTCAATGCAATAAGGTACCATTTCCAAGATAGCACCTTACTGCATAACAAAAATGGGATATAGACCCTTTTTGCATAATACATTTCCTTCACTTCAGAGATGGCACCTTTATGCACCAATTAAAAATGATAGTTTTAATTTTCGTATCAAGACAATTTTTTCAGAGATTATTCTTTGTCATTTTCTTAACTCTTTGGTGTAAAAAAACATTTTTGCCAAAAAACCTATTTAGCACCTTTCTGCATGGGAGCCTCGAACATCTGAAGAAAATTCTCTTTTCAAATTCACTTTTCACTATTCGAGGATGGCCTGTCTGATTTCAATTGAAGCTGCGCAGTGGACCCCCCCCCCCTCCCCCCCCCTCCCCCCCCCCCCCCCCCATTTTAAGTGGCGCCCAGGGTATGCGCAATACCTGAAATACCTTAGGTACGCCACTACATTTCTACAAAGTGCATAGCTAGTATTTATAGTAGCGGGGGCGCGGTGACGTTGCTGTGGCCGGTTCTCGTCAGATCACCGAAGTTAAGCAACGTCGAGCCCGGTGGATTACTGGATGGGTGACCATCTGAGCGATCAATTCGGACTCCCGCGTTGTGTCCTTGGGCAAAGCACTTAACCTCGGTTGTCCACATGGGGGCACGATGACGCCGTGTACTGAAGCGTACAGCACGTCGATGGTACGCATGTCATCAACCAATCTAACCCTGCCTGTGCTGCAGTGCGGAGTTACGATGTCGGGGAGCTGGCAGTTGCTCGTCGTTGCTCGGTGGTTCTCTCCGGGTACTCCGGCTTCCCCCACCCTTAAAACTGTCACGGCCATGAATAGCCATTGTGCATAAGTATATGACCTTAAACACCAGTAAATGAATATAATATAATTTATAGTAGCGAACATATTGATTACACTCAGGGAGGTATTGGGTGGGGGCGCTATGTGGTTTATGTGGCCTGCCTATCTCCCCACCCCATTTCACGGAATCGGCTAGGAATTACATTTACGGACTCCTTTCTAGGAAACATCTGTGGTTATATTCTCTTTTTTTATCGTATGGGGGCTATGAGAGAATACCGTAATGGGGCTTAACCTCAAATCCATCATATACTTGTATTAGTATTGAAAGATAATGTCCTACAAACCCACGAAATTGGCCTATGAATGAAAGAGTATTTCGACCAGAGAGTCTGTAGACTGCCAGTGGTACTTGTAGAACCATGAATAGAATGGGTTGTATGCGACGGGCCGTGGATTAACATTATACCTAGCAGTAGTAGGGATAACAGATAGTACTTAGTAAATTAGCATAATATAGTGGTGAAGGCCGTACTATCACATTAGAGCCGACAGACAGTAATGGCATGAGACAGTGATAGCCATAAAAGCTTCGGTAATAATCTTATATAGTGTAGTAAGGGTAGAAATCGTCAGTTCATCTGCATGACAAATGGTGATAGAGATTGTTGACAGTGGAAATAGTCCAGGCGTTACGAAAGCCATTAGATGATCTAGGAGTCAGGAGCACCGAAAGGGCACTAGGAGTCCTAACTACCCCAGGCTGCTAACTTCAGAAAACTATCCTCCAAATGGTATCTTCCAATAGTACATAACCATGTCGTAGGTGTCCTCAAATACCCAGATGAGTATGAGGAGTCCCTATTTCGAGCGATTGTTCGATAGCTTGTTTGTTCGATATGATTCAAGTCGTCCGAGCAATGCCTGCTCCAGTCACTGCTCAATAGACTCTCGGATTCCTTCGTCGGAACGAAGATGGTCGTGGTCCAGAAACGGTATAGGAGCTAGTAGCTGACAGCAATGGAATAGCCTAAAATATGGGCTCTATGGGGTGGTCTGGGGACAAAATACGAGCTGTATATATCCTATGAAAGTCTTCCTCCAATAACTATCCTTGAAAAGGTATCCTCCAATAGTATACCACAGTGTCGCAAGTTTCTTCAAAACCAAGATGATGATATGAATTGTACGAGGAGTTACTCTATCGAGCATTTACTCGACAGCTTATTGCCTCAACAGATTCGAGTAGTCCGCGCAATGCCTTTTCCAGTTATTACTCCAGGACTCGTTCCAAGACGCCATACAGGCTCTTGTGTCAGATAATGATGTTACCGATGGTGGGGTTTCAAAGAATAGAGCGATCTGATTGGTGGAAGTCAGAGGTCGTAACCGTGTCAGAAATAGCTGATGGCAGAATAACCTGAACGTGGACTGTATTAGGTCTGCTAGGTTACCAGTGGGTAGTAGGATAACGGGGTTATGCCGAACCCGAGAGAATCCGAGGCAGCAAAGATACTTTCATTGAACCGAAGGACGCCCTAGCTTACACTATTGAAGACCAGTATAATATAGTTTTTTTATCCTAGCTTCTCACACTTGAACGTAATTTCGACCCAAGGAACGGAAAAACCAGCATCCCTATCATAGACCGGATAAATCGCCCCATGTTTACTCATCTAGTCACAGTCTGTTCGCGAGTTCTGTTTCCTTTAGGGGGTGGCAGGTAGACAGCCAATGTGGTTATGCCACTTCCCACGGTATGCTATTTGTTACTCATGTATAATCTTTATTTTTGTTTACATCATACATATATGTATATCGTGAACTGAATCTATAGTAGCCATACGTGCTACTCATGAAAATAAAGTCCGTTTCGGTGATTTTAGGTAGTTGTTTCCGGCAATTAGGTGTACTCCTATTTAATCGAACATGCTCACAAAACAGCCCTCTCTCCTCTTATAGGGTTTTTGAAACCATATCAAACACGCGTCTTCAAAGAAAACAAGATGGCGGCCGCCTTTAAAGAAAATGGGGGGGGGGGGGGCGAAAACACGCTTTACACTAAAAATACACACTGCGCACTGCCACCGCGTAGCGCCATGGCGAGGACGTGTCAAGATGGCGGATCACGTGGGACTATCACAACACCATAAGTAGTAGGAGAGCGATGAACCGTCCCCGGTTGGGGGGGGGGAGAATCTCATGGGGGATCTCATGTGACGTCATGTCACGTGACCCAGTTACGTCATGTTGTGTTGCCATGGTAACCCGTGTGAGCCACCATCTTGTGACGTTATTACCATAGTGATACGTGGTCCTATCGCGCATGCGTAGCGCGTCTTGTTAGGGTGATACCTGTTTCCGTCGGTCATTTTGTATACTGGAGGCCGCCATCTTGGATTCCATGGTAGCACATGGTTGCTATGTTACCCAAAGGCTTACAACAAGACAGGGATATTTTCGGAGAGTATGCTCTTTTGTAGGAGAGTAATTTCCCGATTCGTAAAATTACCACAAACAACCCGAAAATCTCTCCAAATCATCAAAAACAGCTTTTATTTGATATGAAACCCCATTTGGGGCTTTTTTCCCAATAACAGGGGTGTTCGATTCAATCGGAGGATATCTAATTACCACAAACCACCCGATAATCCCTCCAAACCACCAAAATACACTTTTATTTGATATGAAACCCCATTTTGGGCATATAAGAATAGCATGTAATTCCCCTTATAAGCTATCGAGCAGTTACTGAAAAGTCGTTGCTCGAATGATTCGAATCCCATCGAGCAAATGAGCTTTAGAGCAATTGCTCGATCGAGTGACTCCACATACTGCTCGAACGACTCGAAGTCTATCGAGCAAATGAGCTATCGAGCAATTGCTCGTTCGAGTGGCTCGCACATACTGCGCTTAGCATCATTTCGGTATTTGAGGATACCTGTGGCATGTTATTGTGTTATCTGAGGATACCTTTCGGGGATACTTTTTATAAGATACTTATCTAAGGATACTATTACCTATTTGCCCAGCCTTCTAGACCACTCCAAGACATACCTACCCCAAATTCTCCTAATAAGCTATCGAGCAATTACTGAAAAGCCATCGCTCGAACGACTTGAATCCCACCGAGCAAATTAGCTTCAGAGCATTTGCTCGATCGAGTGACTCCACATACTGCTCGAACGACTCGAAGTCCATTGAGCAAATGAGTCTAAGAGAAGTATGTGCGAGTCACTCGAACGAGCAATTGCATGATAGCTCATTGGCTCGTTCGAGTGACTCGCTCAAACTGCTCTTAGCCTCATTTCGGTATTCGAGGATACCTATGACATGGCTACGTATCAGTTGAGAATACCTGTTAAGGATACATTTTAAGGATACTTATCTGAAGATATCTGGTTAGCCCATTTTGCAGGGTATTCCCCTTCCCTGCATAAAAGAAAAAAAACAAGAATTTCTGTTATATTTTAAAACATTATTGACTTTTCAGTACACTGTCTGTTATATACATTGTAGTTCAATATTTGTTCTGTTTATTCTGTTATCTTGAGTGTGTTGGATCTTCGTTCACTTCATTTCGATTTCCTCTTCACTCTTTTTAGTCGGTTCTGTTCATTTCGATCTCTTTCAGCTTCATTCTCTCCATTATCATCATTGGTTCTGTATCTTGATCGTTATTGGTTGTAACGTTTTATTGTAAAATTCTCTGTATCTTTGTAAAACCTGGTTGCATTGAAGAATCTTCTCGTTCTCGTTCATGGTTCGGGATTCTAGGATCTCTCTCACTTCTCTATCCAGGCCCATTGTGGCAAGCTCGTTTGGCTCTCTGTGCACCAAATGCTGTCGATACAGTAAGCTTTCCAGTAAACTTGGTTTGACCAATACGTAGTTCTTCTCTTCTTGCGCCTTCATTGTTAGATTCTGCTTTGATTCTGGTTTATTGCCCTTTCCGGTCATTACTGTTCGGGGCATTTTTGTTGGTGGCACTGGTACCTACAGGTGTCTGGTTGCGTTATGGTTATTCACCTGGTACGGTTTTGACAGTTCCATTGGTTCAACTTGGTTTATTATTTTTTTTTTATTTTTTTTTTTTTTTTGCGTTCTTCTCTTTTGCTGGGATGCCAGAGTTCTTGTAGTGAGTTGTGAATCTGGTATCTTTTTAGGTTGTCTTTTCTGTTAAACGTTCTTGGACATCTAACGCATTGGTAAACTCCGGTCCTGTGGGCAGTCTTCCTTTGCCTATAAAGATTGCATTTCTTTGTGAACATTTTCTGGCACTCTTCACAGGTGTGATCTTGATCCATCGCTGGCTACACGTGGAATGACAACATTTTGGAGGTACCCTCCCTTTTATACCCTGCGAAATGGGCTGACCAGATATCTTCAGATAAGTATCCTTAAAATGTATCCTTAACAGCTATCCTCAACTGATACGTAGCCATGTCATGGGTATCCTCGAATACCGAAATGAGGCTAAGAGCAGTATGTGCGAGTCACTCGAACGAGCAATTGCTCGATAGCTCATTTGCTCGATGGACTTCGAGTCGTTCGAGCAGTACGTGGAGTCACTCGATCGAGCAAATGAGCTTTAGATGGGATTCGAGTTGTTCGAGCAATGACTTTTCAGTAATTGCTCGATAGCTTATTAGGAGAATTTGGGATAGGTATGTCTTGGCGTGGCCTAGAAGGCTGGGCAAAATAGGTAATAGTATCCTAAGATAAGTATCTTATAGAAAGTATTCCCGAAAGGTATCCTCAAATAATACAATACCAGGCCATAGGTATCCTCAAATACCGAAATGAGTCGAAGAGCAGTATGTGTGAGTCACTCGAATGAGCAATTGCTCTATAGCTCATTGCTCGATGGGATTCGAGTCGTTCGAGCAATGACTGTTCAGCAATCGCTCAATGGCGTATTAGGAGAATCTGGGATAGGTATGTCTTGGGGTGGCATAGAAGGCTGGGCCAAATAGGTCATAGTATCCTTAGATAAGTATCTTATAAAAAGTATCCCCGAAAGATATCCTTAAATAATACAATACCAGGCCATAGGTATCCTCAAATACCAAAATGAGGCTAAGGGCAGTATGTGCGAGTCACTCGAACGATCAATTGCTCGATAGCTCATTTGCCCGACAGACTTCGAGTCGTGTGAGCAGTATGTGGAGTCACTCGATCGAGCTATTGCTCTAAAGCTCATTTGCTCGATGGGATTCGAATCGTTCGAGCAATGACTTACCAGTAACGATAGATTCTTGGCTTTGGGAGTGATATAGGCTGTTATTATACACAAGGGAGATAGCTCTGCACACAGGTTAAGGGAAATCAAACACTGGTGATTATAAGACTTGGACGAGAGAACCAGAGATAGTTTGGATTGGATAGCCTGTTAGTGTTAGAGCAGAATCTGTAATAGGCCCAATAATGGGATTCTGGGAAAAAGTACTCCTATTAAACAGAACATACCTCTCCCCGGATATATCTCTGTACTATAACATTACATACCATTCTTATATGCCCAAAATGAGGTTTCATATCAACTAAAAGTGTATTTGGGTGGTTTGGAGGGATTATCGGGTGGTTTGTGGTAATTAGATATGCTCCGATTGAATCGAACACCCCTGTTTTGGGGGAAAAAGCCCCAAATGGGGTTTCATATCAAATAAAGGTTGTTTTTTGAAATTTGGAGAGATTGTCGGGTTATTTGTGGTAATTCTGCGAATCTGGAAATTACTCTTGTACAAAGGAACATACCCTCTGAACATACCCCTGTCTTGTTGTAAGCCTTTGGGTAACATAGCAACCACGTGCTACCATACAAACCAAGATGGCGGCCTCCAGTATACAAAATGGCCGACGGAAACACATATCATAACAACACGCGCTGCGCATGCGCATTAGGATCAAGTATCACTATGGTAATGTCGTCACAAGATGGCGGCTCACGCGGGTTACTGTGACAACACAACAAGGCGCCACTGGTTCACGTGACATGACGTCACATATGAGATCCCCCATGAGATCCCCCCAACCGGGGACGGTTCATCGCTCTCCTACTACTCCAATATGACGTAACAGGTCACTTGACTATGACTGATTTCCGAGGTCATCCACCGAAGTTATCCAAATGGGGTGGAGGGCGGTGAAGTAGGACGCTACTACTCAAGTTGTTCAAAATCATGAATACTCCATTCGTTGATAACTGACTGATATCATGTCTTTTGTTCAATCAATAAAATCATCGAGTCGATATATTCAGTAGACGATAGGTATTCATCTGATGTCACCTGAATGCCTCACCCATTGTTCTATCGGTATTTCATGTTGGTCGCCAGCCTCGAGAAGTCTCCAGATAAAAAGAGTCCTAACCGCCTACACGCATCACGTGTCGGGGGTGGGGGGGGGGGGGTGGGGCGGTCGGGGTCCCTTTTTTGATCCATAGTCAGAAAGACATCGCAATACACTATGTATATATTTGGATCACTTTAAACATCATGATATGAAAGGTGACCAAATAATTAATATGCGTGCTCGAAAATAAATTAAGCTGCGTGACGGAATTACCGGAAAGGGTAATTCCGTGACAATGCAAAATTGTAATTCCGTCACCCTTTCATCCCCACAAAAATATATTAGTAAAAGGTTTCTGTATGGAACATTATATCCTCTTGTTGTTTCAGTCACTAGCAAAGAACAATATATTTGGTGAATCGATATAGTTTTGAATCGAAATGCGCTTCAGGTTTAGTTTGAAAAACAGAGATTGCATCGAGCTAATTCCGTCACGCCAGGTTTACCAATCTACGGTAGAATGCATATCTGCGCAATTCCGTTCTTTTAAACATATTTTGAAAGACAAAGACTTTCATTCGCCACAGTCACCAAGAAATAATGCATGTGTATGAGAATTAATCTCTGACCAAGGTTAGAAATCTTTGGAACACGGTGGGCTTTGTAATTCCGTCATGCTGGAATTGATGATTAAACCGATGAGCCGTTCCCGGCTGTTTGTGTTTTAGTTTACCGCCAGACACCTTGAAAGTAAAAGGCCATGGGCGCGGGAATAGCATTAGATTGTGCGAAGTTGCACAGAAACTTGCAATATTATTTTATTTTTTATTAGCATCGTGCCTCGCCGTAGTATTGCTTTAATAAACTAGCTCTATCTTTCTATTTATCTCTATATTTTGATGTAGATGTGGCATTAAGCACCAATAAATAAATAAATTTCCATCTATATATACTTCAGAAAAAGCATCAACCTCAATCACTTTATCAAATGCATGACCTTTTCTATCTTCTGTGGACGTTGGAGATCATGTTATGAACATTGCTTTGGACTATACTACAGCGCGCGGACAAAGAGAACAAGAAAATGTTGTGCAAGCACAAGCGCGCGAGAAAAAAACTCATGAAACACTTTTGTTTTGTGTAAACATCACACAATCCCTTCGTATTTGAACATAAACAAGAAACATTCTGTGAAGATCTCTCTCACTAAAAGAAAATGAATACCACGCCTCAAAGCATTGTGACTGATAGCTCACAAGAAATCATTTTTAGCTCAACTTTGGCGAAGCCAAATTTGAGGTAATGTCATGGCCCGTTGTCCGTCTGTCCGTCCGTCGCGCCGTACACATGGCTCGGGCTAGAGGCCGTATTTATGAACCGATCTTTACGAAACTTCCTGGGTACCTTTGTTATCATCGTGAGACGAGAACGAGTGTTTTGGGGTCCGGTCCGAAATTCAAAACGGTCGCTGCAGCCATTTTGTACAAAATTAGGTGCAATCAGATTTTGCGCAGAACTTCCATATGAAAGCGCTGATTTGAATAATTTTTGTGTGAATGTTTAGTACCATGGGATACATCACATATAATACGGTTTTTTTCTCGTGCATAAATTATGCCATTTAGACTAACTTTGATCTATTTAATGTTACTTTCAGCCCTGTAACTGCAAATGCCAATACGGCTCGGGCTAGAGGCCGTATTTATGAACCGATCGTTACGAAACTTCTTGGGTACCTTTGTTATCACGCTGGGACGAGAACGAGTGGTTTTGGGTACGGTCCGAAATTCAAGATGGCCACCAGCAGCCATTTTGTACTTTAGTTAGTGCAATCAGTTTTTTGTACAGAACAACTGTATGAAAGTTCTGAATTGAATAAATTTTTGTATGAATGTTTAGTAGCATGGAATACATCACATATAATACGGGTTTTTTTCTCGTGCAAAAATTATGCAAATTAGATGAAGTTTGATTTATTCAGTGCTACTTATACACAGTAAGTGCACATGTCAATACGGCTCGGGCTAGAGTCTGTATTTATGAACCGATCTTCACGAAACTTCTTGTTATCACATTGGGATGAGAACGAGTGTTTCTGGGTGCGATCCAAAATTCGAGATGGCTGCCAGTGGCCATTTTGTACCGAAATTAGGCCCAATCAGTTTTTTGTACACAACTTCTATACGGCTCAGGCTAGAGGCTGAATTTATGAACCGATCTTTACAAAACTTCTTGGGTACCTTTGTTATCACCGTGGGATGAGAACGAGTGCTTTTGGGTGCAGTCCAAAGTTCAAGATGGCCGCCAACAGCCAGTTTGTACCAAAATTAGTGCAATCAGTTTTTTGTACAGAACTTCTGTATGAAAGCTTTGATCTGAATAAATTTTTGTATGAATGTTTAGTAACATCGAATACATCACATATAACACGGGTTTTTTTCTCGTGCAGAAATTATGCAAATTAGATGAACTTTGATTTATTCAGTACTACTTATACACTGTAAGTGCACATGTCAATACGGCTAGGGCTGCAGGGTGTATTTATGAACCGATCTTCATGAAACTTCTTGGGTATCTTTGTTATCACCTTGGGACGAGAAAGTGTTTTGTGGTGCAGTCCTAAATTCAAGATGGCTGCCAGTGGCCATTTTGTACCAAAATTAGTGCAATCAGTTTTTTTTGTACAGAACTTCTGTATGAAAGTTCTGATTTGCATAAATTTCTGTATGGATGTTTAGTAACATGGAATACATCACATATAATACAGGGTTTTTTTCTCGCGCATAAATTATGCAAATTAGATTAACTTGATTTGTTCATTGCCAGTTATACACAGTAAGTGCACATGCCAATACGGCTCGGGCTAGAGTCTGTATTTATGAACTGATCTTCACGAAACTTCTTGGGGTACCTTTGTTATCACCTTGTGAAAGGAACGCATGTTTTGGGGTGCCTTTGTTATCACTGTGCTATGAGAACAAATATTTTTGGGTTCAAAGATTTCTTTTCTAGTTTAACATCTAACTTTCACCCCACTTTTACACTACTTTACCTATATATTTGTTACAGGCTACGGTCAGCATTTATGTACAGACCGTTACAATACGTTACATGTACTTTTGTTATCAGGTCATTACCTAGATGTTTGTCATTGCTGTGTCACATACTATGCATGTACATGTCTTAAACAAGTTGAGCTTCAGTGTCATTGACACTTTCATTATCAATAATTTCAAGTTTATAGGACAGGGTTCCAAACCTTGGGTATTAATAACTTCATTCGAAAACACTTGAAAAGGGTACTCCTACCATTCTACCACCACCACCACCACCAAAAAGATCAGCTTTTTGGACGAACTGTCTCGGTACGAAACACGACTTGGGACGAAACGTCCGTGCCGAGGTGGTTTTGTGAGGACATCTTCATCTTCACCATCTCCAATCCAAATATTGTCAGTGGTGGTTAGACGGGGGAGGGAGGGGGCTGGGGGGCTAAACTTTGGAGGAATTTTCTTCATTCGAAAAAACTGGAAAATTACCTTTCACCCTTCCACAAAAACAAACCAGAATACTTAAATATAGGTTGTGCGGATAAATCACGAATTGCAGGGAAAATACTCATGCAGGCATCTTATCTAATATAATCTGCGGTGGATCAGTAGGTAGAGATACAGACTGCAAGCCGAGAGGTCCACGGGTTGAATCCCACCTGCGGCAACCGCGTTGTGTCCTCGGGCAAGACACTTAATCCAAATTGCTCACGAGGGGGCACGGTGGCGTTGTGTACTAAGGCGTATTGCACGTCGATGGTGCATTTGTCTTCAGCCAATGCTAATCCTGCATGTGCGGAGTTAGTATGTTGGGGAGTTTGACACTTACTCGCGTTGCTCGGTGGTTCACTCCGGGTACTCCGGCTTCCCCCACCTGGCTTCATCCACCCGTAAAACTGTCCGACACGAGGTGAACATGGCTGTCGAAAGTGTCGTTAAACCCCAATAAATAAATCTAATAAAATCGAGGGCGGATGTATCATAGAAAAAGGTTTTCAAAAGTACTCCTAAAATAGGTAATTTGAAATCTTAAATCATTGCATTTGTTGCCTTGGCCTCCGGGATTTTCGTTTAAAGTCTTGGAGGTGCATAACACAACACCAATACTGATAACATTGAATACGGTGAATCCCAATTAAAAATCTCCATCTGAACTCGGTCGATAAATTTGTAATGGAGCCAAAGACGTTTTTCATTGGAGTATCTATCAGCCTAATATATACTAAGATTTAATTTGTTGAGGAAAGGTTTCTTCATTATGAAAACTGGATGTTTGCAGTCAAAAGTCCTCCGAGGTTATATTTCCTTTTTAATTAATCGGTCCAATTTAAAGTCTCGTTCCTGAAATTTGATTATGATTGCTTATAAACGTTATGTAGAGATATAAAAGTGAATATGAGTAGGTAATTCGGTATCACTTGTACACGATTTCGTAAATGTACACGTACATCGATGTACACCTCCATAGGATTTATTGTTAAAATCGTGTACAAGTACACGAAATGGCGTTTTTGGTGGTGATACAGAATCCGCAAAGCGAATTCTATATCACTGAATTCTATATACACATCGCTCAAGAGTGAAAAAATGTATGAAATTTTAAGAAAAATAAGGTGTACCGTCTGATACAGAATCCGCAAATGGGTTTCCCCCATAGGATTCAGTGTTAAAATCGCGAGCAAAAAACGTGTTGCGGATTCTGTATCGGCATCAAAAAGTGGTTTGCGGATTCTGTATCATCCGTATCTGTACACGATTTTAACACTGAATCCTATGGAGGCGTACACGGAAACCATTTGCGGATTCTACATCAGAAAATCGACTTATGTACGGTACATGGAAAAGAGGTGATACCGAACCCGCAAACCCACGATGAGAGTAAAAACTGACACTCATGTTTTTGTTTCTGGTGTGAATGAAGGTTTTCGTTCAAAAGAGTCGACTATAAAACATGAGTGTCAGTTTTTGTTTCTGGTGTGAATGAAGGTTTTCGTTCAAAAGAGTCGACTATAAACATGAGTGTCCATTTTTGTTTCTGGTGTGAATGAAGGTTTTCGTTCAAAAGAGTCGACTATAAACATGAGTGTCAGTTTTTGTTCTGGTGTGAATGAATGTTTTCGTTCAAAAGAGTCGACTATAAAATATAATCTGTAAAAAAATAGACATTCATGTTTTGTTTCAATGTAAACGAAAAAAATTGAGTTTAGAAAAATTAGAAAAAATCGGAGGTAAAAAATCGTTTGTTCACGTTTTGTCACTGCTAATTTTGTGAAGTAAATTTTAATAAAACACTTTGTAGAATGTTTCATTCAAATAAAAAATAGTTCGTAATTGACACTCATGTTTTTGTTGTGGTGTGAATGAAGGTTTTCGTTTAATGGATCGTTTTAATAATAGATAATAAAACGCATTTTCCCACTCATGTTTCATTCAAATAAAAAATAGTTCGTAATTGACACTCATGTTTTTGTTGTGGTGTGAATGAAGGTTTTCATTTAATGGATCGTTTTAATAATAGATAATAAAACGCATTTTCCCACTCATGTTTCATTCAAATAAAAAATAGTTCGTAATTGACACTCATGTTTTTGTTGTGGTGTGAATGAAGGTTTTCGTTTAATGGATCGTTTTAATAATAGATAATAAAACGCATTTTCCCACTCATGTTTCATTCAAATAAAAAATAGTTCGTAATTGACACTCATGTTTTTGTTGTGGTGTGAATGAAGGTTTTCGTTTAATGGATCATTTTAATAATAGATAATAAAATGCATTTTTCCACTCAATTATGTTTGACTGGTAAATTTTTAATATATTCGTGATAATGTTCGGAGATGTGAATGAATCCTTTTAACAGACGTAATTATTCTCAAATGCGTTAAATCAGAAACCGGTTTTCTTATGTGCTAAAACTTTTAAACTTTTTCAAAGTTTTTTTCAGTTCAACACTGAGTGGATGATTTTGAGATATGAATGAAATCCATTTTAACAGACGTAATTATTCTCAAATGCATTAAATCAGAAACCGGTTTCTTATGCGCTAAAACTTTTCAAACTTTTCAAGTTTTCCCAGTTCAACTGAGTGAATAATCGGTGATGCGATTTTTAACGCGTTCAGAGGCAAAACGCATTTATATGGGTTTTATCATGTAAAATGTTTTTACTCAACTGGTTTTTTAGTTATTATATTAAAGACAGAAGATTTTATTTACTTAAAACATAAAAAATAACAATACATTTATTTTTGAAAATAATAAAATAACTCACATTAGCATACTCAAAGGAATATTAATAATTTAAAAACGAAAACTGTTTTTACAGATGGATGCTAAACGTCGAGATCATATTTTAAACGAATATGAACGTGCCAAGAAGAGCATTCAATCGGCTGACAGAAGCAGACGTCTTGGAGAGATGGAATTGAGACGCGAAACCACAAAAATATTTAAACCCATGACAGAGGTTCAAGAGCGAAGCAAGAAGGAGATAGTTGATGAATCTAAACCCATAAAAGAGGGTTCTTTGAGAATGGGTTCGTTGCCCGGTACTTTTACAAAACAGTTTTCCTTTCAATCTACACCGGATTACGTTCCCACAGGGATTCAAACCGACGTGAGCGAGACCGACGATACAGCTTCAACTATCACCACTGATAGCGTCGCGTCGTCCGAGGATGATGGTAAGAGAGATCTGTTGTATGGAATTTATAAGGATTCGGATGGTAGAACTTTTGTAGGCGATACAGAAGTGGAAATGGATGATGAAGATTTAATTGTCGGTTCGAATAAGTATAAAATAACTGATGGATTGCGCAAATTGCTCCTTTTTGACAAGCCTGGAGATTACACGGAACAGGATTTCGACAATTACGGCGACATTCTGGTTCAGACCCACGCCATGCTGAGAAATAACGATGCCAGAGAGACAAAACCCAAAGCCAACAGAGGTTACAAGTGGACGAAAGTGGTGAAACCCATATGTGATATGAATAAGAAGTTCGTCGAATCGGTGACTGGTAAAGGGGTGAAAACCACTTTTCTTCTGAGCGATTCTGACGCTCTGTCTCAGAGATTGAGTTTGTTGATGACAAGCAGACGTGCTGGTAACACAGGATTAGATAATCAAATAGTTAGCATATCTGACGAATTGTTAAGACAGAAGGTTTTGAATAAAAACCATTATAAAAGGCTGATGAACGAATTGAAGGATTGATGTATATAATAAGTAGAGAGAAACAAACAAACAAACAAAAATATATAAAATAAAAAAACAGTAAATTTTACACTAGAATAATAAAAGTATTTAAACAACAAACGATTTACCAGTGAAAAACAAAATATATATTATAAAATAAAAAAAATATGTTGGTGATAAAGAACAGGGGATATGTCAGAACTTACGTTCAAGGCGGTTCTGGCATCGTCGATTCTATAATGCGAGTGTTCACGAGTGATGCGGGTAGAAAACTCGCATCGACCGCATTTGAGGTCAGTAAGAAGACGGCTTTGGATGCTGGTAAGAAAGCCGCTTCTGAAGCCAGTGGTAGGATAGCTTCTGTGGCTGGCAAGAGGGCAGTCGACGCATTGATCGACAAGTTGATCAGTCCACCGGCGAAGCGAGCTGCGTTAGAGCAAACGCTGAAAAGTTGGAAAGATTTTAAGGATGCTGTGGTACCCATACAAGATTTAGCCAAAATGATGAGTGGATCTGGATTGAAGAGAACTCGCGACGGTGTAATATAAATAAACAATAATATTAAAAACTGAGTTTGAAAAAACATAAAAAATTGTGTTTGAAAAAAATCTAAAATAACAAACAAACAAAAATAAAACAAAGATGAACATTAAAGATATGTCTTGGAACGACGCCGCGACCAAGAGGTCGAATAACCAGTTCTTTCCCAAAAGCATAAGAGGCTTGATAATGGGAAAATCGAATTGTGGAAAGACCAATCTGTTGATGAATCTGTTGTCCCGACCCGACAGGTTGGATTACGACAGATTGTTTGTGTTTGGCAAGAGCTTGTTTCAACCCGAATACAGATTGCTTCGAGAGTGCATGGATCGTAGATTGCCCAAGGACGTCATAGCCAGAATCTTTGACAGTAGGGAGGAATTCGACAAAAGTGAAGCTCCTCTTTCGACCATTTTGGACGGTGTGGCGATGGAATTGATGAAGAGAAATGCATCTTCGAACGTCGAGTGTCGATTTTATGAGAACGCTAGCGACGTTCCGGATCCAAGAGAATTGAAATCGGAAGATAAGAATCTCATGATTTTCGACGATCTGCTTTTGGAGAGACAGAACCAATGCAAATCGTATTACGTTAGGGGTCGACACAGCAACGTGGACTGTTTCTACCTGGCGCAGAATTATTTTCGATTGCCCAGACAGACGATAAGGGAGAACGCTAATTTTCTATGTCTCTTTTGCCAAGATCTCAAGAATCTCAATCACATCTATGGCGATCACGTCACAAACGACATGAGCGTGGCGGAATTCAGGAGATTCTGCAAGAGGGTTTGGGATGGAGGACTTTACAATTTCGTCGTGATCGATTTGACTAGCAAATTTAATCGTGGAAAATATCGGTGTGGATTCGACAAGTTTTATGTTTCTGATGATAATAAGATAGAGCGTGAAAATAAAAAAAAATTAGAAAATAATAAATCTTCAAATAATTAGTTTTGAAAAAATAAAAATAAATTAAAATATAATGTTCGAACAAGAAGAATTGTTAGAATGGATAGCTGAGAATATGGCTGCAAAACAATCCATTCAAATCATGGTGAGTGGCGATTCGACTCGATTCGCGACGAAATTCGAACCTTCCATCGAACTGAATAGAGAAAAAAAGATACGAGATGGTGTTGCTGAATCTGGAGACTTATTATTCATTTCCCAACGTCACCGAAAAGAATAACTCGTTCAAGTATTCCGATGGAGTGGATTGGTTGGAGATTCGAATTCCCAAAGGAAGTTACGACATAGACGATTTGAACAATTACATTCAGATGCGAATGAAGACGGATGGAAAGGGAAGCAACAAGATCAGACTCACTCCCAATCCTAATACCTTACAGACGATGTTGGATTTGGAAGATAATTTTCGAGTGGATTTCAATACGGATGATTCTATAGGCAAGATGTTGGGATTCGATCGAAAGATTATCGAGACCACGCGGCATCTGAAAATACGGTTGACATTCTCGCAGTCAATAGCATTCTGGTGAACGTGGATGTGATTGCTGGAAGCTATGTGAATGGTAGCACTCAACCGACGATCTATTCCTTCTTTCCAAACGTGTTGCCGGGTTATAAGATGGTGGAGCGACCTCGAAATTTAGTTTATCTACCAGTGATTTTAGACACGTTGTATAGTCTCAAAACCACGTTGACGGATCAAAATGGTGAACTGTTAGATCTTCGTGGAGAGAGGGTGATGATACGATTTCACATAAGAGAAATATGAAAGCAAAAAAAAATAAATATTGTGTATATATATAAATAACAAAAATAAAATAAACGCAATATTAATTTTACAAAAATTATTTAATATATATAATTATCATTAAAACAAAAAAACAATTGAAGAAAATATTTTAAAAAAAAAAGAATTATGACACAATACGTGGTTAAAAACGTGAACATATCCGTAGGACAGAAGAAGAAACTTAAGAGAGCGTTAACAACTCGAGGCGAGGCGGTGAGATTCAAATTCACTCAAGAAGATCTGATGAGTGGTGGTCAGGATTCGATTGCTTGGACCAGAAGTCAAATCAAAAGGATGGAGAAAGCGATTCGTGATGGAAGAGGGTTGACGGTGAGATTGAGTCCCGCTCAATTGAGATACAATTTGAGAATGAAAGGTGGTTTTCTACCGCTATTGGCAGGAATCGCCGCAAAAGCATTACCCTTCGCCACAAAGGCACTACCCTTTCTCGGAAAGACTCTCGGCATGGAAGCTCTCACGGGACTCGCGAGTTCGGCAGTTGAGAAATTAATGGGTGGCAGTGGACTGTTTTTGAAGAAGGGAGGAGCCGTGTGTCGCATCCACGTAGACGACAATGGTAAAGGATTGTATCTAGAACCCGTTAGAGGTGACAACTCTTTGAGTGGAAATGGTCTTTATCTGAAGAGTCGACAGATCATTGAGCGACTCGGCAAGGGTTTGTTTTTTGGTGAGAATTCGCCGTTTAAGAATATACCGATTTTGAATATGTTATTATAATGTAAAAAAATTATATAATTATATAAATATAAAATATAAATCATAGAAAGTATAAAATAATATATAAAATGGATAAAAAGGTGGAAAAACAATTAGATGATAATGATGAATATCGCAAGATAGAGTGCGAAAAAGATGTGGAAAAACGATTAGATGCTAATGATGGATATCTTAGGAAAGAACTGACAAAAGAGTTAAATAAAGATCGGGATATGCGGTTGAAATTTAAAAGAATGAGACGGTTTCCACTGTTACCACTATCTTCTGAAGAGAATGGTAATGATGTGAGTGTTACCGCGAGATGCACAACATTCGTTCATAATCATGATTCGGATAAACAAATGTGTTGTTATAAAAACGTAGCATATCACAAAAAAAAATAAATAAAAGAAGAATCGACGCTGAAATTTAAGAAAAAAGGAAACGTTATTATAATATATGGGTAATAGTGAAGAAGGAGAACGAAAAAAAACAAAAAAAAAGTAATGAGATCTAAAGATGATCTCATTACTTTTTTTTTTTTTTCTTCTTTGCTAAAAATCAATCTCTCTATTGTTTATATTTCCAAGTGTGTTATTAGCATGTTGACACTCGTGTTTTCTCCTTTTTCGCAAATGTGTTGAATGTTTATCTTTACTTTTTTGAGTTTTTTTACTTCGGTCAATGCAGTCTCACCACCAGATTTGTTCACGAGTTCAAGTGAGATGTTTGGATATATGTAACTTCCATAGAACAACGACAAATCGTCCTTTTCGAATTCTCTGTCTTCAGCGACGATGATATTCTGCAGATCGCTTTTGTAGTCGTAAAACAAATCGCGCATGGCTTCATCCAATTTCAAAGGCATGTTATATCTGTCATAGTAGCACTCTAAGCCCTTCGTCTCAACCTCGTTCAATTCGATGGAATCGTGTCGTTGTAATCTATAGATTTTAAAACCAAATTTTTGACACGTTTCGACTCATTTCAATTTCAATTTGCATTTTTTAAGTGTTGTTGTCATGATCGATTATTTGTTTTTCTGTTTTATGAATTCTTGCAAATAATATATATTTTAAATTTTGTATTTAAATAATAATTTGTTAAAAAAGTTTGTTGTTTTTTTTTACTCTTTATATATATAAAAAAAAGTTTTTTTAATTTTAATTTTCTTTAATGTGAAAAAAAAGTTTTTGTAAAAGCTTTTTTCTCTTTATATATATGTTTTAATTCTTTCAAAAAAAATTTTTTTTTGAAAAAATTAATCAATTTTTTCACGTTAAGGAACATAAAAAATTGATTAATTTCATCAAAAAAAAATTTTTTTTGAAGGAATTAAAACATATATATATAAACAATTTAAAACTTTTTTTGTATATGTAAAGAGTAAAAAAACAAAACTTTTTAACAAATTATTATTTAAATACAAAATTCGAAAAAAAATATTCTTACAAATTGAGCAAACAAATAAAAAAATGGAAAATTTAAATGAGAAAACCGTACCTCAGTTAAACGAGATTTGTAAACTATTAAAAATTCAACATTTAAAAAATCATAGAACTAAATCAAAAAAACTGAAGTCATACAGGAACATTTGCGAAACGATAGAAAGGCAAACGAAATGTCAATAGCAACGACGTCAAAAAATGCATCGGTTGTGAAAAATGAGAAGAAGAAAAAGATAATAAAATGAATCGAAATGTCGACGTCGAAAAAAACCAAAAACGTTTCGATTGTGAAAAATAAGAAGATGACTAAACGAAAAGCCATTGAAGAACATCAAGTTTCAAAAGAAAAGAAAAGAAAAACTAAAATGAAAACGAGTGATGCACTTCAGATTCTAGACAAATGAGATATATCGAGCGAAATTCGACAAGCAATCAACGAAGGGAAAGGGGAAAAATATGTAGCACGACTCGTCATGGAACTATTCCAATTGAAGCCCATAGAATGGGAGAGTGCGATCAAAGGCATTTTTAAAACTTTCGACGTGGTTCCCTCGTTCAAAAAAATCGATCCGAAATTGTTCATGGAATGGGTGAAGAAAAAAGTATTTGATTTGTTTCGCGAATACATGAACGTGGGACTAAAAATTAAGATGATACTCCATTGTGTGATGAATAAAATCGATGTGAAGTCTGGTGAGAGCATCGTGAAAAATGCATATTTCAGATCTAGCGTCGAACCCATACTTCGAGGTTCAGGTTTATCACACGTTTTCGAAAAGATGAAAGACAAGATGTTGACGTCTCTCACAAATTATCAACATGAAGGCAGTAATTGGACATTTGATGAGATGTTGAAACTCGAAATTCATATAACTGAAAACGATTCGTTGAAAGGGTCTTCCTACGTGAAATTACCATATTTCTTAGCTAAAAAACAATCTGTGGTCAATGTGAGAAATAAAGATGATCAGTGTTTTAAATGGGCAGTCACCTTCGCTTTATACCCTGTCAAAATGAATTCCGATAGAGTTTCTCGTTACGAGGAGACTTCTAAAAATCTCGATTGGACCAGAGTGACTTTTCCAACAGAGTTAAAACACATCGAACGTTTCGAGGCTCAAAATCACACCGCAGCAGTGAACGTCTTGGGATACGACGATGAAAAACGAACGATCTATCCTCTCAGACAGACTTCGTATCTCAAAAGAGAAGAGACAATGATTTTATTATTGATTTCGAATGGTGACAATCGTCATTATTGTTGGGTTAAAAATCCGAGCCAATTACTGTCAAGACAAAATAATAAACATAAAGGAAAGATATGTTTATGTTGCAACTGCATGAATATGTTTCAGAGCGAAAAATCGTTAGGGAAACATCGGGAATATTGCAATGAAAATCAAGGTGTCGCCATCGAAATGCCCAAACCCAACACCATCGTGAAGTTTGAAAATCTCAATAGAAGGTTAAAAGTACCATTCATCATGTACGCCGATTTCGAATGTTTCACCGCGAAAATGAGTTCCTGCCAACCCAACGCTCTTCAAAGTTACGTCGAAAGATATCAAAAACACATGCCTTCAGGCTATTGCATTTATGTGAAATGCGCTTTCGACTCGCAACACGACATGGGTCCCTTCACCTACACGAAACAGTGCGAAGACGACGACGTGGCCCAAAGGTTCGTGGAAGAGTTAGAATCGAAAATTCAAATGTTATATGACAAATTCAAAACTCCGGCAAAAATGATCATCACGCGAGAGCAGCAGGACGAAAATAACAGAGTCACCAAATGTCACATATGCAGACAATCGTTCGACGAGAATTCGGAGGAAAATAAGAAGGTCAGAGACCACGATCATTACACGGGTCTGTATCGCGGTCTGGCTCACAGCAAGTGTAATTTAAAATATCGAGACGCTGTTTTCTATCTGGTGATATTTCACAATCTCTCGGGTTATGACAGTCATCTGTTCGTGAAAAATCTCGGCACCTCCCATGAAGAATTAAATTGCATTGCGAACAGCGAAGAAAGATACATTTCATTCATGAAATGAAAGCTCATGGAGAAGAAAAGAGTAATCAACGGAGAGACGTTGAAAGAAAAAACGAAATTCATTCGTAGAGGCATACGTTTCATCGACAGTTTTAAATTCATGTCAACCGCTCTGGAAAAATTAGTCGATAACATGAGCAAAGATAAATTTAAAATCACGAGCGAACATTTCGGAGAATGAGTAGACGTCATGTTGAGGAAACGAGTCTATCCTTACGATTACATGAACGATCTAAAGAGATTCGAAGACACCGCACTACCTTCGAAAGAAGATTTTTATTCGAAATTATACGAATCCGACATTTCCGACGAGAATTACGAACACACCAAAAACGTGTGGAAATCATTCGATATGAAAACCATGAGAGATTATCACGATCTCTATCTGAAGACCGACGTTCTGCTCTTGGCAGACGTGTTCGAAAATTTTCGAGATTCGAAATTATGATCTGGATCTGCCTTGGTATTTCACTGCACCCGGTCTGGCATGGAATGCTCTGTTGAAGACCACCGAAGTCCAATTGGAATTATTATCCAACGTGGACATGTTGCTCATGTTCGAAAGGGCTGCGAGAGGTGGCATCTCGATGATCTGTCACAGATATTCTGAAGCTAACAATCCCTACATGAAAGAAGGTTTCGATTCGAAACGGTCGAATAAATACATACAGTATTGGGACACTAATAATCTGTATGGTTGGGCTATGAGTCATCCTTTACTGATTGGAAATTTCGAATGGGTGACGGAACAGGAAGAGATGGAAAAATGGAGAGACTATCCTTGCATTTTAAAAGTCGATTTGAACTATCTGGAAGAATTACATGATCTACACAACGATTATCCGCTGGCTCCTCAACGAAAGGAACCGAACGAAGGAAATGAGGAAAAACTCATTCCCAATTTATTTAACAAACATAACTACGTCATCTACAGTGAGAATTTGAAACAATACGTCGATTACGGGATGAAATTAGTTGACATACATCGCATCATTCGATTCGACAAAGAGCCTTGGATGAAAAAATACATCGATCTCAACACGAATCTCAGAATTCGAGCCGAGGACGATTTCGAAAAAGATTTCTCCAAACTCATGAACAACTGCGTGTACGGTAAATCAATGGAAAACATCAGGAAGAGAAACGACGTTCAACTTGTCACGTCTGAGAGAAAAGCAAAAAAATTAGTAGAGAAACCCAATTACAAACACCGAACCATATTCGACGAAAATCTAGTGGCCGTTCACATGCAAAAGATGCACCTGAAGTTCGACAAACTGTATTAACTCAGACCGATCATCTTAGATATCAGCAAGCAATTGATGTACGAGTTTCACTATGGTTATGTCAAACGAAAATTTGGTGATAAAGCCAAACTACTGTTCACCGACACAGACAGTTTAGTTTACGAGATAGAGACAAAAGACGTCTACCGAGATATATCTCCAGGCGCAGCCACGTGGTTCGACACGAGCAATTATCCCGTCGATCACCCGTCCAACATTCAATCGAATGACAACAGGAAGGTGTTGGGTAAATTTAAGGACGAGAGTGGCAGTAAACAAATCGTCGAATTCGTGGGCTTGAGACCCAAACTGTATGCTTATCGTCTAGAAGATGAAGAGATCAAGAAGTGCAAAGGGGTTAAAGCGTGCATGGTGAAAAACACCATCTCTTTCCAAGAGTATAAAGATTGTCTGTTAGGAAGTGGTCCGGTGTATAAGACTATGAAATCGATTTGAAGTGAAAATCACGACTTGTATACTGAAATAGTCAACAACCGACGACGATAAGAGATTCGAGTTAGACGATAAAATAAGCACTTTGGCACTCGGACATTGGACTTTGGATCTAATTTTAGACAATATGATTGTGGATGATTGGATTCCAGATATGAATAAGGATGATAGGATTCCAGAAAATCAAGAGGAATTATATGGATTCAAGATTATGGAAATCGATAGAGACATCGAGAGAGTTAGTTTAAAAATAAAAAGAAAAAAAGAAAAAAAAAATAACGTCATTTTAGTGAATTATAATAAAATAAAACCATGACCGACGATCTCGATCTGAAATCCAAACGTTTGCTGAACATTGCGAATCCCATAGATCCCATCAATGCCACGACCAAGAAATACGCGGACGACTCTCACGCGCGATTCAGCGAACACCTGAGAAATAGATACATTCAGAAAACGATGCACTCGGAATTGAATGCCAATTCTAACAAGATAACGAACGTGGCCACTCCCACGAATCCCAAGGACGTGGCGACCAAACACTACGTAGATCTGGAACAGAGAAAGTCTGACAGATGAGAAACGAAATCGGATCTGAATGCGGGATTCAACAAGATATTGAATCTGTCAAAGGTCGATGACACGGATGCGGACTCAACTGCGGTCAACAAGGGCTACATAGATTCTGCCATGATACGATCACAAGAATACCTAGAATCGCAAGTGGACGATCTCTACCTGAACAAACAATCTGGCGGAACAATGGAGGGTGGTATCGACATGAATGGTGAGAATTTATTCGGACTCAGTCACGATCCCGAATTCGATTCCAGCGCAGTCAGCAGGAAGTACGTGGATGACAACTCGGTCTGGAGAAAGGGTGACATCATGGAAGGTAAACCAGACATGGGTGGACACGCGCTCACGAATCTACCGGATCCCGTGAACATGACGGATGCTTGCACCCTGATTTCGGTGGTGGAGAAAGTCAAATATGCTAGACAATTAATCACCGTGTGGGCCGAGGAGGCCGGCACCTTAGATGAGGGAAAAGCTGAGTGGTCTTTCGGTAATGGAGGTAGTGGATCGAAACATGGTCAGGTGGGATATCCCATGCCGTTGGGAGGTGAAATCCTTCGAATGAGTCTGGCTTCTTCAGATTTGAATAACAGAGCAGTCGTCAGTCTCATGGTGAATGGAGTAGAGAGCGATATGAGATACAGCATCGAAAAGACTGAGAATCAACACGCGAATGTTAGCACGTTCGGCACGCCTCTCAGAGTGAACGCCAGAGACAGGATTAATTTTGTTATGAAAACCAATAATCCCGAAGCCGCCACTTCCGTGGTGAGTCTACTGATTGAACTAGTTCCTTTGAACAAACAGTGAAAGCGTGGAAATAATTAATTAAAAAAAAATAATGTGTGATTATTAAAAACAAAAAAAAGTAATGTGATTTAGAAAGATGTTCAATCTCTCTAGATCTCATTACTTTTATTTTTTTTTTTGTTTTTTTTTTGTTTTTAATAATTACTCATTATTTTTTTTTATTTTTGTTTTTTTGTTTTTTTTCACACACATCTCTCGTCGAATGATCGACATCTTATTTCCATCTGATTCGAATTGTAATTCTCTGTCCGATAGGACCAGGGCGAAGGCTTCAGTTTTTCTCGGCATGTTCCTATCGAATTGCATCTTGATCTGAATATCTAAGACGCTACTCTTGAGTTGTTCTCTCTGTTTACTGACGTCGAATACGAACATGGGATACATCGACTTGTATACGCCAGGAGATATGTTAGGGTTGTTCATTAATTTGTCTAGTCCGTGATACTTCTTTCTAAAATCAGCGGCATTGCCGTACAGTCTGCAGAAATCGTTCTTGTCGAACGACGCGTTGTAATCGATTGCTGGATATCTCGTGGCGTTCAGAAACACTTGCATGTTTCTCAAATGGCAGTGATCGAACAGCGACGCATTCTTTTCCTGAGACCCATACCTATCGGTCTGAAATGCAACCACGATGAAACGCGGCCTCTCGGAAGCGGATTTCACCATCAATCGAAGTGATTCGTGGAGAGAGGAATTCTAGCTGTGTCTCACTGTCTCATTCTAAATCCCACAGGTAATTTACTCTTGGATTCTATGATCTTGTAGAGACGCGCTTTTTCCACGATCGAAGGCTCCACATGCGGAACGAACCATGATATCTTGTGTAGAGTTATCTTACCCGCATCGGTTGCAGTGAGTCTCACTATTGCGTCATCGTTTCCTTTTCGAATCAACGTCAGATTGTGTTTGAATCCGTACATGATCTTGTTGTAATCGGCCGCAAATCCGAAGATGTGTTTCAAAGGTATCCTGAACGAAAACGTTCCTTTAGGTTTGGATGTCTTGACGACGTAGTCGAATATCGCGGCGGCGCCGGCGCTAGCAGGACCGACGGTGTCTTTCACCCACAACTGATTAAGTCTTCTGGATTTCGAAAAATCATCAGGATACATCAAGAGTCCAAACATCGTGGTGGCCTGACCGGAATGAAACACAGATTCTATCTCTTGTCCGGATAGCATGTATTTTATATTACTGAATAGATGCATGATGCCATTATTGGCTAGAGTAACCGTGTCGTCGTCAGCATAGTCGCTCCCATCTTCCTTGGTGAGACGTCCCTGCACTACTATGTAACTCTCGCTAGGATGTATGAATAGATCTTGAGTTTCGACGTTGATTCTTATCTCTCCCGCATTGTTCAAACTCGTTCCGGTTACCGGTTCATATTCGTGAACCTCATATTCCTGAATACTTTCATCTTTCACTATTCTTTGTTGTATATCTAGTATATTTGTCATTTTTAAAGGATTTTTGTTTTTTTTTGTTTATTAATTAGCTTGCTTTTTTTTTATCTAAAAATAGTTTTAATTATTTTTATTATTATTTTTCTCTCCTATATATATATGTATGTGTAAACAAGAAGATGTTAAAGAGAGCAAATAAAAGAAATCTGTTTTCTTTATCAAAACTTTGTCTTCTGTAATTGTTGTTCGTAAAACTTTCCGATGATCTCTTCTCCATCCAAAGCTTCGATTTCGTAAGTCACCGGATCGGTGTGAAATATTTTGATTATCACGAAGATTTCCGAGGTCCATCGAGGAGTATAACACTTTTCGAAGTGCTTCTTATAAGCGTAGATTCTCACTCGATCACCAACCGCAAATTTCGGCGTTCTAGACCTCTTCCTAATCTTAGAGCTTTCAGGATATAGATTCGCGTAGACCCGTTTTTCATTTCGAGGATCGTTAGCTTCCTCGGGAGTCATCTTGATCGATTTGTGTCGCGTGTTGTTGTAATCTTTAACCAGACCGTTCAGTGCGTATATGTATTTCTTGGTCGAATTCGCCATGAAGTATCTATGCATCTTTTCCTTCATCGTTTGATTCCAACATTCCACCACGCTGGCTTTCTCTTCGTTTTCGATCAAGTAGAGGTCGACCAATCAATGAACGTGCTTGTTGTAGAATTCCTTTCCTTTATCCACCCACAATTTACTTGGTTTTCGAGAAGACGAGTCGAACACGCTCTTCAGAGCCTCGGCGACGCAAGGTCCCGATTTATTCTTCAAAGCTCTGATCCAACCATATTTGGAAAACACGTCGATGACCGTCAATAGATATTTGACACCCTCGTTCCACATCGAAAAGGATCTCATGTCGACCAAGTCGGCAGACCAAATATCATCCAAACCCTTCACGACCACCCTTCTCTTTCGAAATTTATGCACGATGGGTTTGTGTAACTCCTCGGCCAATTCGCTCGTCAATAATCGTTTCTTCTTCTTTTCAGATGCGCTTTTTTTTTTTGAACGCCCCATCCGAATCGACGTTTCGCACCAATCAGATTGCCGACCAGCGAACGTTTTATCTTCTCTCTCCTGGTCGGATTCGATATGCCTCTCAATTTCCTCAACATGTTTTTATCGCAGACGTCGTTGCGAGTCTTGGTGTCGGGATGTCCGGCGTAGCACAGATCGTGATCATACACGGCCGCGGCCGCATCCACCCTATTCACAGGTTTGCTCCAAGATTTAGGAGTCAGATCGGCGTTGAGTCTCTTGTTCAATTTCGTTCCGGGTCCCGTGAAACTGTGACCAGGCAGATGCATTTCGAAAGGTAGATTATTGATCATTTTATTCACGATGCCTTTACCTTTGCTCGCGTTCTTTTTTTTTTGATGAATCGAGTCTTGATAGAACCACACACGTCGCAGATTCCACGAGGCATCTGTCTGTCGTTTTTAGTTCGTACTTCTCGAGAATTACTCGTCTCGGTAACTCTCTTACTCTTTACGCAATACATGTTTTGAGAGTTATTTTCAATTAATTTCGTTTTTATTTTATATATAAATTTAATATTTTTTTTTTAAAATTCTGTTCTTATTATATATATTTTTTTTTCAATCGCTGCTCTTGAGTTCTATCATCTTACTGAATTCCTCCCTGGCCTCTTTCCTCCCCTTTTCCACGAGAGAATCCTTCATCTCTTCCTTGATGATCTGACGAGTCTTGATTCTCACAGCTTCTTTATGGCCTCATATTTCGTTTTCTCACCCAATATCGTGAAGTATTCTCCATCCGATATCCTACCGTCTTTCAACGCCATCGAGATCATTTCGGATATCGTGTCGACCTTGGAGTCGGCCAAGACACTAATCTTGTCGTGTTTCCTCGCCTTCAGATATAATTTCCTACTCAAAAAGTTTCCTGGAGTGCTAAACAATCCAGCGGCGAGAGCCACTCCTTCTACGGTCAACACGATCGGAATACCGACCGCGGTCGACAACAATCTGATGCCAGCCGCGTGTAAACCCATGGAAATCGTGATGAGTGTCGTGTCGATCGCATTGACGAAGTTCACGGAACGCGAATACTTCTTCTTGAGAGAATGGCGAGAATCTCTCTCTCGAGTTAAATACACTTGGACTCTATTGATTTGATCGATGTGATACCTCTCTCCTCTTTCTTTTTCTTCTAGCGACGGTGCCGTCGGCAAAACGCCGTTCGGCTTCTCATCCTCGTCGTCATCTAACGTCGGATACAATTTATTTCTGGTTCTCATTTTTGTATTTTTTTTTCTTTCTAATATTAGATAAAAAATTTATGTGTGTATTTATTTTTATTTCTATTCTCCCTTATTTTATATCAACGAGAAAACTTAGACGTATGCTTCATTGAACAATAATTTCATGACACATCCCTTGTCTTCTAAAGTCAGACTTCTACGCGCCAATTTCAGTTCTTCCGAAACTGTAGGCTTGTCTCGATCCTTTCAGAAGAGTAATCTCTTCCAAAACGCGATCAATTCGTCGATTTTAACGCGTTCGAACGCCGGTTCGAAATACTTGACGAGCATATCTTCCTTTTCCATCGTCAGACACGAATGATTCTCATGATCGAAGTCTAGGTGATCCCGACATCCGACGCATCGTTCTAACAAGAGGCGACCTAGTTGTTCATTCACACAGAATGCGTAGGCTCTCATCAGCATTTTTAAAAGAAACCTCGCTCTAATAGTCTGGGAAGCGCTCATGATTTACGTATTTTTATTATCTATTCGATTTGATATATTTATTTTTAAATAACTATTTTATTTATATTTTTTTTTCTCTCCTATATATCAATCACTTTTTTTTATTTCCTCGAGAAACGTGGCAGTGGGTTTGCGGGTTCGGTGTCACCTCTTTTCCATGTACCGTACATAAGTCGATTTTCTGATGTAGAATCCGCAAATGGTTTCCGTGTACGCCTCCATAGGATTCAGTGTTAAAATCGTGTACAGATACGGATGATACAGAATCCGCAAACCACTTTTTGATGCCGATACAGAATCCGCAACACGTTTTTTGCTCGAGATTTTAACACTGAATCCTATGGGGGAAACCCATTTGCGGATTCTGTATCAGACGGTACACCTTATTTTTCTTAAAATTTCATACATTTTTTCACTCTTGAGCGATGTGTATATAGAATCCAGTGATAAAGAATCCGCTTTGCGGATTCTGTATCAACACCAAAAACGACATTTCGTGTACTTGTACACGATTTTAACACTAAATCCTATGGAGGTGTACATCGATGTACGTGTACATGCACGAAATCGTGTACAAGTGATACCGAATCCGCCTTTATAACCTACTAATATGGCTTGGAAATTGAAATCATATGTTCAATAGTGTACAAACAACCTGTAAAATATGCACCGCCATCCGGGACAATGGAGGTTACGACGCACGACATGCCAATTTAAATTTCTGACGAACGGTCCAAGTTATTGTGTCAAATAAATTGCTTTTATCAGTACTTCTTCTGAATCGTGCATTTTTATGAGAGTATCGTGTCTTGGTAAAAGGAACCGACACAAGTGACACCGCGTTGTCTTCTAAACATATCGATGGGATTTCAGGACGGAATGTTTTGCAGACCTGGTTACAAAATGCTGAAGTACGCTAGAAATTCAGAAATATTTATGCCAGCTTATTATTCTTGCGCAAAATAGAAACAGTTTATGTAAAAAATATGATTGTAAAAATGAAAACAGAAGTACTAACGAATCCCGCATATTGGTGGAGCTAGTATATATACAGTTCCATTTTTTTGGTTTCCCAGGTTAGTTGAATCTTCTTGATAACTGAATGCCGCATTAATTGTGTCAACAATCGCCCCAAGTGATACGCGCCCTAAGTAAATAGTAAAATGTTTGTCTCGTCTTCATACTCCTCGATAAACACAAATTTTATTTTACATGCCTCGTACTTTTTCCGATTTATGTCGGTCTATTGTCAAAAGGCATCTTTAAAAGAATAATTTTGAAAAATGAATTTATGAAAAAAACGTTCATACAAATGGAAGAGGATGATTGTGAGAACAGATTTATAGAATGGGACTGAAGTATTTGACAGATGGGTAAATATGGGTGTAAAAGAGGGATATGGTGATTTTATTCTGGAGCCCCAATATGTTTATCAAAGTAGTATAGTGTTCGTCTGTTAACCCTCTACATTCTGATGTCAAAATACCAAAAACTTTAAAAAAATAGTTTTCCCATAATGCAACTACAAATTTAATCAATTCAGCCTTGTTTGGCAGAGCTCAAATAGCTCTGTCAAACAAGACCGAATTACTTAAATTCTAAGCGGCATTATGGGGGAAATTTGCAGGTAGAACTTTTAATATTTTGACCTCAGTGTGCAGAAGGTTAAAGAGTTCAGATTCCCGCTTGGATTGTCTTGCACCCTGCCTATGGTCAAACAAAATAAGCAATGTTACCATTTCAGCCTTTTCACGTCACGGAGAGCAAACACTATTACGATAGGTACAGGGTTCTATTCTAATTGGACCCCATTTATTGATTACGAGTATGTAATGTGGTTACAGCAGTTCATGTATAAAAACAAAGGTCTTCTTGGGGATTACAATGACGAGCTTTCCAAGAATGAATACCGTGGTCTTGTATCATCAAAGAAAAAGAAATAATTTCCAATATTTGTGTTAAGAGGCGAGACCATAAAATGCCCTCGAAACATTATTGATGCAGCAACGCTGTGCATTATTAATTTCTGTCCGAAATCCTATGTCTTCGCTCCAAACCCTGTTAGCCGGAAATCTAAAGTAACTGTCATATCCGACTAGCCTTTTCACAAAAATCGCCATTCGAATTTTTATTATTTTTTGCCCAAAAACATAGCTTATGGCCCCTCATCGAAACGAGCTCACCATGCTCGTTTCAACAAGGGTCACACAGTACATGGAGAGTGTATTGTCAATAAATCCCCCGTGGAGTGATGATTTCTCTCAAACAATAAATGCTAATTTGTTGCAAAGCGTAATTAACATAAGCAAAGTTTCAGTCAATGGACCTCCGGGTTAAACCCGGAGGTCCATTAGTTGAAACTTTGCTTGTGTTTCTGTACAAAATTTGAGAGTAGTACCATGGATGACACCTCCATTCCATGGGTGATTTGGTGACAATCCACCCTCCACGTACTGTAGGCTAGATTTGGTGGAAATGAAATTTTATTTGGGGTTATTCAAAAATGTGTATGCTAGCTTTGCTTCGAGTCGTGTTAGGTAAAGGATTAGGAGGAAATGAAGATTAGGACCTCGTTTTGGAAATGTTCTTTAATTTAACGCTTTGCCTAACGTACACGATATAAAAAAAATTGTGATTTTGTGATTTTTTTCCCCAGTTTTTCAAACAATTTCAACAAAATGCTATCATGTGGCAAGAGCTCTGCGAATCGGACTTTTTCCGTTCGAATCGAAGCGCGTTTTAATGTTCGTTTTCGAACCGACTTCAAATGGAATCAGACATTCAGTTGGTATATGTTGTGGCCGTTTAGATCACAACTGGCACGTCTCTTGCATTCACACCTTTTCAAGTTCACACATTGTTGAGCCATCTGTACAACTGATACACGCGCAAGCATTCTGACAAAACATCTGCTCGAAAACACCCAAATGATTTTATTCGTGCCCATCTTCTAACTGTCAAAATAACCACCCGACAGCTCTGGCTGACATTTCTTCTTGATATTAACGTAACTAGCAAGAAATAATGACCACACATAATGATATACTCGAAAAGAAAGTACATAAGTTTCCGTGATTATTATCGGGTTATTCGATTTCAGAATTTGACGGTCAGGTTATCGAAAATCGAATCGGACACACCATTCAAAATTTGAATCGAATTCGAAGATTTTCAGGGTCCTACATGTGACCCACGTTGGAACTAGCTCGATGAGATCGTTCTAATAGGGCGTGGTAAAACACCTAACAGTGTCCCTCTCCATATCTAGGCTAACACTACCGATATCTGGTATTTATTAAATTTATTCACAAGTTGCTTTCTATGTGTCATATACAATCCCGTCGGACCTCATACACACTTGAAAAAGAAAGCCAAGTAATAGATTTTTATGAAGTAGTATTTATTACAAAATCGATTTTTTGTCGGGAGCCACATACTTCATCATTTTCAAATGGGAGCTTCCTTTGAAAACTTCGCTGTGTAAAAGAATGTCATATAGTAGTCATCGTTGCGCGGGAAGTCTGCCATGAATCCTTGGAGATGTTGATATACGAAAATGTGGTATTGCCGTTCATTCTTCTTTGTCGTCGGGACATGAGCCACCGTCGACTGGGGAAGAAAAGATGCTTGAGAACGATGGACGTTTCGGAGAAATAAGAAATCAAAAAAATACTACGGTTGTGACAACTTCTATTTATTCCCAGTTCCTTGTTCGACATTTGTTAACCGATTGTAATCGTTTGATAACGAATGGCGGATAAGGAAATGGGAATAAGTAACGGTTGCCACTTTATCGGTTGATAACGAATTTCGAATCAGGAACATGGAATAAGCAACGGTTGTCGCGTACCCAAAAATACTTTAGTTGGAAAAATAAGAATTGAATAGTGCTATTCTACCCGCATATTGCGGCTATTTTCCTGTGCTAAATTTAAACGCAAACGGGCGTTCAGTTCTCGAGAATATCGAGGACAACACACGCACACATGCAGACCTACAACTTTTACAGATACAGATAATCTAAAATTCGGAACGGTATTGATAAGAATAAATATCCCCAAGATATTCAGACTGTTCAAAAGTAAATGTGATGAAAAATGGAATTTGGTAAATCTGAGATTGTAGTGGTAGAAACAAGAAATCCAGCCTCTACTAGTAGAATCTGTGAAATTAAATTTATAAAATTCAAATTATTTTAAGGGGAGGGGGGGGGGGGGGGTGTTAACTGCTAATTTAGTCCTGGCGAACGTTCGAGATTCGATTCGGGTTCGAATCATTTCACTGATTTAATTCGATTCAAAGCCATCTCGATTATTCAAAAATATTCGAATATCGGAGAGTTTTGGATTTCATACACTTCTTTACAGTTGGCTTTCTGAAGATTACAACTCATCTCGCAGTTTTCTGAAGAACGAGAATCACCGTATCTAGTCTCACTGCATAACACAAATGTTGTTGGAAAATTCCTAAAAATATCATTGGCACCAATATCAGAGATCGCATTATGGCTAGTTTGCACAATATATCCCCCTTGAGTGAAACAATACGCCATTTGCAATGCTAAAGCACTGCAGATGGCGTATTATTCCACTTGCGTCCACCTTGGTGATATACCTGGCCAATTCTCGTTTGAATCTAGTCCCGTTGATAAGATAACTGAAGAACAGGTTGTTACCACTAGAATATTAAGAACAGAAACGTATAAAAACGTGTAAAAACTCGTTTTGGTATTATTAGTTACATAGACAGCAAGTGACCTGGTACGGGAGGGTACCTGCTCTGTAGGTTTTATACCAGGCCAAGCGAACCGGGGCGTCACTTGCTGACTATGTTTCGAATTTACCCCACAGATGAATTTCAGGAATACGGTTAATGAAAAGTTGAATAAAAACCAATAATTGTACATACATTTTATGTCATTATCACATGAAAAGAGTTAACAAAGCACGTTTAAACGTTCAAAAACTCACTTTTAATCTGTTGAGTCAACTGTAAAGAAAATGTTCACTTCAGCATAAAAAAGATGTGCTAATATCTTTGTGTCTTCAAGGCGAATTGAATACTAATTGATTGGAATATCTATAACTGAAGCACGAAAGAATATGTGTATATCTATTTGAGTAAAATGACATCACATTACATCAACGCAGTCTGCGCGCAAATTTCCACGAGGTAGGGGTTAAACAAACAGCCAATAACAGAGTCGAATTCCGAGCAGAATTAGACTGGCGGTCTTAGAGTTTGCAACTGCGTATGTAGATAAATAGATAGATAGATAGTTTATTGAAGCAATATTACACCTACAGTGAGGCAGATTGCACAAATAACATATAATGTGAATTATAATGTGAATTGTAATGTGAATTATTAAATATATACAATGATTGTTAAAAAGATCAACAAGATTATTTAAAGGAAAGGCAAACAATCTGGCTCGTTTTTTGGCAATTAATTCATCTCTCTCTCTGAAGAACAGCTGGATCATGTTACAGATGGGATTAATGATCGTCAGACTGTCATTCTTCATAATGAGTTCAAATTGCTGACATTTACTGGATTTTATAAAATCTGGTCTATCTATACTTATAATGTTGAACAACTGGGCTCTACTGTTTGAATAGGCCGGGCAATCCATGATAAAGTGAATTTCACTTTCTATTTCGCCGGCAGCTGCACAAACACTAGAAGCCTTGCAGAGCCTACGCTCTACTGGAATGGGGGGTTGGGGGTGTCTGCCCCTCTCAATATTCAAATTATGATTGCTTATTCTCAGCCTGGTAAACATAATCCTCGCCTCGCGGGCTTTAGTATGGGTAAGATATGGTTCAAATATCTGATCACGTTTGAACGTACGATAAGTACGAAGTTTGTTATTACCACGCTTTTAATTGCCGTCATAAATAGATTCATGTAAATACTGTACGTATTCCATATTCAATTTATCATATAATGTTCTGGATTCAGTATTGCCGACTTTATCACCAGGCACATTATACTGTTCCAACATATGTTGGAATGCGCTATATTCTGATGTGAGTTTATATACCGCAAAAGAGTCTTTCAGTAAGGTACCTGGGTTTGTGTAGTGCAATTTGGTAATGAATTTGTATAATTTTACAAGAGACTCAACCGAAAGTGGGGACCTTCCGAGCTCCGCGCGTACGGCGAGATTAGAAGAATTTTTATTACTCCGAGTACCATCTTACAAAATTTGAGATGTACTGCCTCATGCGGCAGTTTATCACAGTTTGTAAAATGACAATCAGGATTCCATAGTTCACAACCGTAGAGCAAAATTGGTTTGATTAATTGATCAAATAATTTACACATTAACGCGACAGACGGGATGTATTTTTTCTGGAGGGAGTTAAAAAGTCCATGCAGTGCTTTATTCTCTTTCAGTTTTAAATCATTTTGCGCTTCTGTGAATTTCCCATTATTTGTGAACGTTATACCGAGAAATGAATATTTCTTGACAGTTTTCAGTGTTTTTCCAACCAGCGCAAACTTTGGTAGCTCTTTGTCTTTTTTCCTTTTCGAGAATACCTGATACTTGTTTTTTCAGTATTCACTGTCAATCTGTTCTCTTTCGTATACTTTTCTAGTGTCTCTAAACAGGTTTGTAGCCCCGTGGGTGCATTGGAGAAGATAACAAGGTCATCCGCGAAGAGAAGATGGTTTACGGTTCTGTTGTTAATAGTTATGGGGTCAATGTCTTCATTAAATATTTCCTTTATATCATCGATAAATATTTTGAACAGTGTCGGCGAGACCACACAGCCTTGCCTCACATCGATCGTTGACAGGAGCGCCAATCCCTTAGTACCTTAGTAGTTTTAATGAGGTAATAGCTTGAGGAATAGATGGAACGTAAAATATCATATGTTGGTCCATTAATTCCTTTTTTATTTACTTTGGTAAAAAAAAGATTCCGGTCGACTGTGTCGAAGGCTTTCCGAAAATCAACAAAGGCCGCGTATAGAGGTTTTTTGTTTCGCTTGCAACCATTGAAAGCATTCTTCAGTACAAATGCACCGTCAGTCGTGCTTCGCTTTTCGCGAAATTTATTCTGTTGTTGATAATTTTCTTGAACAATTTCCCAACTGCCGAGCTTACTGCAATCGCCCTTTAATTATTAGGGTCATGTCTGTTTCCCTTTTTATATAAAAGCGTGAGTGTGGATTTACTCCATTCAGCTGGATAATGGCCGGAATCGAGGATATGATTGAAACGTTTTCCTACTCCGTCTAACATATACAGTACAACTGTTTTGAGCAGTTTATTTGATATGTTATCAGGACTGGTAGACTTTCCGTTTTTCATTTGTCTGAGTGACGTAATTATTTCTTCGGGTGATATCTTCTCTGTTTATTGAGATTGTACAACTGTAGAAATAGAGGTTTGAGAAATTGTTGTTCCTGATATGGGTATCGGGCACAACAATTTCTCGAAAAACTCAATTGCCGAATCCGGTTCATAGTTGTAAAGTAATGTTCCTGAGAACTTTCAACTCAAATATCAAGACGGGGTGGATGGTCCAAGTGAGGGAGCTAGTAGAAAACTACTCAATGGAGATCTCGGACCTTGACGTTGGGGCAAACCAGGGCAAAAAGATCGTCAGAGAAAGGGTCATGGAGGATTGTAACCGTAATTGGCGAGAGGGGGTCAAATTAAAGAGATCTTTGGGTGGCCTGCGTGATAAAGAGAAGCCTGGTTTTGAAGAGTACCTTGATGGCACCTTTGGGGGGGTCACTGTTGTTCAAGCTGAGGTCGCGGTCCCTGGAGCTGAGGGGAAAAATTGGGAAACACAGTGAAAAGGAGTGCCAGATGTGTAACGTGGGCTTGGTGGAGACCCTGGAACACTTTCTTATAGAATGCCCAAAATACCAGTCTAAAAGAACAAGATTCACGGGGAGTATAATGGAGAAGTGGGATGGGAGAATGAAGGACATGTGGTTAGGGGGCGACTCAAAGGAGAGAGTTAATATACTAATCGGAGAGATTGGGAAGAATGGGGCAAGGGATGTCATCAAGCAGTTCGTCTCCGAGTGTTGGGAGGAGAGAAGAAGCGCGGGAATAGGGGGAGGCAGTTGGTAGAACATGGGTAACCAAGGCCTTCTCATACGAGAACCGCGACAAATCAGCGGCCGGTCGAAGTGTTATTATTAGTTGTCAATGTTTGTTTTTACAGTTCGGAATTGGTTAATAATTTTTCAATAACTGGTGGGGTCCTTGCATTCTAATGTATCTAGACGTTCGCATAGTTTTTTTTATAAAACAACTTGGATTTAATTTTTACCTCCGTCTTATAAGCCTTTTTGGTGGAGAAAAATTTGACAAGTAGTGTCTTGTCATATGGATTGTGCTTCAAACAATGTATGGTATTTTCCATTTTGCGTTTTAATTCTTTACAATTTTGGTCAAACCACTTCTTTTTGGGACTTTTTTTGCTTCTTCCAAATGAAACTCGATGAGTTGCATAATTATTAATCAAGTGAAGAATATCCATCAAATCAGCGGCAGCCTTTGTTGTACTCCCCTGGTTTGATGGATATATCTTCATCTGATATTGTGAAATACTTGACCTAACATCACCTTGCGTTAGGATTAATCTTGCACGATCCGCGCTTTTCGATATCCACTTGGGGGCGTTCTTAATTGAGGTGTATTTGTATTTAATCAGATTAGCGCTGTCAGGGGCGTGATTATATTCAAGGTGGAGTGCCAGCTGACAGTGGTCTGAAAATATAGTCGGAGTTTTTACACAGAAGTAGTCAATGTCAGAAAAGTATCTATCTGATATTATTATATAATCTACTATACTGGCGCCATTGTATTGGTACGATGTGAGGTTACCCAATCTATCGCCAGAGCAGCGGCCGTTTACAATTCTTAATTTTGCCTGTTGACAAAGCGAAAGTAATTGTCTGCCAAAGTTATTCGATTCCTTATCAAGGCTTTCTCTCTTTATGACAGAATCAACGGTGTATGCCTGGGGAACTGGGACGTATTTATCGCTATCTCCCATTACATAATCCGGCTGTCCTCCAGTTCTTGCATTAAAGTCCCCACCCAAAATTATCATATCTGCGGGATTACAGCTCAATAGTTCTTCTTCGAGTTTACTAGACACGTTGACATTGTCAGATTTTGATCTGTTTTTCGATTGCCAATATGACGAATGTTGGGGAGGTATGTATACAGATGCAAAGATAAACTTAGTCGATAGATTGAACATATTTCCATCGAATTCTACCCAAAGAGCTAAGTCGTCTATGTGTTTAGACTTACGGTGAAATAATTTGTATTTAGAATTGAAATAAAAGCAAATTCCCTCTTTCTCGCGTGACGTTTGACCACGACAAAGATCGACACATGTGGAGCCAGGTAATTCTAACTCGGATCTTTCACAGTGCCAAGTCTCCGTGGCCGTGATAAAATCACATCTCATGAGAAATTGAGTGAAGTCTGCATCATTTAATTTATTCATAAGTCCCTGAACATTCCAAGCCGTGGAGCCAACACATGATGTTTCATAATTACTGGTCATACTTGCACGGATATACAACTATATAACAATCTATTGGCGGAGGTCTCGGACCACTGGAGATAATTTCTACTGAATTACGAAGACTAAAAATAGTATTATAACACGTGTTATAATATTCCTAGAGAAAGGGTTGGTCAAAACCCTAAACCTATGGATCTCACAGCCATAGATTGCTGGTGATGACAAACACCTTCTACATATTGCAGGTGACCGCTTATCACTGAGCTGATTCATTACAGGTTTCAACCTGTAACATTATATTTAGAGACTAAAACTGATATATACACAATTTTGCACATGACGTCTTAACCCTTTCAACACTGGCGCCCCGGAAGACCTCATTTCAGTCAATACTGTTAATGGCGAAACGGGCGAAACCTCCCTGGTTTGTTGGGGGATTCAGTAATAATTTAATCCAACAGCCCTGTCGACGTATTTGATTAAATTATTACCGATGCTCGCTTCAGATTGTTTCCTTCACCATCAATTTTTCTTCACGAAAAGATTTATGCACACCGGGTGGGAGATAGTTTGTAGGAGATAAAATTTCTTATGGTAGATTAATGCAATACTCTGATCCGCGCATAGTGTTTTAGACAGGTCAGGCGGGTTCTTTTTGGGGGGGGCGGGGGGGGCTGCATAAGAGATCATAATAGTAAGAGTACGTCTAGGTGGATCTGAGAGGCACGGTCTTAGTTGATTAGTACAGAAGAAACTTAGAAATGAGTATAATTTGCACCCTTTTCGGAATTCTGTTTATATAAGATGGAAACAGCAGTCCGTCATCTATTTTCATTTCTTAGTTGATGAAAATGGCTGCTTTAAATGGAAGCTGGAGATGTTCTTCACAATTGCAAGAGAATGATCTAATTCATGCTCGATTTTGATTGATTTACGCAAAGAAGTCGCTATGTTGTCGATAATTTCTAATCTTTTAACTAAGAAGAAAGAGAAAAATGAAATGTATGTCCGTTTCTCATTCCTTATCGCCAAGAGTATCCAGTTTGTTTGATAAAATTTTGTTTTTCTTTTGTAAGGGAAGTTCGATTCGAAATCCGCCCGATGATTTGATTCCATTCGAATCAAGCGAATTCGGAAATTTTCGAACCGTCAAGGTGTTCTCAAAATCCCCCAAAAAAGTGTCTCATCTTGAACTCATCTTCTATCATTAACCCTTTACCCAACGTAACGGCAAAAATCGGCCAGCGCTATTCTAAAAAATCGCCAATTAATTTTCATTATTTCTTTTCATTTTTTTTGTCTCAAAAACATAGGTTATGACCCCTCGTTGGAACGAGCTCGTTCCAACGAGGGGTCATAACCTATGTTTTTGAGACAAAAAATGAAAAAAATTAGTTATGCAAGAATTTTTTTGCAAGTGTCGTCTGCTTTTCATGTTAGGTAAAGGGTTAAGTCTCCTGTACAGGAGATCTGGTGATAGAAGAAGAGTCCAAGGAGTTTTGGCATTCCAAACTACTTTAATTCCGTTCTGGAATATTCCAAGTTTTTGATTGACTTACCCACTGAGTCGTCAGTGAATACAATACTTGAGAAGAGACTTGAATTATTTACTGTTGTTAGAAGGTGCAATATTAGCAATATGCCTGATTCGATTTGGGGTTCGATTGGACCCATAATTTTAGTTTCGCGGGATCATAACACATACGTGAGGGGGTTGGTGTTATCCATTCCGCGCCAAAATTAATCTAATATTAAACAAACATTGGTCTATGAAACAAAAAATAGTGATAAACAAAAGTTACAAAACTCGTATGAGCTATTTTTGATTTTCTAAGTGTGTTTCAATCCTTCAGGCGGCTTACCTGTTGTATATTGAATCAATCATTGATCTCTGTACGACTGGATTGCTGGAACGCTATTGGTCACAAATAAAAAAATGTCTGAACTACGGCAATCGTAGAGGGGAGGTGGCGAATGTAGCAATAAATAAACCATGCTCAACAGCAACAAAATTCTCGAAGCTTTTCAATTTCGCGATGCTTTGCAATCGCCGATCGCTTTTTAAAGAATATAATTTTGATGTCTGTGAAAAATGTTGATGTGTACATTTTTCACGGCAATGCAAATTTTAAGTTATTGTTGACAAAAACAAGAGCCGAGACCGTAAAGTTGATATCGCGTTTCTAGTCTTCGTGCAAGGTAAACACCACGACGTTTGATGAAGTGAAAGCTGTTACGCTGTGACAGAAGTCACAGTGTAACAGCTTTCACTTCATCAAACATCATCAGTTGGGGGAGTTATTTATTTATTCATCAGGGTTTAACGACACTTTCGATGGCTAGGGTCACCTCGTGCAGGATAGTTTTAGGAAGCCGGAGTACCCGGGGAGAACCACCGAGCAGCGGCGAGCAACTGTCAAGACTCCAAACATACTAATTCCACACAAACGTGGTTAGCATTGTTCAAGACAAGTGTACATCAACGTGCAGTACGCCTTAGATTTCCGCGCCACCGTGCCCCCACGTGGGCAATCGGGATTAAGTGTCTTGGCCAATGACACAACGCAGTTACCCCTGACGGGGATCAAACCGTGTGTCTTTCGGTTTGAAGTCCAGTGCCGTAACCACTGAGCCACCACGCACCAATTAGGGGGAGCTATCACGTTTATTGACTTGATGCCTTCTTCGGGGGGAAGCAGATTGGCTTGTGATGTTTTCGCTGACGTTCCAGCAATCCGGCTGTATAGAGATCGGGGTATTCAATACACAACAGTGAAGCCATGAGGCGATGCGTTGAGTAACTAAATGATGATGAAACATGCATTCACTCACCTCTAGGTCACCAAAGGATCCATGGCCCCTTTCACGGTTTATTCTCTGATAAATTTCAGCTTACTTGGTGCTGGTCCGCAACTTTACTCACATGCAGACCCGTTATTCGCAAATAATAAAATACTTAAAGTTACGGATTTGTAATGCTCTAGATATTTGCGTTTTCTAAAATTTGGAACATACACAGAATGACACATGCGTGTCAATGGGTTAATCGATATGGCACGAGTGCCAGCGCGGAAGGATAAAACGAGAGGCCACTGGCCATAAGTGCCATAGCGATTAACCCATTCACAAGCGTGTGTCGTTCTGTGTTTATTACACGTCTTCACGTCTATAAAACAATTATTAGAAGGACACTCAGCAATTCATTTGACAACTATTAACAAAAAAATCACATTTTATCGCCAACCAAATTTGCGAGGGGAACCCGTGTTACTCTTTCGTCTCCGAGTTCGAATGTGTTCTATGTGCCTACTGGCACATAGAACACATTGGAACTCAGGGGACGATTTCCACCAATCACATGCGATTCAAATTGCAATTGCGTTGCACAATTTGTGGAAAATTCTAGTGTAATTTCGCTTCTATTTAAAAATAGTCCGTCAACGATTTCCGTTCCGCACATACGTGCGGAACAGATTTTTATTTTCCGCACGGTTTAGTATTCCTATAAATGGTGATTTCACAGAACAGCGTGTAATAAAATTTAATTACGAAACACTGCTAACATAAATGAATTTAAGAAGGACTTTACAGTTAACCTCTTCTACGCAACAAAAACATTCAGTGGGAACATCTCCTACTGCCCTTTACCGTCAGAGTTAGTTATTATCGGAAATTAAATTATCTGGAAACCCCGGAGGGTGGGTGGTGCAAGGTTGCCGTAACCAAGGAGAAGACATGGCCTTAGATTGTGAAAGGAACCTTAAAAACAAACATCAAGCATTACCGACACTCAACAGTTGTCCCACAACAAGGACAAATCTTTCACCATCTGGCATTGCGTATTGGCAGCCAGTTAAGTCCTACTATTACAATTTGCTTAACCACCACACTTGTCACCTCTTCGTCAGTTAATTACATCTGGTTATCTCGTCAACAATAAAACTTTTGTCTTCAGTCACCAAGTTTAAACTCTGGTCCACATTTCATAATCTACAGTCCCGATGACAATAACCTGTAGGTTTGAACTGTCTGTCTTAGTGGAGGTTGTCTTCGGTCACGTTGCCTTCTGTCAAGTTCATGGAGAGGTAAAGTGTACTAGTGGTGTCGGAGTGAAATGTCATGGGGATAACAGGTAGATAGCTAAGCTGGGTTGGTTATCTGTCCACTCTGAAAACGATCTGTAAATGATTAACACTAGTTTGTTTTGATCGACGTATTTGTATACAATGTTTATACCGTTAAAAATTATCTATCTAGTCCCTTTAGAAGATATATGGTTGCTAGCAAGAGCGAATCGATATATAAGGCTACAGTCCAGACGAAAATGCCCCGACTGGATAAAAACATATTGAGGGATACACCTCTCTTGCCCCTTCCCACTTATTTACGCCCCAGGTGGATTCGTACTGTTAGGAATAATGTAGGCAGTTGGTAGGGGGATTTTAAAAAATGGGTTTGTCTTGCACGAATTTGTATGTGGGTTTTGGAGAAATGTAACCCTTTACCCAACGTAACGACCAAAACCGGTCAGCGCCATTCAATATTTTCCTTATTTTTTTCATTTTTCACTATTTGTTCATTTTTTGTCTCAAAAACATAGTTTATATGACTCCCCATTGGAACGAGCTCGTAGTAGTTAGTAACGCGAATTTTCGAGAGAGTTACTCTAATTATTCGGGTAACTAACTGGAAAATTCGAGTTTGGTAACTCGATAATTCGAGTTAGTAACTGAGAGTTTAATATCCTGAAACTGATGTTTTAAAAATGCTAGCTGTAGCAGCATTCAGCTTCTGTAACATTCGGTTACATCCACAAAAACATTTCTACAAAGAGTAATTTGTTCAATAATCCCATGGAGGAGTAAAGTACTATCAATAAATTCATTAACATTAATAATCACTCTTCCGAAATTGGCGAATGCTTTCCAATAATAACACAGAAAACTAAAGTACGATAAATATATTAAGTAACAGTCAAAATCACTCTTCCGGAAAAGACAAGATAGAGATGGCGCCGCCCGATTTGTATCTCATATTGTATTTAACTCTTCGAGCGCTGAATTGATGTAGATGGACTTTATATCGAAAACTTCTCACATAACAGAGATCAAAAAGACGTTAAAAATACTAAATACTAGTGGCATCCTTGGTAAGTTGCACGCGCGTTTGTTGTGGTTTGTAACTCAATCAGGTCTCACTAGAGCAATATTTCTACGTTCTCCTCGGAGAGAAGGTGAATCGTCCCGTTTATCTGGCTTTCAGATTAATGAAATTCACTGAGAAAAATGAACGAGAATGCTATTTTAATTCTTTATTAGTAATTTTCAAAATTTCCCGTAAAGACTCCCATGAAAACGCGGATGATTGCTGAAATGATGAGCCCCGTACCCCAACTTCTTTATATCAAAAAGCACCACTGCATGGAAGGGACATTAAAATTTTGTCTGTCAAATTTTATCCCACCGCGGCGAAATAATCATCTTGCCGCGGCGAGATAAATATTGGTAGCCAAATATCCCTTTCACTACCAGCAAAAATTGGAATTTCCGTATCTTTCCCTACCTAAAACAGAAGTTAGAATTCTAATCTTTATTGGGGGAAACCCAGATTTAGAAATTTTAATAAATGATCTCGCGTTTTAGTAGCATTTCCCATTTCTGCTGGCAGGATCCTAGATTCTACAGTATCTTCTGATAGAAACTGAAATTCCAAGTTCTACCGATAGAAGTTGAATTCCAGTCTCTATTGGTAGAATAGCAGATTCAACCACATTCCTTTTTCTCTGTTTCACGACAAATACATGAGCATACAAACTCGAGAAAGAGAATTTACTGTGATCAGCAAATTCGAGTCTGTGTGAAAGTGGTGAAGGCCTCAGAACTAAACTATATAGAATGAGAATTTGTGGCGACATATTTTCGGAAACCAGAATTTTTTTTTTTTTTTTTTTGTAAACAGCATATAAAAATTTCACACAGGAATCAAGTATATTTTTTTCAAAAAATTAGAAATAACTTCTGCGCACAGCATTTAACGTGTATTTTATAAACGAATCAGACATGGATATTGATAAAATCAGAAATGCTGTGTATTGTATTTGAAGGGCTTCAAATCATTTAAAAAAAACTTAAATTCTGCACCGAGTGACGCACACCCCCTCCACGCCCCTCATATTTCAAACCTTGTTTTGGCCCCAGTGCAATATGTCTGATAATGCTAATGTGTCCTGCTTTCAAAATTTTGACACTGCCCTTTCAAGATTTTTGGCACCTCCCACTTTTAGGGCATTCAAATTTACATATGAACATGCATGAGATATGAGCGTCATCCACTTTCAATTTTTTTGCTCCGCCTAAATAGAATGGGGTGACACTCTGGCCAACTGTTTTTAACACTGAAATTCCCATAGACGACCATGGATGCACTCTGGCGATTTCGCCAGAGTGTATCCAGGTCGTCTGTGGGAATTTCAGTGTTAAAAAACAGTTCACCAGAGTGTCATCGCCTCTTAAAATTGATTTCCCCATAGACGACCCTACTGGATGCACTCTGGGGTAATTGCTAAGTATTATGCCATACCTGGTTCTTTATATCTCTGATTGATACAATACTCATTATCAACAAGCATTCAATATCAACATCCATTCACAGTAAAATGTGATGGAAATGTGTTTCTCTTTCTGAGACTTTTGGTTTTATTAGAAAAAATGTGTAATGTGCTTTTCAGAGAATCTCTTTTGAGAATGTGTGGGCCCTGAAAATGGCCGCTGTGGAGGCATTTTTGAAGATACTCGTTTTGTGATACCAACACGTTAAAAAGAAGTGTAGAGAAAAGAAGAATTAGGATAAATCAGATTAATATGTAAACTGAATGTATGTCAGGGTAAAAAAGTTCAAAAACCTATACTTGAATTTTGAGAATCTTCATAGAATTCACTCAAATTCGGGTATAGGTTATAGAATTTAACCTCCCATTTTTTTTAGATTTTCATTCAGGTTGCCAATTAAGATCAGGATACAGATCAACCTGTTTTTACCCTGTACTTCTCCAGTTCATAACCACGAGCTGCTAAGAATTGCCTTATCCCTGCACGTCGTTCCAATTTGTCAATAATTTGCTGGCACCACTGACGAGTATACTTCAGAAGACCGTACGACGCATAAGTCCAAAACAATCTTCTGCTAATTGTCTTCGCCGCATCTTCTCTTTCTCTATCCCTTCATGTTCTTCTTCCAATCGCTTATTCCATTCGTCACCAGATATTTCCCCGGCTCTCCATTTTCTGTACTCTTCTTGAATTAGAGAGAACTTTACATTCATTTTTAATGGAAGAAGAAATGATGAGCAAGCACATGGATAAATGTTTTTTTGCGCGCCGAAGGCCCCAGGGACGCTGCGGGGTGAGCCCCTTTCGACCCTCTTTTACTGTATGTTAAATTTTTACTGCATCATGTTCCGACGTGTTAAAATAGGAAAGTATCGGGGGTTCAGTGTCGCTTGTGCCTTTTCTGCTTCTTTTTATGAGGAGGTGGTTGGGAAGGAGAGGTCGTGGTAGTTGTTTAGTTAAGTCGCAACCATTTGTGGAAGTATGGGTTACGAACCTTGGCTGCTTCCAGATGTTCAGGTTTCTTTACGAGCCATTTGTACTGTTCTTCGTCTGTTCCTCATCTCATCCATTCGGAGTTTTGATGTATGACAAGAGGTCTTCCGTGGTCCCGCTGAAGACTAGTTTGAGTTCGCTGAAGCGCTCCACGTCAAGTTTGTCCAGGCCTTCAATGTACGTTCCCAGGGTCATGTCCTCTACTTTTACAACTTCGTACTCGGAGTCCGAGGTCGAATTGGATTTGTGGTCCGATTGGTGGTGGTAAATAGGGGATGTAGGCACAGAGAGGGCAATGTCCGTCTCCCCTTCCTGTATCTGCTTCCCCTCTGGCTTCTCGGTGTAGAGATACGACTTGGGGTCGTCGATGCAGGTTTTAGAGGTGAGTCGACAGCTGTCACCCTCCTTTTCCGGTTACCCAGTCTCAGCTCTTTTCCTCTCGAGCCACGCCTCCATTCGCTTGGCGTCCCGGCGTTTGGTCGACAGTGACTTCTTTCTCTGCATCTTCTTCTCTGTTCCGCTGGCTTTTATGGTTCCGTTGGAGGTAGTTGAAATAAAATTTCCCTTTTTCTGGTGTGGGCCAGTGCGAGCGGGCCCGCGAAATGTGCTGCCACTCCCAGAGGTGGGCTTCTGATGGTTCTTGGTGGTGAGCTGAACACTGTCACCATCAACATGGACGTCCCCGTTGATGAATGAAGCAGCATTCAGTACCTTCAAAGTTTCCTTAATCTGCGGTGTGAGGAAACCCATCACTACAGGTTGTCAATCAGTCTTCACACTTTGGAGTCAAAGGTGCAAATGAATGATGAAGTGACGAATGAGTACATAGCAGATCAAATGGTTTCGAGCACATGAAATGTTCACTAGTTTTATACCCAACACAAAGTGTCATTCGGATCAAAATCTCTCCAAAGAACGCTCACGTGCTATTTTGAATATAAGGCGGGAGAAAATCAATCATTTACGACGTTTACTATCACGTCGCTGGAGTAAGTATAAGATTACCACATTTATTTGCTAGAAATCATGGCGGCAACACGGATAGAATACTCCTTAACAGACAGCTATTTGCAAACCATGAAAAGGAGGGCTAATGATGAATTTTTAGTCGCTTTAAGAAGATGGTGGTCAGCAACACTACCAGCTGAGGAGTACAGAGAAATGATGGAGAAATCCCCCAATACTGAAGAAGTCGGGAGACCATTCGGGGAGGTTCAGTACCACAATAGCCCAAAGCAATGGTTCGAACTCCACGTTTGGATATAGGAAGAAGTTCTAGTGGAGAAAAAAGAAGATTGGGAAGAGGAGTGTTTCACGGTGGGGGAGATGCGTCGAGCGGTGGATTGGTAAGCACCATCATGGCTTCGTGCCGGCCCTTTTCAGGGCCCACACATTCTCAAAAGAGATTCTCTGAAAAACGCATTACAAGTCCTTTTTTCATGAAAAGACAAACCAGTATCCTTCCCTTTTATTTCTCTTAAAGAGTGAGATTTTTTTTTTTAGATTAGATTCTTTATTTTGCGGTATAAACGTGCATCTATAACAGAGTAGATTACAAAATTGTTGTTACAATACATAGTGCAAATGAACATACCGCAGGGAGATGACAAAGCCAGATTGGTTGTCTACCTGCCATCCCCTTGTAATGAGTATGCTATCTTCAACACTGTAGATTAACTCGAGACTTGACACTTTTCACTATGCTTTGACCCCTGACTCCTGACCCCCAATATAAATAAGTAGTCTTCTAATTTAAGTCCGCTTTCAGCACACCCGGTAGGTCACTATGAGAAACGATGGATGGGACGAGATACTCAGAGGTACTTCAAACTAAGATCCTACTCTTTCTTGGATAAAATATTGTTTTAAACTAAGAGGAAGATGTGGATAATGATTAACCTGGTGAGGGGGGTGACATTTTGAGGAGAGTTTAGATGGCCCTAGGAATGATAATAATGGCGTCTGTATTAGAAGTAACTACGCGTTACAGTTGGGGCAATATGGATTGTTACATTGGACATTATCGGCATATGACGACAAAAATTTCAATTTTAGTTTTCTTTTAAATTCATTGCGGTTACTCAAGTTATGAAATTCGTCACCCAGATCATTCCATAACTTCGGGTACGCATACAATTGTAACTTATCCAACGACCTTGTCCGTGTTTTGCTTATCCGTGATTGCCTCGTTTGTCTGGTGTTCATATATGATGGGCTGTGAACAATGCTGAAGTAATTATTCAGGGACTGAGGGAGTTTGTTTTATTTATAGTAAAATATAAAAAGGCAGGTCTGGTAAACACACATGTCGTTCACTTTAAGAATCTTGTCTTTCAAGAAAAGAGGGTCTGTGTGCGAATTATAGTTTTTATTATTTATAATTCGGAGTGAACTTTTCTGTAGTTTGAAAAGTTTCCTTACAGTTCTTGAAGAGCCTCAAATATGGATACCATATACCAGATGGCAATGGACTAGGGCGTAATATAAAGTTTTTAGAGCTTCATGTGGTAATATCGTTTTTACCTTGTTTAGTACGTAGTTTGCCCATCTTATTTTGGAGCTGACTTAAGATACGTGGGCTTGGTGAGACAGATTTTCGTCGAGGTGTATACCTAAAAATTTCAAAGTTTTTTCTTCCTCATGGGGACCTACTCTTTCATTTTTTTTGTTGTTTATAGAAATTTCAGGATTAACGGTGTTCCTATTATTAGTTGTTGGTATTTTTATACATATATTTTGTTTTAGTTGCATTTAGAACTAACTGGTTGGCTGAGCACCACTCGAACACTTTGTTGAGTTCATCACTGGTAAGCTCAACGTTCGATGACGATTCATAAATAGAAGTATCGTCCGCAAATGAAAGAAGATTTAACGATGTTGCGGTACTGATATCGTTAATATACAACAAAAATAGTATGGGACCAAGTATTCATCCTTGTGGAACACCACACGTTATTTCAGCCAAATCGGATTTTTTGTCACCATTCTGGACGTATTTGTACCTGTTAGATAGGTAGCTCCTAAACCAGTTATTACTTATGCCTCTGAATCCATATTTTTCCAGTTTGCACAACAAAATGTTGTGATTTATAGTGTCAAAAGCCTTAGAGAGATCTAAAAATGTTGCTAAGATAGCATTCTTAGTGTCCTTATTGTTTTCCGATCCTATATGCTTGAGAAGTTGCATCACAGGATGTATAGTTGAGTGAAACTTTCTGAATCCGTATTGATGCTTGTGGAGAATGTTGAATGAATCTAAGTATTTTGTTATTCTATTTCACATACGTTTTTCTAACACTTTGGAGAAGGCTGGCAAGATGCTAATCGGTCTGTAATTATTAAATTTATGCTCATCGCCTGCTTTGAAAATAGGGATTACTTTACCTATCTTCATTTTGTTCGGGACTATCCCATGGGCAAATGAATTGTTAATTATATGAGTCAGAGGTTCTACGATCTTATCAAATGTATGTTTAAGAAGGCATGTGGTCATACCTTCACAATCCTCACTATTTTTCGATTTCATTGCATTTATAACATTTCTAACTTCTGTCGGTGTTGTGGGTGTTAAAAAAAAGTTATGTGAATAATTATTATCCATGTAATCTAGAAAATGTTTTTGGGGGTTGATTATTTGTTCACTCGTAATTTTTCCTATATTTGAAAAATAATTGTTGAATTCCTGGGCAATTTCATTGAAATTATTTATTTCCTTATTATCCTCCTTTATAAAGGATAATGACAAGGAGGAAACGCATTTGGTCCTGTGTATGGTTTCATTTAAAATTTGCCATGTTTTTCGTAAATTGTTTTTGTTTTCCGTGAGTATTTCTGTGTAGTACATTGCCATTTCTTTGGGTTTTTTTATCTTGTTGAATATCCTACAGTAGTTTTTGGAGTTTTTAATATTCTGTTCTGTTGGCGCCTTTAGTTTTTTATTGTAAAATTTTGATTCATTACATGAAGTTAGGAGCCCCTTTAGACATCCACGGATTTTGTTTTACGAGTTTTTTTGTTATTGGCGTACATGTTCGTCTCAATGGGAATGCCTTTTCAAAAGCTGATGAAAATATGTTAGAGAATATGTCATATACTAAATTAGGGCAGTTAGCCTCCAATACTGGTGAAAAATCAGTTTGGGATAAGAGTGTTTTAAAAGGTTGCTACACTGTCTTTATTTATCTTACGCTTCAGCGTGCTCGTTGGGATATCTTTAGATTTTGGGTGAGTTTCTGCACAAAAGGTGGCAAAGTGATCCGATACATCTGTAATAATGATACACGATAGGGATGTACATAGGTTATTTGAAAAAATGTGATCAATTAAAGAAGCCGACTGACAGGTTACTCGCGTTGGTTTTGTGATGTGGGGAAGAAAGCCATGTCTCATCATCATATCGATATACTTGGCGGTATTACTGTGAGTGCCAGCTTTCAAGAGGTCAATGTTAAAATCAGCCATAATATAAGCTTTTTTATTCTCATTATTTAGTTTATCTACTAACTCATTTAATTTGGACAGGAAGACATCTATATCTGCTTTCGGTCGAGTATTGGGCCTATATATTACCCCCACTGTTTTAGTACATTTATTAAACTGAATTTCAATAAAAAGGGATTCAAAGACGTGAGGAATGAAAATTGAAAGGTCTTGGCGTATTTTGAAGGCTATATCCTCCTTGATATAGATTCCAACACCACCGCGTCCATCGTCTCCAGTTATGTCTTATGTTTTTAATGAGGCTGTGATAACCGTTTAACTGATATGACATATTAGGGGGAATTTGGAATATTTCTGTAAGACCAATAATTTCAAACTGATTGTGAGAATCCTGTACTTCGCAGAGAAGCCCTTTAAGTGGATCCCAGTGTGCTCTGAGACTTTGACAACTGAGATGGAGTAACGAAAATCCTCCTTGAATATTGAAGTTTTCTGGGATTTCGTTTGGTGAGTAGTACTGGCATTCGTTCAGGAGTTGTTCTGAAGGGGTAGTCGGGTCTTCATCCGAGTTTGGGTGCATGTAATTACATATATATCTAAAGTCGTATTCTGCCTTTCTCTGGATCTCGTCTATCGTTGTGTTACCCGCCACCGTTCAACATGTGCCCACCCAGGGGTGCTCGCAGAGAGCAATATGACTTACATTCAGGCTGGATTGTGATTAATGAAAGGGGGCCAAGGGCAAAGAAACAAGAATATTCAACTCGAACAGAAAGGGTGTACTGCAGTGTCGAGAACCTGAAAACGACGGAACAAATAAAACATAAAAAAGTAAGCAAAAACATATGTACAATTATCACTAAGGATATTCAGTTGCCCTTCCTGTAGGGTGAGGAAGTGTGTCACGGCAATGTTATAGATATATTCTGGCTTTTTGGATAATCGAGACTAATTATTTATTTAATACTAGCTTTATTTAATACTAGCAAATCGTCAAAGTTTTAGCGTCATGGTTTACGGTGTGGGGGGGGGGGGGTGGATTCAGAGATTGTCATTCTTTGTGCAAAAGGTGACCCAAAACTCCCCACTGGCGCGAGCCCATCAAACTCCCTCCAGTGAGGAGGAGACATGTGCCAACTTTCCGAAACACAAATTGAAACATAAAATTTGCAGAAGATTGTTATGGATTGTCATGGGATGCGCTGGGCACAGGGTAAATATGTTACTTAAGAACTCAGTACAGTAAATCAATTTACCTAGGATCCTCTCAATAATAAGAGTGCCTCTCACTCTAACGTACCATCGAACTCAGACCAAAAGACGATGGAGTCACAATCTATAAAAGACCCCTTTTGCAATATGAGTGGCACTGGCACGAGTTTTCGCCAGAAATTAGCATCAGAGGGATCGTTCCAATAAGAAAACGCGTGCCAATTTCTCAAAGCAAAAATGAAAAGCCTTAACTAGAAAGGTCAGGTTGCGAAGTCACACCTCAAGGTGCTCTCTGGGGTGGGAGGGGGGCTGTCTGTGGAGTCAGTTCCATCACTGCTAGTATCACGATTGGCATTAAGGTACATTAAGAGGGGTTTCAATGCAAGTATGGGAGACCTGATACACTGGAATAGCTAAACCATGCACAGGTAAAAAAAACATACGTGCAGTCATCATTATATATAACTGGGTGCTTTCCCATAAGTTGAGAAGCTGTATAGGGCATATTCAAGGGAATATTCTGGATCTCTTCTGGCTACATGGATAACCTAAATAAGTATTTGTTTACGACAAAAACAATGCGCCCCGCCCCCCCCCCCCCCCCCCCCAGAAAACATAGCTGAGCTCACGTCTAGTGTTTTAAAATGGGACTTTTGTAAACTAGTACCACGGTCACTCGAGAGATAGGGCTCAGTGAGCAAGTGGTAGGTGGAGGCGGGGGGGGGGGGGGGGGGCTTGTTGGGAAAAGATACAAAATGAAAAAAACCACTAAAAAACAAATACAAAAACAAAACAAACAAAAAAAGAAGAAAAGAATGAAAAAGAACCTTGGTTCAATACTCGCTATTCACATGTCATCAGTTTCTTTAAGTTCTCATTCCTTGTCCAAAAGGTGATCCGAAACTCCCCACCGGCGCGAGCCCAACGAGCTCGTTTCGGTGAGGGGGACAATTGACAGCTTTCTGATGCAAGACTGTAAACGTAAAATTTGGAGAAGAATTTTATGTGGACTGCGCTGGGCACAGGTTTACTTCGGAACTCAATACAGTTAATTTGCATAGGGTCCACACAATATCACGTATGTCATTAAGAGTCACACGGACACGAATTTCCGCTTTCCAGCATCTTAGGTCACTCCCTAGAGAGTCATTTTCATTTCTTATCCCAAAGAGATACCATGTGACTCCCCGTAAGTTCAAAACCCGCGGACTCGATCCAGAATGGGGGGGGGGGGGGGGGGGTGGGTGACACGAGCCATATTCCAGAAACCAAAATTTGGAACAAAGTATTTAAATATGATTTATGGGTATACGCTCGTCAAGGGGTTAGTGGCTTAATCAAACACTCGGTGCATTTGGCTGAATTCTAGTACAGCATGTGTGTATGTGTGTGGGGAGCTACTTAAAAACTCTTCGTAGAATATTAATATGTCAATCGCTAATTGTAAATCATCAGAATCTTTTCTCCTACCGAGGCCGGATATTCATCTCCTGCCCCAACAAGATGGCACGTGACCCCTTCCACACCGGGTCGAGCCCAACGAGCTCGATCCAATGATGGGACACACGTCATATTATATTGCTGAAAAGGAAATTCAAAGCATAAAGTTTAAGTGGGAATTATTGCTGTGAGCTGGTCAAAGGGGTAATGCAGTTTTGTGTGTGTGGGGGGGGGGGGGGAGGGCTTAAAAAAATCTTAATAAAATATTAATGTAACATTCGCCTAACGGACTCGCTCCAATGGGAGGAAGCGAGCCGCATACCCCCTGGGAGGGGGGGGGTATGATTGTCTGTGGAATCAGTACCACTATTGTTAATTGCGCGATCGACATGTCAAGCATGATACATTAGAAGGGGTTCATTGCAGGTCTGAGAGACTTGATACAATGGAATAGCTAAAGCATGCACAGAAAAACAAGAACATATTTACAGTCATCATTATATGTAACTGGGTGCTTCCACATAGGATGAGAAGCTGTGTAGGGAATAATCAAAGGAATATTATGGATCTCTTCTGGCTACTCCAACAACCGAAGTAACTTCGACAACTTCGACCCTGCGCCCACCACCAGAAGAAAAATCTAAGCTCACGGCTAGTGTTATTAAATAGGCCTTTTGTAAGCTAATACTAGGGTCTGATGTCACTCCAGTTATAGGATTTTGTGAGTAAAGGGGAGGGGGGGATTCTTAGGAAGAAAAAGATAAAATAAAATAAAGAAGAAAAGAAAAAAAAAGAAAAAAAGGCCTTGGTAAAATATTTATTTAGCATTCGCTGGTCTTCAGATTCTTTAGCCCCCTTACCGAACGCTGATGGACATTGGTACTTTCAAATAAATTTAAGATAAAATCAGAAATTTCCATTCCTTGTCTAAAGGTGACCCGGAACTCCCCACCGGCGTGAGCCCAACGAGCTCGTTTCGGTGAGGGAACAGATGCCAACTTTCTGAAGCAAAGACTGTAAACTTAAAATTTAGAGGAATTTCATGTGACCTGCGCGGACACAGTATTACTGGGATACTTGGGAACTCAGTACAGTTAATTTGCCTCGGGTCCACACAATATCACGTATGTCTCTTATTCAAGAGAGCCCTAGAACTCAGACGAAGACAATGAAGTCACGATCTATAAATCGCCCCTTTAACGATAACTATGAGTCTCACGGGCGGTAGTTTCTGACAGAAACCAGAATCTGGGGTCACTTCCAGAGGGATATTTTCCATTTCTTATCCCAAAAAGATGGCCCGTGACCCCTCATAGGCTCGAAACCCGCGGGCACGATCCTATGAGAGGACACAAGCTAATTCCAGGAACCAAAATTTGGGACATAAAATTTAAATAGGATTTATGGGTGTGTGCTGGTCAAGGGGGTAGTGGCTTACTTATAAACACGCGATGCATTAGGTTGGTTTCTAGTATAGTATGTGTGTGTGTGTGGGGGGGGGGGGGGGGGTTCTAAACACTTCTTCATAAAATATTAATGTATCATTCGTTAATCGCAAATCATCAGTATCTTTCGTTCTACCGAAACCGGGTTTCCCTTTCCTGTCCCCGAAAATATGGCCAATGGCTCCCCACTGGGTCGAGCCCAACGGACTCCATCCAATGAGGGAACACACGCCATAAGCAAGAAACCAAAAATGAAAACAAAGTTTGAATAGGATTTACGTGTGTGTGTGGTGGTGAAAGGGGTAATGGTTAACTTCTAACTTAAGCACTCAGTGCATTAGGTTGATTTCTAGTACAGTACGTTTGTGTGTGTGTGTGGGGGGGGGGGGGGGTGGGCATCTCAGAAAATCTTGGTAAAATATTGATGTAACATTCGCTAATTGAAAATCATCAAATTGGCAATTAAAAATAGATTTAATGAAAAACTCGAAAATTTTCATTCATTGTCCCAAAAAATATCACCCGCGTCCTCCCATCGGAAAGAGCCCAACGGCCTCGCTTCAATGGGAGGACGCGAGCCAATTTCCCGAAATGAAAATAGAAAGCATAAATTTTGAATAAGATTTACAAAAGTAGCGCTCGGCAAAAATTGGCAATTAAAAATAGATTTAATGAAAAACACGAAAAGTTTCATTCATTGTCCCAGTGATACTGTGTATGTAAGGGGCTTTACTTTGCAGAATTCACATGAAAAGTTGCCTTCATGTAAAAGTTTTTAAAGTGTGTGTCTCCCTATTTAGATGCAGTTTTGTTCAATATAAAAATGTGATCAGGTATCTCTCTTTCTAATAATTTGAGGTAGCCCTAAAAAAGTGCCTTTTCTGTCATGGTCATTATATTCAGTCATCCATTCTCTTCGAATACCTCCCAATTCCATTGAAATGTACGCGTTTCAGGTTGGGCAGAGGAATGAGTGGGTGTTTTTATCTGTTCCAATTTCTACTCTTCAGAAATCTCAGTTTGTGTACCAGTAGTAATAACACGATTACATGGTTTTCTTCCGGGTTTTTTCCGTTGTGGAATTTATATCGGATTCTCTTCTATCTTGAATTCCACTGGCACTGTAAGTTTCTCTGCTGACAGGACTGTTTGGTTGTGACAAGATTTCATTTCTTGTATAGCTTTTAAAGTATCCTTCAGTAAATCTTCATTACGATCAGTTGATGTTGAAGTAGTTGTTGATGCCGATTTAGTTGCTATAGATTTTTCTTTTCCATTCCTGATGTTAGTATTGCAGGATCCATGCTTATTAAATCATCAAAGTCTGATAAAAAATTGAGCTCTGGACAAATACATTCATCACTTTTTACTGTTACATGGGAGTTATAGGCAATGCAAGCTGTTATTTGGATCAACATATATCCAAACAATGCTCACGTGCTATTTTGATTATAAGGTGGGCAAAATCAATCATTTATAACGTTTAGAATCACGTCGTTGGAGTAATTATAAGATTGTCTGCTGGAGAAGCTCAGTTATTTTTTGATACTGACCTAAGCGTGAGAATACAGCTATTCATAGAGTAGAAGATATTGAAGGGAAGAAATGGAATTGGAAGAGGTGGAATAAGGCGGCAATCAACCATTACTATTTCAAGAAATAATTTATGTCGACTTGTAAGAAGAGCTGGAGTCAAGAGAATTTCACCATTAGTATTTGACGAAATTCAACAAGACTTACAACGATTTCTACGGAATGTCATCAGGGATACCGAACAATACAGAAGATTAAGAGGAGGTAAATAAACCGTTGTTACTAGAGATGATGTTAACAGGGCATGTAAAAAGAATGGAATAATTATACTGGGATGGTGGTTAAAGAGAAACAAAGCAAAGGCCCTTTTCTGGGCCGTCACATATTATAAAAGAGAAAACACTCTTGATACACACTCTTGGCAGTTTCCCATTTGAGTCTTGGCGGCAACACGTTTATTCAATTCAAGAGGTGTAAACCTCATAGTTTCTATATGTTTTGACAATTTCAATTTCATTGTGGTGAAAAAGGTCATATGTATTCCTTTGTAATCACATTAGTATGAGGTGATTTACTTACTTTGTGGGGGTCGCGGTGGCTCAGTTGGTAGAGGTGCAGGCTGCAAGCCGAGGGGTCCTCGGTTCGAATCCCACCTGCGGCAACCACGTTGTGTCCTTGGGCAAGACACTTCACCCCAATTGCCTACATGGGGGCACGATGACGCTGTGTACTGAGGCGTACTGCACGTCGATGATGCGCTTGTCTTCAACCAATCTAACCCTGCCTGTGCTGCGGTGTAGAGTTTAGAGTTATGATGTTGGAGAGGTGACAGCTGCTCATCGTTGCTCGGTGGTTCTCTCCGGGTACTCCGGCTTCCTCCACCCGTAAAACTGTCACGGTCACGATTAGCCATTGTGCATAAGTATGTGACCTTAAACACCAATAAATAATAATAACTTACTTTGTGATTTTAACTAGCAATTAATGCATTTCAGATTGTGTAATGCAAAAAAATAATTGTGTTACACATAAGTTTTTTGTTTTCAGAATTTGTTCATTGTTCAAAATTCTGAAAAAAACAAAAAACTTATGTGTAATACAATACGTTTTGCACTGTACATCAAATTATTGCAACAAGAAATTGTTTTAACTTGCACGTAAATTAAGTTTTTCAGAAATTTTTTTGTCTGAAACATAAAAATAGTTCCTCAAAATATCTTTTGAGAAAATGATTTTATGTTTTGAAAACTTCAGAACATAAAAATTATTTTTCTGTTTGAAAATTATTTTTCTGAAAAAGTTTTCTGTAAAACAGAAAACTTTTTCAGAAAAATAATTTACAAACAGAAAAATAATTTTTGTATTTTGTCGTTCTATGAAATTTTTTGTACTTGCCTGACAAATAGTTTTCTTGAAAACTAATTGTCAGGTAAGTATAAAAAACAAATTCCGAACCAAAAATTATTGAACAGAAAACATAAGATCGTTACCTTTTCTGAATTTTATTCCATGAATATTTTGTAATACAACGCAGTTATGTTTCACTTTCAGAATGTCACTTTTTGATTGTCACTTTTCAAATGTTCATTTCAGTTTCACATCACACTGGAAATAAAATGTAATGAATTGTAAATAATTGCATTCATTACATTTTGTTTTCAGCATGATGTGACAAATGCACATGGTTTATTTCAATAATTACATGAAACATTTCACCCCACACACGAATCCTATGGGTATAAAAAAGGCAATTTTTAGTTTTTACAGCAATGTCAAAGTAAAAGATTGAACAGTCAAGATGTCTCTGCCACTTAATCCTGCATCTCCTAAATACTTATCAGAACTTACAAGACTTTCGAATTTTAGTATGACTACAAATCCTATTTTACAATCCAGGAAGTAAGAATTAGCTAAAGCTGGATTATTCTATGTGGGAGATAGTAATGTAAAATGTTTCATTTGTGGACAAGGTTTAATGAATTGGGAGCCTAAAGATATTCCTTTACAAGGACATGTTAAGTTCTCACCAAATTGTTCTTATCTTCAACTTATTAGAAAGTGTCAATTTTACAAACCACCATTATGTATGCAAACACCTCCAAACAAAATATTATCACTGATGGATATTGGATACAGTTTAAAACAAATATGAAAAATATAAAAAATATGACAAAACTTTAAAAGATATTCCCAATTCTACGTTTTTACTTTCACTCATGATATTAGGTGATGTAAATATATCATTAGTGATGTGATTGCCAGAAATGCTGCAATTGCAAATAAATTAAAAACGAAGTTTCACAAAATGTTCATAGATTGTGCAGAAAATGATTATCCAGATTTACAAAGTACATCACCTCAAGATGAAGAAAAATGGGATTAGAATGGTGAATTGTAAGCATTTTTTTACAAAATATATAAAGAAAAAAAGGTATAAAGGGGGGGGGTGATTCTAACCTATCTCACACTTGCTTTTTGGATGGCAAGAAGACAAGACTAATTTTTCACAAGAGAATACAGAAGATTAAGAGAAACTTTGAAGAAAACAGAGAGAGAGAGAGAGAATAATACAGAGGATGTCAGTAGAGAGAGCAAGAGATGCAGATTAGAGAATGAAAGGGAATTGTATACAATCTATCATCAGGTGTGAAGAACATAAAGAAAATTCCATTCAAAGTTTCATGTATATAGAATTACATTTAAAGAATTTGGTAAGAAGAATCCATTTGAAAATCTATCAAAAGTATTTAACAGCACGTTATCAGAGATCAAAGGTGAATGTATGATAGAAGAGAATGACCACCTGAGAGTGTCCATGAATCACCCTGGCTTGGATATAGGTATATTTATTTCATTTAACAAAGCACCTTCTATCACTGGTAATACAGTGTTAGATGAAATTGAAGAAAGTTGTACAATTCAATGATAGCTTTACTATCCATGATGGGAAATATCTTTAGAAGTAATACACACTTCCTTACTACAAGTGTCCAGATGATATAAAGCAAAATCATTTGAATCTGCCAGTAAAATGGTTGGTAATAAACAGAGTATTGTTGAAATTAAAAATGTTAATGATTCCATGTGTCTCGCATGGGCCATATAGGAAAGTGTCATATAGATAAAGATGGATCAGAACTTTGGCAAAAGAAAAGGAAAAAATGGAAATTTAAGAGTGAAGTGTCAAGAAATTGAAGCTAAGACAATGATGGACAAAGCAGTGCTTGATTATAATACTCCTTGTGGATATGAAGAGTATTATAAAATACAAGATCTGCTATCTCCAGACTATGTCATCAATATTCATACCCAGTATAAAACTGATTTCTTATTTGAACCTCCAAAAACAACAAAGGATAGTAAAGTTATACATACATACCATCATCACCAGCACTTTGACACCATTACCAGCATAACAAGAATTTTAGGGTATCCATATTATTGTGAACTTGCAATCAAGAGTATCGATCTCAGGAATGACACATATATAAATTTGGTTGTGTTTGCCATGCCTCATCAAAATGTATTCCTGAACACTCCATCACCTGTCACAGTTGCAATAGACAGTTTGTAAGGTCATCGTGTTATCAAAATCACATCACTACAAAAGGGAAGGAACAGAAAACCATATGTGAACAAGTGCAACAATGTAAAAATTGTAATATATCAATTTTCCCAGGAAAGGAGAACATATTTATGAGGGGTTTAAAAATGTAAATATTGTCATCAAGAAGGAAATATTGAACATAAATGTTTCATTCCAAAAAACACTTTGCCTAATAGAGACAGAATGCCAAAATTTTGAAACTACTCGGGAGTTCACATTCCAAATTTCCGTATTGCTCATCGTGCTTGTGCAGATTGTATCAGTAAACCCATATATTAAAAATGTATTTCATGTGATCAATTTGTACAAAGAAAAACAATATTTAAAGAGGGTTCTACTTTAGCAGATTGTTGTGAATGGCTTTTCATTAAAGAACATAAAGGGATTTCAGCTATTGCTCATAATTTAAAAGGGTTTGATGGGCAATTTGTTTTCAAGACATCTTGCTGAAAATAATAGCTCAATTCCTGAAGTTATTATGAATGGAAATAAAATTATTCTACTTCAAGCTTATGGTGTGTGACTAATTGATTCTTTAAGTTTTCTTTCCATGCAATTGGCACAATTCCCTAAAACATTTGATTTGACTGAATTAGCAAAAGGTTATTTTCCTCATTTGGCAAATACACAAACTTATCAAAATTATATTGGTCCTTATTTAGATGCAAAATTTTACATGCCTGATTCTATGCCTCCATAGGGAAGGGAAGAATTCATCAAATGCTATGATCAGAAACTCTCTACCTATGCTAAATTTGACTATTAAAAAGAAAAAGAATTGTACTGTCGATCAGATGTAGATATTTGACGAAGATTGTTTGGGGAATTTAGACAGAAATTCTTAGATAGTGATGGAATAGACCCCTTCAGCGAGGCAGTTTCTCTAACTGATGCATGTAATAAAGCTTGGAGAAAAACATCAATACCAGAACATACACCTGCCATCATTTCAGATATAGGTTACCAAGGTGCATTCAAATACTCTATAAAGGCTATCAGATTTTTACAGCTACTTGCACAGGAAGAACACATACACATACAACATGCACTGAATAGTGGGGAAGTTAAAAAAGGAGATTATTATATTTGTAGATGGATTTCACAAAGACACAAACACCATTTTTGAATTTTTTGGATGTATATACATTTAGATGCAGGGTCACATAGAACATTTTAAGTCACTTGGGTACATGGTGAATGGGATACGGGAATGTGAATATGAATGACACTTTAGGCAAAACAGATTCTGAACTAAAAACAACACCCCATTCATTTTGTCCAAACATGGATCCTATTAAACCATGGAAAGCATTATTTGGAGGAAGAACAAATAAAGTACATAGATATTTGTTCACTACATTTGTATGTTAATAAACACAGAGAATATCCAGTGGGTCATCCAAAAATACTCACAAAAGAAAATATAGATACACATAATTTAAGACAGTGTAGAGGACTCATTAAATGTAAAGTTCTACCACCACAAAATCTTCACATGCCAGTTTTACCAATTCACTCTAACAAGAAAATGGTTTTCACACTTCACAATACATGTGCATAACAAGAAAATGATCACTGTTAACACACACCAGAACAACACAGTCTTGTAGGTACATGGACAACTTAGAACTTTTCTAAGCAATAAGTATGGGTTACAAAATACTTGGCACTTATCAGATTTGGCACTGGGAAGAATGGTCTATAGAAATTTACAAACATTACATGAATAAATATTTGAAAATGAAAAAAGAAGCCAGTGAGTATCCAGACTAGATGAAAACAGATATAGATAAAGACACTTTTAAAATAGATTATGCAGAATTTGAAAACATAAATTTACAAGATATTGAAAAAACTCCAGCAAAAAGATCATTTGCATTCAACATATTAATCTGTTTATGGGGGGAACATGCACAAAACAATATTAAACCTAAAACAGAATACATACATAATCCATCCAAATATTATGACTTGATACAGGAACCAAATATCATTGTTAAAAATGTTGAAATAATTTAGCATGATCAATTTATTTTAGTGAATTAAACAGATACAAAACAAATGTTTGAGCCACAATGTTCAGCTAATGTTGATTTAGCTTCTTTCGTCACGTTATATGCATGTTTGGAATTGTACAAAGTCATAGGATGATTAGGTAAACAGGTTTTATATTTTGATACAGATAGTTGCATATATATATATAACCAATTGCTTTGGAACCCAACATTATAAACAGTAGGTTAGGTTATTGGACAGACGGACATACAGATGCAAAAATCATTGAATATGTAGGTTTAGGTCCTAAAAATTATGGTTGCAAATACATTAAAGATGAACAAGTACAATTCTCATGTAAAGTCTAAGGGATTACATTAGATTTCAACACATCACAAAAAGTCAATTTTGGAAGTATGGTTGAATGCGTGCAAGATAGACAGAATTACAAAATAAACATTGAATATATATAAATACACATTCAATTAAATGTAACAAGAAGAGGTATGCCACAAGTGAAACGCAAGCCAAAACCTTTTGATCTGTTTACACAAAATGTTATATGGTAAATAAATATGATACATGTCTATATGGGTTTAAGGTATAAATATCCCTCACATATGATGCCATTGGAACATTTGGATTTCAACCATGTCTTTTAGAAAACAAGATTACATGTAAGGCATTATTACATGCTTTTCAAAGACAATAACAAACAATAACAAACAATAACAAAAGATGTTATTCAAAATCAATTAGAAAAAACTGAAATGTATATTGAATTTTGTAATTTATTATATATGATGAATGCTTTTTACAAAGACAATTTACCCCAAAAAAATTTTCAAAAGTAATGTGGTATTTTATTATTTATGACAGTTGAACAAATCATAGATTATTTATATAAACATTGTGTACCACAAATTGATCAAAGAATAGATTCTTCAGAAAGCATATTTGAGTTAAAAAGAATACTGTGTCATCGATTTGAAGAAGCCATGGAAGGAAGTAGTATATAAGTTAGTGATATTATAACATTTTAACAAAAAACAATTATAGAAGCAAGCGAGTATTTATTGTTTCAACATCCCTGTAATATTTTCATCTCAGGTCCGAGTGGTTCAGGGAAAACACAATTTGTTAAAAAAAAATGATTGATATGAAACACGATTTATTTCAAATTGTACCTCAAAAAATTACTTTGTGTTATAAGGAATGGCAAAAGACATGTACTTTACTTAAAGATAGTGAAGATATAACATTTATAGGAGGTATTCCTGATGAATGAATATGACAGTGTTAATGATGCTACTATACCACATCTTGTAATTTTTGATGATATGTTGGGAGATAAAGATGAAGAAAAAATTAAATTATGGTTTACAGATAAAGGACATCATTGAAATGCAAGTGTTATTTTCATAACACAAAATTTTTTTCAACAGTTTTAATCTAGCCATATCAAAAGTTTAAATGTACATTATATGATTTTATTTCAAAATACAAGAGATAAAGGACAAATTAAAGTATTGGCAAATTAAGTTCAATTATCACATTTAATTACATCTTATCAAGATGCAACAAGCAGTGAGCATGGTTATTTATTAATTGATTTTCATCCTAGAACTCATGATTCTTTGAGATTAAGAACTGACATTTTTCATCCTTGGGTAACTCAAAATGAATGTGGACCAATCATTTATACAAAAATATAAAAAGGGTAGTGTTATGATATTTGTGACAGTTGTTTCAAATCTGTTAACAAGTACACATCGTTATGGTATCTTTCATACTTTCTTTGGAAAAATTTAGTCATCAGACAAATCTATTTAAAGAGAAAAATTACTTAAGAAAGGGTTTAAGAAATGTTTCTTAAATGGTTTACACTGGCAAGTGGAATCATACGTAATAAGACAATTAAAATGCCAAAACAAGCTTTAAGCTATATGGATAAACATAAACCTGATCTTGAACAACTTTACAAATGCAAGAGTAGATCTTGCAACAAAATTACATATTATTTTAAAACCAGGTGATGGTGGATTTTTTGGTGGTGTTGTTCGTAATTTAATTCGATGGGATGGTTATAAAACAACTAGAAACTTTCAATCAGCATTCCACAAGAAGAAAACACATAAGAAAAGAAAGTCACCTAAAAAAATCTAATAATTCACCACATTACAGAGAGATAAAAAAGCAATGAAATGTAGGACCTAAATACATGTACACAAATTTTGAAATTGCACCTCATAATCCTCCAACTTCAAAGTGTACAAAAACAAAAGCATTACTTGTGAAAAAAACTTCAAAAACAAAGAAAAGTATCACCAACTGAGTTAGCATGTGTAGTGTCAATAACGAAAAATTGTGTGAAAAAATAAATAATGAACCAATACATTCTGTACAAAATACAGAGTATGTACCAGTAAAAGAAAACATTCCCACAATGGCACGTCTCCTAAACCAATTCGTGGAAGAAGATCTTACTTTAAGTGAAATGTTTAATAAATAAAGTCATCAAGTGCATGCTTCCCACTTATATAAATAACAATACATTGTATTTGTTTAATTTTATCCTTAGATACTGATAGACAAGTGGTGAGACAAAATACGAAATTAAAAATTCCTTTAGTGAAAAAATATGGTGGTATATTATTGGCGTAGAGGCAAACTCCTCCAGCATTTCATAAAGAGATAATAAGAAGTGCACCTTAAGAATTAAATAATTGTTTGTCAGAATGCTGTCATAATTTTTTAAAGGGCAATGTATATCTAACACCTAGTCAGAAACAAAAAATGTTTCCAAAGTGTAAACAATTAAGAACACTTGCGAGTAAATCAGTTTCTGTTAAGAAGAAAAAACAAATATTGAATCAAAAAGGTGTTTTTTCCCATTTACTTGGATTACTTGCTCCAGTGGTTGGACTTTCAACAAATCTTGGAAATAAATTAATAAGTAAAATATGAAGAAAATGGCTATTGTACCTTATCAACTATTCAAAGATATGCAACAGTTCAGAAATGAAAAGTTCAACATGCTAGATTTCCACCTAGCCCACAAGTTACAAATACTGAACAACTTTGGAATAATTTATCATCAGTGTTAGAAAATTTAGAATTATCAGAAAGTGACAAAGAACTTAAGTGTGGGGAAACTTTGAAAAAATTTCAAATGTCACATAAGAAAGCATTACAACCTTCACTGGTCATATCTCATTCAGGAAAAAAATCATTATCTTTACAAGAACATATTATAGAAAGTGTACCTGGTACTATGAGACATAATGCAATTTCCTTATTATTTTGTTTATCAACTCATCCATACATGAGCTGGGATGATCAGGGTTTATTAAGTTATGAAGGTTCAAATATTATTGATTTAGTTAATGATGTTCTTAGACATTGAAATGTTTTCCAACCAAGAGATTGGGAAATATTCACTCATGGATTAAAAGATATAAATATACCACAAGAATTTGCAGGAAATCATGAACGTTGGCTATGGATGCATAGACAACACTTTCATAAACCTTGCAGTAAATATTAAAGTTCTCCTGAAGATAGTTGGCCAGATTCTCCTTTATCAGTATTGGCAAGATGTAGAAGTAAGTATCTAGACGTAAAATTCTGACAACTGGGATGCATACTGAATAATGTATTAACTGATTTGTATTATAATACAAAACAGCCTGCTGGTTGTGGTGGTATACAACAATTGTATAAATCAGCACATCGAAAAGATAATTCTATTACACTTGATCAAGTAAAAGCCTGGTTCAAGGGAGAGAGAACGTATACTTTACATAAACCTATCCAGAGAAAATTTTCAAGACGTAAAACTATAGTAGGCGGTATTGATTATCAAGAGTATTCAAAGAACTCCTGCTTCTGTATCTAAAGAAACTGAAGTAGATGTCTCTCAAACTTTGTATGGACAAAAAAATTACATTCTCAAATTGGTGATTTAGTGTGTTATTAATAAAACCAAAGGTACATTTGAAAAATGGTATTTACCAAACCGGACAAAAGAATTATTTAAACTTACACACGTGAAACGTACAATACCACCTACTTACAAACTTTAAGTGTAGAAAGGATTCGGGGTACATTTTATCCTCAGGAAATTCAAAGTATAAAAGATGATAAAAAATATATTATCAAATCAGTTCTTGATAGATAGTCAAGACGTGTAGGCAGGAACATTATTAAAGAACTTAAAGTACATTGGAAAGGATATCCAAAGAAATTTGATAGTTGGATAGCAGAATCAGATTGTATAAAAACAAATATGTCATCAAATGAAACTTCATTGCTCAAGTGATGAAGTACAAAATGAAGACAGTCAATAATTTAAATTTTGTGGGAATCATGTTGCAAAAAATCAAGTTACTTATTTTACACAGATTATTATCATTTATGGTATTATAATTACTGCCATTGCACATCTTAGTTTATAAAGCCCTGATAAAGAATTGTGGTTAATGTTATTAAGTAGTTCTTTGGGATGTATTCTTCCAAGCCCAGGTTTAAAACATTTGACAGGCAACGAGATAGGAAAAATGAATTCGTTTTATGTAACACTTCTGAGTGTAGTTCTATGAATATGTTTCCAAATAATACACAACGTTGTTTTCAAACACAATTGCCTAAACCCAATCACCTTAATAAAGAACGAATGAGAAGTAGGTTTATTTGAAGTAATTTTACCTTCAGAGGCAAAAAATACTACGGATGAAAAATCTGTTTTTAAAATCATTGTGACATATGGCAAAATATTGAATCATATCAATAACACATCTCTGAAACATACGATTCACAAAGGTATTGCTGCTGTTGAATTAAGTATTTTACCAGATTCCTATGCAAATGGTGGTCAAGTCATAGATGTAAGGCAATCAGCAATTCAAGAAAAACTTGGAGATGTATTTAAAACATATGATGTATTATTTCATCTGGGATATTCACATCTACAATCCCGTGTAAAAATAGTAGGAAATAGTATTTGAAAAGTTTTTTGAAATGTCACTAAGGTTATTACAAAAACTGGGATCTAAAAGTATTTTTTTCTGTCATTTTTCCTTACACGTCGTTTGATCAGATTAGTATAAATATAAACAGAACCACTGGTAAACCTATTCAATTCGTCAGTGGTAAGACAGTAGTATAGTTGCATTTTAGAGAGCATAACAAATTGCTCTGGTAAAAAAATGATGCCTGTATATCGAGGTATACCATGTCAATATGGAAAAGATCTTTTGAAATCAGTGGGTGAATCTGCTTTAGGTATAAAAAGACCAAAACGAAAAGCCATAATTCATTTCTAGAAAATTTCTCAAAGAGGAAAGACGTATAGAGCTCCTGTAAAACGAAATTCAAGACCACTTGATATATTTGATTAAATCATGATTTTACACGGATTATACAAATAGTTTGGAAGTAGTTTTGAGCCAGATAATGTTTCCGGAACACCAAGTGTTATAGAAAATATTGGTGAAATTGAACAATTTCCAATAGCATCTTTAAACAATTCTTCACAAATAGAATTTCTAATTCCAAGACAAACAACCAAGTGGTTAAATCTTGCTGCATCTACAATTGAAGTTCAATTTAAAATTACAAAACAAGATGGGAATGTTTCGGCTCCAGATACACGAATGGCTCCCATTAATAATTTTTTTCATAGTATGTTTAGCAAAATGTATGTCATATTGAATGACAATCTTATCACCACCAATACAGATAGATCTATATCCTTATCAAGGATTTTTGGAGAATATTCTTAGTTATTCAAAATATGTGAAAAATTCACAAATGGCTGCAAGTGAAATGTGGTATTCAGATACTCCTGGCGTATAAACTGAAACTACAAAAAGTTCATCTAACAAAGGTTTGACAGAACATGCAAAACTAATTGCAACTCGTAAATCTGTACAGTTAAGAGGAAAATTACACTTAGATCTATTTGTGCAAGGAAAAGGTTTACTAAATGGAGTTGAGATGAGAATCAAATTACATCATACTCCATCTAAATTTTGTCTGATTGGTGGTGAACGTGAAAAAAATTTAAATTCAGAAACCTATTTTTAAAATACCAGAATTAGATTTGATTCCAAAATTTGAAAATGATCTTAATGCACAAATAGATCGTTCAAGTTACAAGATTCCCACAAGGTATGTTGAAATTAAAACATTAACTATTGGAAATGGTCTTCGTTCAAAAATAGAAGACCATCTGTTTCATAAACAGATACCAAAACGAATTATTCTTGGCTTAGTATCTAATAGAGATGTAAATGAAGATATTGGTACAACTCCATTTAGTTTCCACCATTTCAATTTGAATAAGTTGGAAGTAAGAGTAGATGAACATTCTATTAAATCACGTACCTTTGAACCAAATTTCGAAGGTGGACTTTATCTAAATTCATATTTATCATTGTACGAAGCAGTGGGCTTCTTTGGACAAAATCAATCATTTAATTTATCTTTTTAGGATTTTACAAGAGGATATACTCTTTGGGGAATTGATTTGACACCTGACCAGTGTAGTAGTGGGCCGTTGGCTCAGCCTACAAATTCTGGTAATTTTCGAATTGAACTTCAGTTTGCTCAACCTCTTCACGATGTGATCACCATTGTCGTCTATGCAGAATTTGATAGTGAGACAGAGATCAACAGATTTAGAGAAGTGATATTTGACTATTAAAAGATGAGTCATCGTGAACATTGCAAGATGTCTGCAGAAAAAATACAAACATTATTTCAAGAATGTGTAGTGATAGAACTGACAAAATCCATTAAAGAGAAAATGAAAAATATCTGTGTAGAATGTCAATCACACCCAAGAACATTGATAGATATGTACATTGCAGAATGTTTACAGAAACTGTGACCAGTGACTATACTCTATAAACTACACAGGAAAGCAAGAAGAATGAACTTATTAGCATATTGTGACGGTGCAGACTTTGAAATAGAATGTCATAAAGATATTCAAAAGTGGGCTGTTTTAGTAAAAAAAGAGACTGGTTATACTATTCAGCATATCTTGATTAACGGCTCAGTGCCAGCCCTTTTCGGGGCTAAGAAGATGGAAACCATAGAATTGCAATATATACTTGAGAGCTCTCAAAGGTTATCGTCCTTAAATGGAAAAGTGTGTTCAAAAGACTTGTTACCAAAACGAAAACCTTAACATAGACAAGCATATATTGTGAACACAGATGCTTCGAAAGAACCAGGAGAACACTGGATAGCAATATATTTTAAAGACAATCATTCTACTATCTACTTTGTTTCATATGGTTTAATACCAATTGATAAATACAAATACAATTTCAGAGTGAAAAACACAGATTCCTGGACAACAAATACAATGAGACTACACAGTGATTTTAGTGCTGTATGTGGAATGTACCGTATATTTGCTTTTAATCATCGTGCTAAATGATATGATTTCGAGACATTCTTACGATCAAATTTCATCCAAGTCATTTCCAAGAAAACAACAGAGATGTTCTACAATGGTTTGAGCAAAACTATAGACAATATTTAAAATGACTGTAGGAATAAAAAAATCTGGTATCAAAACAAAACTCGAAAGTTATTTTTCCATTATACTTTTTTTATTTTCTCTTAAGTTTTTGTTAGATAGTAAAATATGTCATCCATCTTTCTTTTTTTTAAATGTCATAGACATCCACTATGTAACACAACTAGGATTTTTAAGTTCGTTCTTATTTTTTATTTCATTCAGAAAGTAAATGAGAGATTGAATACTTTCATTCAGTTTTTTAAACATCTCGATGTAAATAGGTTTTTCATAGATAGGTAAACTCACGTCTTGATATACATATGCTCAGTTCATGGCAATATATTGAATTAACTTTAAATAAATTTTGTTATTTGTTAAAACGTCTGTGACAGTTTTGTTGAATTATTAGGTTAGCCTATAATCCTTTTTTATTACCGCCTCCCACACATCCCATCAGTAAAATAGAATAAAGAGTCACTTCTCGTTTTCACTGTGAGTGCTAGGTTAATATTGTATGCATCTCTATCAAATTTAATATTTTGAAAAAAACTCTTTTCAGAATGTGAAAAGTTGATAGATAATTTATATAATCATAAATATTTTCCACCTAAAACAACTGTCACAGAAAGTTAGACCACAACGCGTGCCATCAAGTTTTTTATTTTGTTTTCTCTTCTTAGCTTTTCTAAAAACGCAGAGAAGTTGAAGCAAGATATCCTAAAAGGGTTTGGCATAAAATAGTGTCAAGTGTCACTTCTCTTTTAACTGCGAGTGCTAGGTTAATATTGTATGCATCTCTATCAAATTTAATATTTTGAAAAAACTCTTTTCAAAATGTGAAAAGTTGATAGACAATCATATAATCATAAATATTTAAAACAACTGCCACAGAGAGTTTGCCCACAACGCGTACCATTAAGTTTTTTCATTTTGTTTTTTCTTCTTAGCTTTTCTAAAAAAACAGAAAATTAGAAACAAGATATTTTAAAAGCAGGACGGCATAAAATGTTGTAATTACACCAGAGTGCCAACTTGTCTATGGAGAAATCAGTGTTAAGAGGCGATGACACTCTGGCGAACTGTTTTCAACACAGACATTCCCATAGATGACCCTGGATGCACTATGGTGAATTCATCAGATTGCATCCAGGATTGTTTATGGGGAAATCAGTGTTAAGAAGCGATGACACACTAACGAACTGTTTTTTTAACACTGAAATTCCTATAGACGACCCTGGATACACTCTGGTGAATTCACCTGAGTGCATCCAGGGTCGTCTATGGGAATTTCAGTGCTAAAAAACAGCTCAGAGGAGTGTCATCCCTTACTACTCGCCTACTATTTCGAGTGATGAAATATACCCACTCACTTCTTAAAATATAGAAAAGAATGTATGAACTTCGGAAATGCGTTGGGGGGGGGGGGGGGGAGAGGGCATAAAATTCCAGAATTTTTTTTTCACTCAAAATCAGTTGGGTTAAAAATTAATCAAAATCAACTTGGTTGAGTGTATATGAAGCTAATTCCAGTCTCACTTGTTACTATCACCGCTGCAAATAAATTTAAAGATTCCAAACGAAAGCGACAATAAAACTGTCGCTTGCGGCTAGCCCTGTGCAGTGCCTTCTTTCTGAAGTTCTCCTATCCGTTCCTGTTTTTTTTAATTCGAATCCACACCGGGTAATATTCGAACTGCATCGTCAAGGTATGCCTTTGACGAATTTTATCAGTCGGAACAAATCAGGTTTACAGCAACCCAACCTCCCTCCCCTTTCCGCACAATCGGTCATCTTCAAGACACCCCTGATTCGATTCAAGGTTCGATTCTATTCGAATTGAAAATGAGTGATTCCCTTGGCCTTTGGCTTCTATCATTTAATGTTCATTATCAGATTTCTTCAAACCCACTATATTTTTATTGTCATAGCTGTTTTCTTCTATCAACTGGTTCAGTCTGAAAGGTTTATAACACAACGTGCCCGACGTTTTTTTTTAGGGTCGGAGCGATCCGCCCACATGAAACCAATTTGTACGTGACGTTAGAAAACAGAAATATGCTCTAGATATATTTTTTATGTATAGCGCGAGTAATCGGAAATTTCCGACAAAAAGATTTTCCTTCTTAATGGGAATTGGATGGCCCTCTAATTCCCACACCAAATTCAGCGCATCGCTCTTCGCGATATGACCGTTGTTTACCATGTTACTGTACATAAACTGTCATAAATTATCGTTAAAATTACGATAAAGTACTGGTAACCAATTAACATTATTTCTATAGTACATTTACGACAGTGACTGTTGCTGCTTCAAGTTTCATAATATAGGTATAACTGTACTAAATATTTTCCCATAGGCACGTTCGTGCGAAAAAAATATGATCGCATCATTTTAATTTAAGTATTCAACTATCTTTGGCAAGCATAGCCATTCAGATAACTTTTTCTGTCCTCGAAACTGCGCAACAAATAGGAGAGAAAAATTAATAGGAAGGAAACCACAGGTCACGGGCACGTTTTATTCTGGGAATCCCCATCAAAAACACACCAATAGTTAATTGTATTTGTAGGCCCTAATATTCATCAAATAACACCTCTTTTTCCTCTGGAATATTCAGTAGTGATGCAGGATTTCAGTACAATGCTTCAAAGGTTTTTTAAAAGATTTTTTTTTTCTCATGGCTACAGAGATTCGATCATTTCCGAGTACAAATTTTCAAGGCGGTTTTCTGTACATATTCGCTAAACACACAGACAAAGTGGGCATTTACTTTGTGTTGGTAGGTGTGATATTTATTTATTTATTTATTTATTTATTTATTTATTTATTTATTTATTTATTTATTTATTTATTTATTTGGGTCTACGACACTTTCGATAGCCAGGGTCACCTCGTGTCAGATGGTGTGATACTGATAGGCATTCTTAATGACGATTATCTGTGAAGAAGTTGCTTCTAATTTGCTTGCCATAAAAAGCCAGGTTTCCTGTTGAAACTTAATGTACGAAAACAACAGACAGCTCCGAGATTTCAATTACTTGCTTCTTAAATGGACCTTTTCTCGACAGTCTAATAATTGCAAGGTAGATAACTTTATTGAAAGTCGATTTTCATGACGAAATACACCAGGGATGCAACTTCGATAATTTGTCTATTGTCCACAGGTCCTTTTGTTGCATGACTGCATGTTAAAATACCTCTTCTGAGTCCATGGAGTTTATGAAAGGTTGATATAGGCCTTTAATCCTTTAATTGTTTTTACCGCTATCAGTTTACAATGTGGTATTGACCCTTTACCTAACATGAAAAGCAGATGACACTTGCAAATAAAATTCTTGAATAACTAATTTATTTCATTTTTTGTCTCAAATACATAGGTTATGACCCCTCATTGGAACGAGCCCGACGCGCTCGTTCCAACGAGGGGTCATAACATATGTTTTTGAGACAAAAAAATGAAAAATTAATGGAAATTAATTAGCGATTTTGGAGAATAGCGCTGGCCGGTTTTGGCAGTTACGTTGGGTAAAGGGTTAAAGAAAGGCCCATGGTAAAGGGTTTCCCATCATTGTTGAACGACAGTTATACTGTGGAGGCACACAGCTTGAATGGAGAATTTTGTAAGTAACGATGCCTGAAAAGTAGCGATATGTTTGGTAAAGGGTTAATTAAACGACAACTTTTCTATGCCTGGGCTCTGCGTCATCGATCTGTGATATAGACATACCATGAGTAACATGAGTAATGTTATAAGAACTTCGATCAAAGCTTCTTAAGTAAAAATAACGAGTTTTATGATATCTAAATACATTCCTGTGGACACGACCTGTCAGTCTGGATCACAGTCGAGAAACTTTAATGTGTGCAACACACGCATGAATGGGTGGACGCTGCAATCAGTTTAATCAGTACAATGAAATCTTTCATTCGATTCAGAACCTGTGACTAAAGGTGACTGTTTCACTCGTTCGTGTCCATATTGGTAATGATGAGAGTCATCCAGATATTTTTTTTTTTTTTCTGTTTATTCATTTATTTATTGGGGTTTAACGGCTATTTCGACAGCCAGGGTCATCTCGTGTCAGACAGTTTTATGGGTGGAGGAAGCCGGAGTACCACGAGGAAACTACCGTGCAAGGGCGATCAACTGTCAGACTCGCCAACGTACTAACTCCACACAAGTAGGGTTAGCATTATTTGAAGACAGGTGCACCATCATCGACGTGCAGTTCGCCTTAGTACACAGCGCCACCGCGCCCCGCGTGGGCAATCGGGATTAAGTGCCTTGCCCACGGTCACAAGGCAGTTACCCCTGGCGGTGATTGAGCCGTGGACCTCTCGGTTTGAAGTTCAATTCCGGAACCACTAAGCTATCACGCTCCCGTCCTCCAGATAAAAAAAAAATCCTTAGATAAAGTTTCCAGACAAAAAGTCCCCTGGACACGAGTATGTAACCGGGGATCTATTATGAGGGGAGGGGGCATATGAATCTTTTGGGGAATCAGAGCATTTTTAGGGCGCATATCACGTATATCGAAGTTTTGAGTTGGGGAAATGTATGAAGGTGGTGACCCTTTTATGTTGGTTGGGTCGCAGCCTCACCCGAAGAAACTGAAAGAATGTGTCCCAAATGGCGCTATTTGTGGACACATTGAGGCGCTAAAGGACATTCAGCGTGGTATGTATGACGCTGTCTAACCAAAAATACAAGGGTTCACAAACTACCACAGTTGAAAGCTGGACGGCACTCGCCCTAGATGCAGATCCACGCTTCTAAGTGCATAGCATGAATTCTGTAACCACGTCATCGGCTTTTGGCATCCAAAATAACAGTAGGTCCGATCTTACTAAGTGTCATTCTTGTCGACGGTGTCATTTTAGAAATTCAAGTTCATAAATTCAGCCTGAATTTGGTTAGTGATTAATAACGGGAACATTTTCCCAGTTGGAAGATGAAAAACCCCACGTGTCTGTTTCACTGTCTTCATTTCGGTATACTTGTTTCTTGGTACTTAAACTTCATACGAGAATCAGAATCGATTCTCGCAAATGATTCGCGCACGGAAAACAATGAGAATCAACTTTCATTCTCGCAAAATAGTCATTTGATTGTCTACATAGATTCTAAAAGTGTCCGTAAAGGCCTGGAGAATTCTACTTATTTTTGCTCCCCCATAATAAAGTAATACTTTGACTTAGCAGCGGTGTCTAGTGAAGTCTTGGCTGCCTATACCGGCAGCCAAGACTTCACTAGAAACAACTGCCAAGGTACTGTAACTTCCATCAACAAGACCAACGCTAACCTGTGTGTTGAACACATGTTCTACATGTACATACAAGACAAGAATCTCACAAAAATTGGAACTTGACCCTTCACAATTAAACTGCAGTAAATGTGTCTGCAGTGGTGTCTAGTGAAGTCTTGGCTGCCTATACCTTCAAAGAAAAATCAGAGGAGGGAATAAACTTCAAAGAAAAAATCAGAGGAGGGAATACTAGCCAGTCCAATATTAGGCTTCTCGGAGTTTGACATGTTCGCTTCGAGGGGATACGCCTCATATTCAGACTTGCTCGTGGGTATCAGTTAATCAACTCATATACACATATATCGTCATCCATTTTTTCGTCTTTTCTTCAGTTTTTCATCCAAATCATTGCTTATGGTTCCTTGTCGAACTTGTTGTACCCGGTGCTTCATTAGTTAAAGTTTTGATGATTATTCCTATAATTAGTGTATGGAATCTAATATTACTGCACCCGCGGAAACATTGCCCACCCGTGGAAAGTGACCACTACACGGCGGCCGGACTGTGTGTCTGTTTGAACTCATTATAGATGATATCAAACGAAGGATTACGGGTGATCTAATTTTAAGAAACAAATTCAGTTCGGTTGTTGCTCGGTTTGTCGGCTCTGTTTCTATACAAACTTAACAACACTTAAAACACATTGCAGACAATCCCCTTTGTTTCATATCCGAAAAATGACCGACACTAACAGTAAGGGTACAGTATTTTTATGAGTGACCGGGTATCCTTAGACGAATGAATGACCGGACATTCTTTTAAATAATACAGTGATTATTCTATTCAAAAGCTAAACTTGAGCGAGTTCTCACTGAAACATACGTGCTGTTATTTATTTATTGGGGTTTAACGACAGTTTCAACAACCAAGATCACCTCGTGCTGGACAGTTTTACGGATGGGGGAGGCCACTGTACCTGAAGAGAACCACCGAGCAACGGCGAGCAACTGCCAGACTCCCCAATGTACATTTTCCGTACACGCAGGGTTAGTATTGGTTGAAGGCAAGTGCACCAGCCACGTGCAGTATCCCTTATAGTACACAACGTTTCCGTGCTCCCATGCGGACAAGCGGGGTGAGGTGCCTTGTCCACGGACACAACGCAGTTACCGCTGGTCAGGACCGAGACCTTTCAGTTTGAAATGCAATGCTCTGACTGCTGAGGCACCGCGCTCACAGCAACCAATGCCCTTGTCAGGATCGAACAGTGGACCTCTCGGTTTGAAGTCAGATTCTCTAACCACTGAGCCACTCAACCCTTCTTTGTTTCACCTTCCCTGCGATCCGAAAAATGGCTTTTACAAACAGTAAGCGAGCATTATTTTATTCATACTGTTGTCTTCGAGTCATAATCTCGAACAATAATGCATCGATTAAACTGGGGCCCTGTGAAGCTTCGAGATTCAATTCGATTTCGAATCTTAAGTTCGTATTCGGTTCGAAATTAGCTGTCCGATTTGTTTTCCTTCGAATCTTATCACTGGAATTTCGCTTGGTATCAGTGATCTTAATCGTCTCAGAAAATGTATACCTGACATAGAAATTGTACGTAAATAATGTTGAAAATAATGACTGGGTATAATGGCCGCTCGATTAACATAAAACGCATCTTTACCTCTGCCACCATCCATGCTAATTTCAGTTTCATCAGTCACCAACTGCTGAAAACAAATTTAAAGTTCCCAAGCAGTGTCGGCGATGAGTTCACGGTTGCTAACGGCTAGCCCCGTGCCGCACCCAGTACAGAATTCTCGCACACGTTTTTGTATTTAAAAAAAAATACTGAGTAATGTCAACTACATCGTCGAAGACATGCCTTGGTAATGCAGTTTTAATATTTTATCTGTCAGGATTTCAAGACGCATGTATTCGATTCGAGATTCGAATCGAACTGAAAATATGTGATTCGCTGGGGGCAACTGTTCAAAATTTCAATTTTAATCCTCCCCAATGTGATAAAATTAGTTCATTTAGGAGATAAACGCCTCTTATTGAGTTCGACATTCGGGAATTTGACTATAGAAAACCGTTTGTTAACGAGCCTCGAAGGGGCGATTTAACAAATGGTTTTCCATAGTCAAATTCCCGAATGTCTTACGAAACAAGGGACGTTTATCCCTCTTGTAATTCCTGTCCTCGTTAGAAGTGAAACAATTCTCCAAACCTGTTTTATTTGAAGAAAAACAATAGCAAAATGTCATTTTCGATCTCGGTTTATTTGTCATGATCGAATTTACAGAAAAAAAAACTCCGGGGTGCGTTCGATCTGTGAAAAGAGCGGTCTAGCGCCGTTACTCGCGCATACCGTGGTTACAGACGTGTTCTGATTGACCAGCCTCTGGCAATTAGAACACGATAAGAGTGAATTTACCTGAGATTATAGCACGGAGCCGACCGGCTCTCAACCAATCATATTACGGGTTTAGAAAGAACAATGAGGTCAAATTTAACTGATGAATTACAATTTTGCATTAAAACATGAATTTAACTCATGTATCCAACGAATCGGCCGCATCCACCCAGGTAATTTACAAATTTAGCAGCTGAAAAAACATTTTCAAAATATTTCCACAAAGCCATATATATCATGTGATCCCTCAGTTGAATGAGCTTGTCGAGCTCGTTCCAATGAGGGATCACATGATATGGTTTTGTGGAACATTTTGATAAAATTAAAAAAAACAATAATTAAAATAATAAATTTTGATATCCCGTGTCTTGTGTAAAAGGGTTAATCTCAGTAAAGTAGGTTTTAAGTCAGATGATACACTCCTCAAACTATGCCTCTGTCCTGGGCTTCGCCCTCGACTGTAATAATGCTCCTCATTATCGTCTTCATTACTATCCATTGTACACTGCACAGTGACTTCCTTATCTTCCGCAAACCGACAGACTCAGAATTTAACCGACCAGGAGCGCGGTGGCTCAGTAGGTAGAGGTGCAGGCTGCAAGCCGAGAGGCCCTCGGTTTCGAATCCCACCTGCGGCACCCGCGTTGTGTCCTTGGGCAAGACACTTCATCTCCATTGCCCGCGTGGGGGCACGATGACGCCGTGTACTAAGGCGTACTGCTCGTCGATGGTACGCATGTCTTCAACCAATCTAACCCTGCCTGTGCTGCAGTGCGGAGTTACGATGTTGGGGAGCTGTCAGCTGCTCGTCGTTGCTCGGTGGTTCTCTCCGGGTACTCCGGCTTCCTCCACCCGTAAAGTTGTCACGTTCATGATTAGCCATTGTTCATAAATATGTGACCTTAAACATCAATAAATAAATAAATAATTTTTCTCACGGTTAAGCCATCCAGTTGGTCATTTCTGACATTTCGTGGAAGAGACAATATGGGAAGCCGAAGGTTATCGACACAAACAATGGATTTACACGGCAAAGATGATTGGTTTGCTGGATGTGGACAAGTGTTGGAATTTGCAGGTGGACCGGGGAGTTTAAAGAGTAATATTTTTCCAAATCCCACCCATTTATTATTCGTAATAGTAACATTTTGAGGCAAGGACATTTATTAGTTTTCATTTAGGTGTAGTGACCCGGTTCAGGTTAACTGATTTCATCCCCTAACTTACATGTAGCCAGCCAACTTCCTAAACACAAGATTGTGACCGCAGCGTGCAGAACAACGATCGACGCTGATTTATCCACCCATGGCTGCCTCGACTTCAACAATGGGAAGACGTGCAATGGCTGATAAATCCTTGTGCCACCACAGTCAATCTAGTTCCATCCATCGGAACAGTCAGGGAACATATTATTTATATAGCACAAAAAGTAGGGGACGTGACAACTGTTACTTTTTCCCAGTTTTTTATTCGAAATTCATTATCAATCGATAAAATCGGTTGATAACGAATCTCGGATAAGGAACTGGGAATACATAACGGTTCTAATGTCAGCCCAAAAGTAAACTGACCCCGATTTTTAAAAAAAAAGTCTGACTATCATTCATGTTTTTTTTTTGTTTTTTTTTTTTTTGTTTTTTTTTTTTTTGGGGGGGGGTGCGTTTCTCATGGTCTCAGGAAGGAAACATTTGTATCACGTATCAGTTTGTTATGAAAATCCCACGAAGAGGGGACGCAAGCTGCAATCGTGTGTTCAATGTTTACAATTCTAAATGCGTAGGGTGGGTGCATTTTAAAATATACTACTCAAAGTTTGCTAAGCACCAAATATTTGACACATCATTGTGAAATCTACTTGTGACATATTTGCGATATTTTTAGTGGATATGATTGAGGAATGTATTGAGATGCTCCCCAGTGTTTTCATTAGCTCTCTTGACAGGCAGACGTTTCGTGACGGTCATGGAAAGCAGGTACCCCTTGATTTTCATGCTGTTTTCGTGTACTGTCTACATGTACATGACATGCGTAGGGTATTCAATCGTCATTTCAACACAAACCCTTTTGATTTAATGATTGAATATGGCAAATGCAAATGTAAGAAGACATTTGTCTGAAGCAGAAATGTGGCGGGCTGTAGGGATGGTGGAGCAAGGGGCTACCCATCGTCAAATTGGTGGAGTCCTTGGTGTGCACCATACGGTGATCACCAGAGCCTGGGCAAGATTTCAGCAGTATGGCACACCAGTAAGACGGCATGGTGGTGGTAGAGACAGGGCAACATCTGCAGCTGAAGACCGGTTTTTGATCATTCAGGCCCGTAGGAACCACCTTGCCACAGCAACCCAGCTTCGCAGTGACCTTCAGAATGCATCCGGGGTAAATGTTTCGACGCAGACTATCCGGGCAAGTTTGCACGAATGTGGTCTCCGATCGAGAAGACGAGAAGCATTCCGCTGTACCAGAATAACCGCCAGGCACGATATGAATGGGCCATGGACCACGTTGGATGGAGCAAAGAAGATTGGCAACCTGTCCTTTTTACAGATGAGCCAAGGTACTGCCTAGACCACACAGATAGGTGTTCTAGGGTATGGAGAAGACCAGGAGATCGATTACATGCAGCCAACTTTGCTGAGCATTACCGCTATGGTGGAGGGTCAATCATGGTCTGGGATGGACGTCCAGAGCTCCGTGTCCTTGAACGCGGTACATTGACCTCACAACGGTATACTGATGAGATCCTGGATGTCCACGTCAGATTGTATGCAAGTGCAGTGGGTGATAAATTCATTCTGATGGACGATAATGCCCGTCCTCATGTTGCCCATGCTGTCGGGGAGTTCCGACAGAGGGAGGGGATTGAGCGTATGGACTGGCCAGCAAGATCCCCTGACCGCAATCCAACCGAACATGTCTGGAAGAGGTTGCAGCTTACAATTTCAGCCCGCCCAGTCCAGCCAAGAAGTGTCCAGGAAGTTGGTGCCATGCTGGTCCAAGAATGGAACAACATCCCACAAAGGACCACCAGGAACCTGATTGGGAGCATGAGAAGGCGTTGTGAGGCTGTAATTAACAGTAATGGGGCTCATACACGATACTGAACCCATACCAGTTCGCTCCGACAACTTTTTGGCAAATTGAAAAATTTCTTCTTTTACCAATAATATCCATTTTCCATGGTTATCGTATTCAAAAGCTAAAAAATAATGTCAAACACAACTAAAATCTTAATTTCTGTACTTAAATCATTAAAGATATAATTAAATAAAAAATATATACACTTTTCATTACAATATTTCAACTAAAACGTAAAACTGGTAGTTGGATATATTTGGTGCTTAGCAAACTTTGAGTAGTATAAGTTAAAATCTTATTTCATTGCGTAAGAGACATCTTTGTGAAACTACCAGGCTGTGATGTCACAGCAGTGTGACAGCTCATGCACAAGGTATTACAAGTTTCACTATATACTGTCACTGTGAAAAATAATGTTGCAAACCAGAACCAAATATGTCACAGTGTTCGTGGAGCTCGTTCCAATGAGGGATCATAAGCTAAGTATTTGACGCTAAACTTTTTTTTAAAAAGTTATTCAAGAATTTTGTTTGCAGGTGTCGTCTACCTTTCGTGTGAGGTAAAGGGTTAATTGGTTACATAGTCCGTGAAACTGCTCACACATTTAACTCACTCAGTGGTCTTCAATTAGAAAGCATTGGTTGCTTTTCATTGACGCGTTATGTTTCGGTCTAATAACTTATATTTTATACGTTATCAAAGAGATAGCTGTGACCTGTCACTGGAAAATATCATTTAACGATCAATCCATGCGTGATGGAGTTTTTTATGAGGGATTTGAAATCAGTTGCAATTAAGTTGTACTGCAAAAACTACGAAATTCTTTCTGGTATGTAAAACATTTCACGTACCAGTAGTTGGGTGCCTACAAGTGATGTCCCCAAGGTGATGACGTGTGTCGACTTATTACGCATGGCCTAACCCTTCGCATTGCAAAATTTTCTCATTCTGTTTTACTGATCCCCTCTCGATGGAATAGACAAACATTTAATAGCAGAAACTGGGAAATCGCCTGTAGTCAGAGCGACGGAGCCGAGGTGGGGGATGGAGGGTTTCAGCTTCTTCACGTTTGGCCAACGATGCTCCAAATATTTGAAAATAGTAAACAAAATGAGCTAAGTTGCTTGTTATAAAGTCATTCAAGGAAGTTGAAATAACTGATTGGGATGTTTTGGGGTTTTTTTGTGGGGGGGGGGGGGGGGGGGTGTTCAGCACACTAACAGGAAAAACAGCGAGCACTCCTTTGTCTTGCTCGCTACATTAAATCCATTTTAGTTATCGGTAAGTTACTCGCTTCCCCTACTATAAAACAATATAATATATATGTACAAGTTTGTCAAATTGCCGTCATGTTCGGGGGATTACTCCCTTCTAAGCGGCTTTCACTTTTGACTGTTATATTCAGTTACGTTAAGTGCCGTACCAATGTATACCGTTTTATGGGAACGTAAAAATTATGCACACGCTCATCCCAATTGTTCGATGAGGAATTAAAAAATGTTCCAGAAGGACGTACGTCTTACATGTCGATTTCTTACCTGGCAAGTGGCTGCTTAGCTCCTAATCACGAACCCAGTTGTTAAATCACGGTTTCATATCTTCTTTGTGTGGCTACAAGTAAAGATATGTTCCGCGTTCACGTCATCACACGTATTAGAAAGATATGAAACGGTGATTTAAGAACTGGGTTCGTGATTAGGGGCTAGCCAGCCACTTGCCAAGTAATAAATCGACCTGTAGTCCCATCTCGAACAATTTTTTTAATTCTCATCTAACAATTAGGATGAGCGTGACGCATAATTTTTACGTTCCCATGACGCGGTATGCATTGGTACGACATTTAACGTAACGGAATATGAATTGGTGAGAAGTGAAAGCCGCCTAGAAGATCAACAAGAATGTGATTCTTCGGTAGAAAATTTTAAAATTTCACTTTGAAGACCCCGGCAAATCGTCGATGATTGCTGGAATGATGAGCCTCGCCCTCCCCCCCCCCCCCTCGGAAAGCATCAATGGTTAAGGGTGTCTTCTAGTTATAAATTAACAATTAGTTTTCTGAATTCCGACCTTTATCCAAAACAATTTTACTTTTAGCGCTTTTTCTCTGTCTTTTGATAATAACTCCTGTATCAAACTTCCCATTTTCATATTTTTGATATATCATCACCACCAAAAAACATATCTAAAATATGGTGCCGACCTGGAAAACTAGCAACCCTACGGTAACTGTTTTCGGATGACGTAATTCACCTCAATGACACAAAACATTCAATGTCGGCCAATATTCATAAACTTTTAGTATGTTGTAGAGCTCATAAAAATCAGATGTGCTATTTTTGTTTTGGTGGGGTGGTTGTTCTTTTTCGTTTTTCGATTTATCACAATTTCTGACGTTTTTACGTCACTTCAAAATTTAAAATATTTTCATTAAAAACGCCACTTTTGCTAGATTATTATCTCCGTATTTTTTAATTACACGGCCATGAAACTTGCGCACATTCATTTTTGGAACTAAACTTCGCACGCAGTTTTCTGGCTATTTAAAATTGTGCACATTCATTTTTGGAACTAATCTTTGCACTAATCTTTGCACGCTGTTTTCTGGCAAATTAAAATTGTGCATGTTTAGTTTTGGAATTAAAAGTTGAACCCCTATGCCAGTTTTACGTATTATTCTTGACCTTTTACTTTCAACCTCATTTTGAGCCCCAGGCTTTGAAAAATTGGGGAATATATAATCTCCACAAAAACTATATCTAATAATGTCATGGTGTCCAACAAACTTCGAACTGTTAATTAAGAGATACCTGTTTTGTGCTTGTTTTTTTTTTTATTTTTTTTTTTTTTGTTTGGTTTTTTTTTTTCGATTTGCCGCCATTTTGACATTTTAAAGTCACTTCAAAGTCTAAATATTTCTGACATATTTCATTAAAAACGCTTCCTCCTGATTCACGTAGCTCCGTATTTATGGATGAGACAACTATAAAACTCCATACAATGTTTTCTGATTATTTGAAATTGTGCTATTTTATATTTTCATTTCAACTTTACGCGTCCGGCGTCAGCGATGCCGATTTTATGTTTTTTTTCAATACCTTTTCCTTTCATCAAAAATATGAGATAGCTGGGGGGTTATTTTTGTTGTTATTGTTTGTTGTTGTGTTTTTTTGTTGTTGTTGTTGTTGTTGTTGTTGCTGTTGTTGTTATTATTGTTGTTGTTGTTGTTGTTGTTGCTGTTGTTTGTTTGTTTGTTGTTGTTGTTGTTGTTGTTGTTGTTGTTGTTGTTGTTGTTGTTGTTGTTGTTTGTTTGTTTTTCCATTTGGTGCCAATTTGACATTTTTGACGTCATTTCAGAGTTTATTCTAATTTTTACATATTTCATTAAACACACTAGCTTGCGATTCACTCAGCTCCGTATTTACAAAGTGGAGAATCAGCACTGGAGATCAGTGGATTCGAGACTTGTTTGAAAATGTTGAAAGTCTCAGAATTAAGCGACACGGAAAAAGAATTTATGAAGATTTACTTTCGGAAGGAAAACTGTCTTTGAAGAAATCAGAAATGAGTTTTTGTAAACAGCATTCAAAATTGATCAGATAATTTTTTTCAAGAAACAAGAAATAACGTGTGTTAATGTGTTCTATAAAAACAATCAGAAATGGATAGTGAAGGAATCAAAATTACATTGTCGTATATGTAAAGAGTTTCTTATAAAAACACAAATGACTTGCAAAAAACTGAAATTCTGCACCGCATGACCCTCCCCTCCTTTCATATTTCAAACCATGTGTTAATTCCAGGTCAGTATGTCTGCAAGTGTTTCGGGCATTGAAAAGTTGGACTCTGTCTACTATGACCGTGGGAATGTCGGTCAGGGCGACCAGCAGTGACTTCCACCAGGGGTGAGGGCTCAAACTGATGTAAACCTGGGGTTAGGAACGTCATCTCTCTCCAGCAAATAACGATCACAACTCCCGTGATCTGATGCTAGTGTCACGAGAGGATTAGATAATTATTGATGGAAGAGCGCTCACTGGAAGATGGTCCTAAGAAGATAAACAGAAATAATGTGGGTGACTGGTTGGTTGAGAACCCTTGATACGCTTAGGAATTCTCTCACTTGATTACATAGACTTGACAACTAATTTACCAACAGCTCTCTCCAGCAGGTTAGGATTAATTATTCGCTAGACATCACACGGCGTTGTAGTTATAATTAATGGTCAACAGCGGAAGAGAACTGATACGTGTTTGGTCACGATAAGGAAAAGACGGGGACTGGCTACATTTCTGGGTCAGGCAGGGCTTCTTTCGTGTGAAATGAAAAGCCGATAAAGATTAACAATTTGTTATACACCAACAATTACTATCTACACATCCATGATCAATTATTTCAATGAATTAACATTATGCACCTCCAAACATGTGATCGATCACTGTACCCAATAAAAATGCCCAATAATATAATTATATTTAAATTGCTTCCCAAACTCGAATTCGTAGAGTTCATTCGCACCTCTGACCTCAGAGTGTAAATACCATGATTGATATCATGGAAAATTTAAAATTACCAACTAGATTAAAGAAAGCCATCTCAGCTCTGGGCGTCTCTCATCCCATCTACCGGACTATCCAGGAAGTAGGCAAGAGCGTCCAACTGACGCCGGAATTTAATGTTGAGGAGAACACCACAACACCACCCTCCTCGGGGAGGGGTTAGCACCTTTGGTGAGAGGATCCCTTCTCAAACTGGTCCTCACCCGAAGGGACATGGAGGCCCTGACAAGAGTAAGAAGAAGAAAAGATAGAAGAGTCCGTCGACTAAGCGTATGGATGCCCGACGACTGGAGGCTTTCCTTGATAATAAGAAGGAAGGGTGTGACGGGGTGGAGGTTCAGGAGGCAGCCGCCAGTTCCCCTCCTAATCCCACAGGCACACCCAACCAACTACCGGCTCCCCAGTCGGTACAGTTGGATGAGGAACGTCCTGTGGAGATTGAGGAGGAACTGGAAGTTGCTTTTTCACCACCTCCCATCCCTCACTCCACTCTTCCTTCGTTCCCGGACAGCCAGGACAAGGAACTAACATCTAAACAACCATCACCGGTTTCACAAACAACATCCAAAGAGCATACAGTCCTTCAATCAGAACACCAGCAATTCATGGCTAAATGCGAAGAAAACGATAGGCGCTCCGACGAAATCAGTAGACAAGCATGGGAATTTATCAATAAACAAAAACAACCGACAGACACAGCAAATTGCTCAACAACGTCAACCATCACTTCCACGGTCTGTCCATCACAGCCACCTCCTCCAAAGAAGTCACGAAGGAAGCACAAACGCGGATAAGCTGCTTCCCTCTCCCTTCCTCCTTTACCGCGCTCAGACATAACACAAATATTATACAGCTAATGAGGATCGAAAGGGGTTTGCCCTACAGCGTCCCTGCGCGCCTTCGGCGCGCAAAAACCATTTGATTTGAATTCGTAGAGAAATATTGGAGCTACATTTAAACTTCTTCCAACTTACTACTGTACTCAGTTACACCTATTCGCGCTTACCGATTAGTTATTAAATAAAACTATTCAAAGCATCGAGACCTTATGGATCATAATATGTGCTTCACTTGTTTAACATTGCATATGCCGCTATCTAGGGTGTTCGACCCTCGGATGCTGAAAGTGCCCTTAAACCACAATAACGAATAGTTAACTATCTTTACTATCTGACATAGTCGCTACAAATGTCATTATAATATACTAATACTGATACTAATACTACTTAGAGTCAATTGCCCGGCTTCCTCAGAGTCCATATGACTTTGATATCCTGTTATCCAAATGATAGCACGGGCACCGACCGCTCAGCACACAAAACAAATATTAACACTACTTTAGCTTCATCGTGTATCTCTTGAGCTCCCTTCGATTCCACTTCAGAAAGAAAGAAAATGAAAAGTTTCTGCGAGCCGAAGGCGATGTGAGATTGAAATCCCTTGCGACCCGAATAACTTTATTTGCTTTATAACTTTATTTGCTTATAAATCCACGACAGTCGGAAGCGAGAGCCAATAAATAATCTTATTATGTTTGAATGTGCGACTGGCAGTAGGGTAGTGGGTTGAGACCCCCTAGAACCTCGAACTGGAAGATGGCTAGGAATTTTGCATAACTACACGAGTTCTGCTCCGTGTTTGCTTAGAGAAGTGTGCATATTTATGGTAATACTGAAACCGCAGTTTGGTGGTTGTTTTAGAAAAAAGAAAAAGAAACCCAAACAGTCGTTGGTTTGGGAGCAGGCCCAGCAAATTATCCTTAACGGTTACAAAAAGTCAAAAATCCACCAATATGTGTTTTTGAAAGCTGGGAGTCATCCATCAGCCTATAACGGAGAGAGGGTGCTGAGCCTTGGTCATCTGGTCTGCATTCGGAGGGAACAGATGACGGGGTGATTGGAGGGGAAAAAAACAGAAAACAAAATAAAAACAAAAAAAAAAAAACCACACACACCCGAAAGCCCTTAAAAGGGGCTGTTAAATCTTTATTCAAATGTTTATTTATATAAAATGTACACTCGTCCCAACCAGGCAAGCTTGTTTCAATCCTTGCCTGATGTTGGTGGTTTCCTGTGCATGTTAACAGAAAGATAGGTTGTACCAATTCCTCCTTCGCTTCGTCTACTATTTCCATGCGTCTTGATAGGGATGTTGCAAGAAAATTTGAGAATGTTCAGTTAGAAAAGTTATAGGTAGAGAGAAAGATAGGTATCCGCTATTGTATATTGTGACTGTTGTGTGATTGTTGCTATGGATAGGGTGAGGGTGGATTTTTCGGAACCCACTCCCTACACGCAGAGTTGCGAGGCAATCCCCACAGGCTCAGTCCTAAGTTCTCAATGAGTGGCGAGGCAATTCTCACTGACTCCACGCAGTTTAATTCTATTGAGTAATGTTATGTGGTTTATTTTGTTTTTCTGTTTCGGTGTTCGTTCATCTCTACCATTGATTCACTATCCTGGAGTGTGTGGCGGGTGTTGTTATATTGGTCTTATTAGCGCGTTTCAATCGCGCTTCAGCAGAGTTGCGAGACAGTCCTCACAGACTCAATCCTAAAGTTCCCAATGAGTAGCAAGGCCATCCTCACTGACTTCACGCAATTTAATTATGTTGTATAATTATTATTTTCTGAAAACTTATTTTGTTTTTCTGTTAAGGGATCGGTGTTCGTTCAGCTCAACCATTAATTCACTATCTTGGAGTCTGTTGAGGGTTTTGTTTTGTAGGTCTTTTAATCGCATATCAATAGTTTTTTGTTTTTGCTAGCTCGTGAAGGTCTTTTAGCGGTGTCCATTTGGGTGTGCATAGTGCCACACGCAGGGCATAGTTTTGAACCCTCTGTAGCTTCTGAATGTCGGTTTTGATCAGGTCACTTGTTATTATGGCACCGTATTCTAGTACCGGACGTATAAATGATTTGTAGTGCTTGAGAAGCACATCTTTGTTTGTTCCCTAATTTTTACCTCTGATCATCTTCAGAAAATTGATATGTTAGGACGCTCTAACTGTAATGGAGTTTACATGACTGTTTAGACTGAGGTTGTTATCAAGTATAAATCCCAAACATTTGGCCTCTTTGCTTGCTTCTGTGATCGTATAACTGGAGATCGATACGGGGGACTGTTTTTTTCCTTTGCTTCTTGAAGAACGTTTAGGAGCCATTGGGTTTGATGCGCCATAGGGCTCACCAGCTCTTAGGATCGCGAATGGTATCCTGTAGACGATTTTTAATTATGTTTCGGGACTTGCTAGCCGTCCACATGCCTTTATCGTCTGAGAACTGCGATAGTTCAACACAGTTTTTCCCTACTTTTTCTATGTCAGTCACATATATTATGAAAAGAAGCGGGCTTAGAACCGACCCTTTTGGTGTTCCCGCTTCGAGTATTACTTCCTCTGACATCTCGCGGTTAACCCTCACCTTGATTTTTCGGTCAGTTAGAAATGATGATATGATCCTCAGAATTTTAGTGGGTAATCCCATTTTCACTAGCTTATATCTCATACCATTGTGCCATACCGAGTCGAACGCTTTTTCTACATCCAAGAAAAGCGCTGTTCTGATTTCGTTTTAACTAAATGCTGCTTTCATATAATATTGTACCATTTCGCTGACTTTGTTTAAGATATTTGTAGATGACATCAGTGGGTTTTTTTTATAAAGACTGTGATCCAATAAACTTGAACAACCGTAAATTGAATCACTTACTATCTGCGGACGACTTAGTGCTGACCTCAGACTCACAAAGGGGACAACAGAACTGTCTGAACAGACTAGAAGCGTACAGAAAGCAAAACAACTTGTTAATAAACATAGACCAGACGAAATATATGATTTGTAAGGCCAGAAAAATAAGGAATATCCCAAAATTTTCAGTAGGTGGTAAAGAACTGGAATGTACCTCAAAATACACATAACTAGGGTTAACCCTTTCGGAAAATGGCGCCATGAAACATGCAATGTCTGAACTTAGTCTTAATGGGATCAAGGCTCTGTACAGTTTACACAGCTCGTTCAAAAAGAAATGCATACCAACCGCGGTTGCCTTTTCTAATCTGTTTGATAAACTAATTAAGCCTATATTATTATACGGCAATGAAATATGCTCGACGGAGCTGAATATGAGGAACAGAGATACTGCACCGAGTGAAAGGGCTCATATCAAGTTCTGCAAACTGATCTTAAGTGTAGGTAAACATTCCTCCAACCATGCGGTACGCGCGGAGCTAGGTCGGTATCCAATAACATTAGATGCTTTAGTACGATTCGCAAATTATACTGGTAAATTGCTTACTACTTCCCCGGGTACCATTCTAAATGATGTTTTTGTAGAAGCTAAGAAATGTAAACTCCCTGACTCAATAAGTGAAAAACTTAAAGGACTTGGATTTAACAGTATGAATGAAACTGAAATTTCCAAAGGTAAAATTAATCCATTGAAGCCAGAAACAATTTTACGCGATTACGCATCAGAAACCACAAACTGTGGATCGAACGCGGAAGGCATTTACAACCTCCTCGTCCTATCGAATAGAGAATATGCGAAGCTTGTACAATGGGGGAGGTGGAATCGGAATGGCATTTCGTAATGGAATATCCGCTTTATTCACCGTTGAGAGAAAAATTATTTCGCGCAATTTCTGACGAAAAAATTGACTTTCCTCTGATGGCTACAATGGACATATTTAAAGTAATACTGACTAACGATAATCCAGTGCTGTGCAATGTTATTTGTAACATGGCCCAGCCCTTCCTTCACAAGAGGAACTTATCTGTAATATGATTTATATATGTCATATGAATTAGTGTGTTTTATGATTCTGTTTATGTTGATTCTGTGTGTAGCAATCTGCCTTTATTCTGGTGTATTTGCTGAATAAATCTTATCTTATCTTATCTTATAATCGACCAGTCTATATACGTGTTCGATTCCCTCTTTCTGACTCCTATACGCTCTTCTTCTTCTTCTTCTTCTTCTTCTTCTTTTTAGTACCAGCCTGAATCAACTGGTTGATGATTCTGCTGGTTTGGTTTGGGGGTGCGCACGGATTTGCCCTCGTGGATGGTTTATAGGTCTTCTTTTATGGATACTTTACAATGGCAGTCAATAGTAAGGGCGGTTTGCATTTGCTGGAGCGGTTGGAGTTTGTTTGGTAGGGTTTTGTTGTGTGATAGTGACTGTTAGATTGTTTTCATATCATTTGGCAGTTATATCTATATGCTTGTAAGTTATGTTCAGTGGGGCAGTGTAGCGGAGATAATGCTCCACTGACTGCTCCAATTACAGTATTTATAAAAATGTTTTGGGACTATTTAGAAGTTCCATGTCTATATGCACATATGTATATGTATTTTGTTTAGGCTTTTGGTTGGGAAGAGCTGCAGTTTTTACCCGGGTAATCCTCTGGCGTGTCACCACTAGTGTTTCCAGTTTCATCCTTATTTGAGTTAGTTTCTAGTTTAAACAATATTTATTGACAGAAACACTGCAATTGCATGCAATATAGTTTACAACAATAACAGAAAAAAAACAAAAACATACAGATACAATTTTATGATAATGGATGCAGTATACAGTTATATAAATAAATGAAGCAAAATGATGAAGGGATTCAACAGAAAGCTTAATGCTTATATTAGTCGTCTAGTTTCTAGTGCTTCTTTAAATTTGTTATAGTTTTCTAAGGTGGCAGTTTTTAGTGGAAGATTGTTCCAGTCCTGTATTGTGCGTGGAAAGAAGGACCATTTATGTACATCAATGCGAGACCCAAGCACACAGAAAGCGTTGTGATGGGAATGGCGAGTGGTACGACGTGGTTGCTTAGTCTATATTTGTGATCGATTGCTACTGTATTGCGTACAATTTTATGAAGCATCTGAAGTCTAGCGTTTTCACGTTTTTTCACGTCTTTCTTCAAACGTTTTCCAGTTTAGGCTAGCTATCATGTCTGAGACACTTGAACTGTTGTGATGTCGGTTTGTCACATATCTAGCAGCCCGCCTTTGGATTTTTTCACTTTTATTTATTTCATTTTTTGTGTGTGGGTCCCATACTGTACTAGCATATTCGACCAATGGTCTAACTAGGGCGTTATATGTTTGTTCTTTGATTTTACGAGAGGCAATGTTTAGGTTGGGTTCCTCCTAAAGAAGCCAGTAGTTTTGTTGGCTTTATTGTAGGTGTTGTTTATATGTATGTCCCAATTTAGATCAGACTTTATCGTTAGGCCAAGATATGTGATGGTGTCCATATGTCTGAGTATATGATCGTGTAATGTATTTGTATTTATTTGCTTGTTTTTCTTGTTTGTAACTGAGAGAATGTTACACTTGTCAGGGTGGAACTGCATCAGCCACTTTGTTTCCCATCTCCCCATTTCTTGCCGGTCATTTTCGGGCTGTATATTTGAGGATGGGTTGTTTATGGTGGTATATGCAAGTGTGTCATCTGCAAAGAGGCGGACTGTTGATTTATTTTGTCCGGGAGGTCGTTTATGCAGTACAGGAAGAGACATGGGCCAAGGACTGACCCCTGTGGAACAACTGATTCAACTGGTATGGGGTCAGAATTTTGCCCTTGCACAACAACGGATTGTATTCTATTACTAAGCCAATTTTGGATCCATTCGCAGATCTTTTCGTGGATCCCGTAATATCTGAGTTTGTGTATAAGCAGGATGTGATTTACTTTGTCAAATGCTTTGGCAAAGTTCATAACGATGACATCAGTTTGAACTTTGTTTTTTGTGTTTTCTGTGAGATCATCAACGAAATCGAGTAGTTGAATTTCACAGGATCTGGCTTTTCTAAAGCCATGTTGGAAGCGGTAAAAGATATTGTTTGTTTCGCCATGTTTCATGAGGACACCTGTGATTATGTGTTCAAAGATTTTACAATAGATACATGTCAGCGATATTGGTCTATAGTTTCCTGGTGATGAGCGTGAGCCTTTTTTAAAGACAGGCGTAACTAGAGCGCTTTTCCAGTCTGATGGTACATTGCCTGTTTCGTGGCTTCGAAAGATCATGTTGAGGATAGGGGCTATTTCATGAGAACGTGTTTTAGGATGATTGGTGGAATATTGTCTGGCCCTGGGGCTTTATGTGGTTTTTGTTGGTTAAGTAGCTTTTGGATCCCGGGAGTGGTTATGTTTAGTGATGGCATGTATGGGTAGTTTACAGGTTGTGACATGTAATCTGATGTTTCGAACTGTTCCTTTGATATTGTAATATTTGCAGAGAATGCAGAGTGGAATTGATCGTTTAAGATGTTTGCTTTATCTTGTGGATATTCATGTAAGATTCCATTTACTTTGAGGGACGTGACTCCTGTGTAATCTTTTTTCTTATGTTTAATAAAGGTCCAGAAGAGTTTATTCTTCTGGGGCTTTTCGCATAGGTTGTCATTTTCTTGTTTGCTCTGTGTGTTATCTGTGTTCTGACTTTCCGAATCATTAAATAGGTTTTCAACATAGTTCCAGTATGCTTGTCTCATGCGTTTTTGGACTAGCCTTTTTATGTTTTTATAATCTCGTTGTGATTTTTCGTCTACGTTTTTCTTCTTTATTTTTTACAGGCGTTCCTGTTTTTTAGTAGGTGTTAGAGTTCGAAACTGACCCATGGTAATTTGGTCTTTTTGTTAAAGGTTTTGTGCGGGATGTATTTGGAAATGTCATCGGTAATGGTGTGATGGAATGCTTCCCACATTTTATTCGAGTCTTTTTCTTGGTCAGCTAGATCAGTGTGTAAAGATATCAAATCATCTCGGAATGAATCCCAGTCAGCATTTTTGTGCTGTGGTATTTTACGAGGTGGTTGATCCAAACTGGCTGGAATAATGTTGCATTCTGCGAAGACAATGTCATGGTCAGACAGGCCAGGGATCACATCAAGTTTTGCTACTAAGTTTGGTTCATTTGTGAGTAGAAGGTCTAGGGTGTTTTGTTTCCTTGTTAGTTCCTTGACAAGTTGGTTTAGGCTGAGGTCTTGTGTCATATCGAGAAAGTCAAGATGTAGGTTTGAGTATGGTGTGTTAGCTTTTAGGGTGGTGTCTCGCCAGTCCCATCCTGGGAAATTGAAGTCCCCACCAATTATGTTTATTGAGTTGTTTGTATTTATACCTCTCTCCAAGGACAGTTTTAGGTGTTTTAAACTTGTTTCATCAGAAACTTTATTTCTGTAATAAGAACAAATTTGGATATTTCTAGATTCTTTCAAATTTATTTTCGCCCAGATTATTTCGCAATCAGTGTCAAGTTCTGGTATTTCTTCGCTTTCAAGGCTTGCCTTGATAGCGAGCAGTACCCCACCTCCGTGTTTTCCAGTTCTATCTTTTCTAAAGACTTTGTAGTCTGGAGGGAATATTTCTGATGACCTGATGTCGTTTGTTAGTCATGTTTCTGTACCAATGACTACGTCAGGGTTGCAGCTGGCAAGCATATTTAGAATCCTGTCTTCCTTCATTTTGACTGATTGGAAGTTCACATTTATTATTCTTAATAAGGGTTTGTTTTTATCTACATTTTTTCTCTCAGGAGTTGAGCTATGCAGTGGTTTGATGTCTTTAATTTCAGGACTTTTGCATGTATTTAGTGTGTCTGTCAATGAGTTAATTTTGAGTTTTCAGGCAGGTAGCATTGCTCTTTTCTGCTTAATGGGTCAAAAATTACAGAACTATAATTTGGATTTTGGCATACTTTGCAATGTCAGCTTACATCAAGTTTGGTGTCGCTTAAAAGATTGTAGGAACTAGATGTTACGCTTTGGCATGTGGCGTGGTACCACTGATCGCAGGTGTTACAAACAATTCCACGGGCTGACCAGTTGACCGTTCTGTCGAAGGTTCCGCAACTGTAGGATCTATTGTGTATTGTATCAGGCATATTGAAAAATAAAACGGTAAATATTTGTATACTTGTGCAAACAGAGATAAAATTGATAAATAGTGTTTGTAGGATAAATAATGTTTGTAGGGCACAAATACCTTGAATGTATGGGATGCCGTGTTTGGATGGTCAGTCTATCACTTACTGGCCCACAGCAGAAAAAAACAGTCCAAATTTATTTGGCTGTTGATTTTTCTATACCATGTTTTGGCTAGTAAGTCATGATGATGTAATCCGTCTGCATACTGGTTATAGTTGTGGTATTTTTCTGTTCTTTATTTCTGTTGCTGCCTTTTTTTTATAGATTCTAGATCTTTTAGGTCCCTAGAGAATTCGGGAGAATGGACGTTGTTCAGTCTGTTTAGGTGGCGTACATATGTGTTGAGTTCATAAACTTGGTTTTCAAGATTTGTGTCCTGAGGCTCAAAATCACTCCAGTTTTGAAGGCCGACACTTTTATTTTTCTTTTGAATTGAATAGACTGGTAACTCTAGAAATGTTATTTTACAGTTCGGATGGTTTTGGAAAATTTTTGATAGATTGTCTAATTGGCTAAATAAGTGTGTGTCATTTCCATCTTGATTTCTTAGAGATATCTGTCCATTTTCACTACGGCTGGTAAGATCACATGTACCCAGCCAAAGATAATACCAAACTTTATTATATGATTGTATATCAGCCGGTATGCTACTCTGGATTGAGGAGGGAGCAACCGTTTGCGATGATTCTTCCTCCTCTACAACGCCATATTACGTCTTTGTATTCAGGGTCTTGATCCTCTCTCAGAATCCAAGTACCTTTACTATCTGTGACAATAATTTGTCTAAAATGTTTTTCATCCGCTCGTGCGGTGGATGGCTTATTTAAATATTTATTTAGATTGGCGTTTGACATGGATGGTTTCAGATTTGAATATGTCCGGTGTTTACATTCAGGGTGACACTGAACGAAAATAGGCAATGTGAATGATAAAAGTCATGTAATGTGCTAAACAAGCGAGTCAGTGTTGATACTTTTGATTTAGCCAATGGTGGGAAGGTTTGGGCAGATTTTTTACTTATCCTGTTTTAAGGATACATATTAAGCAGCTTTTTTAAAAGAAGTTTTTTTAAATTTTTTCCCTCCACGAGGCAGAAAGATGTTCACTCGTGCGCACCCCGGTGACTTTTCTTTGCCATTTGTTGAAAAAGTTGATTGATTCGAGATAGTTACAAAGTCTCGTAGTGAGAATCCGCTCAAATATTTTTCCAACACAGTTTAGCAAGCTAACTGGGCGGCAGTGAGAAGTATTGGTAATGAATGAATGAAAGGTTTTAGCGCGCCGAAGGCGCGCAGGGACGATGTGGGATTTACAAATCCCTTGCGACCCGGTTAACCTTATTTTATTTCACTTGGATCACACAGGCCTAGCTTTCCTATTGCCTCAAATGGGGTCTGCGGGGGTATGCACGCGGTTGGAATTCCCGGCAGTTTACGTTGGCGTGATAGATTGTCAATAATCAATCCCTCAACGCCATTAAGACTGTTTGAGAGTGGGCTATATTCGGTTCTAGCTTGGCGATGGTAGAGGTTTGAGTCCCACCATGGTGGCGAGCCAGAATATAATGTTGTGCGATGGCAAATTTAAGGGAAGAAGAGAAAAGAAAACAAACAGCAACGCCGGTTTGGTAGCGGCCCCGGTATATGACCATAGCGGTTAAAAAAAGGAATGGAGAAAGCTCCAACAGTTTAGTTTGAAAAACCGGGAGTCATCCATCAAGCCTTCTGGGAGATAGGATGCCGTATGTGATTATGAGGTATCTGGTTATCCTTCGGGAATTCCAAATAACCTCCCCCCCCCCCAAAAAAAAAAACACCCTCTCACCGACACACACCCTCAAGCCCTTAAAAGGGCTGTTAAATCTTTATTCAAATGCTTATTTATATAAAATTTACACTCGTCCCCAGCCAGACAAGCTTGTTTCAATCCTTGCCTGGTGTTTGGTGGTTTCTTGTGTATGTTAACAGAAAGGTAGGTTGCACCAATTCCTCCTACGCTTTGTCTACCATTTCCATGCGTCTTCTTGATAAGAGTGTTGCAAGAAAATTTGAGAATGTTATTAGAAAAATTATAGTTAGAGAGAAAGATAGGTATCCGCTATTGTGTATTGTGACCATTGTGTGATTGTTGCTATGGATGGGGTAAGGGGTGTGTTTCTTCGGGGCCCACTCCCCACACACAGAGTTGCGAGGCAATCCTCACAGACTCAATCCTAAAAAATCTCAATGAGTAGCGAGGCAATCCTCACTGACTCAACGCAGTTTAATTCTATTGAGTAATTTTAATTTACTGTGGCTTATCTTGTTTTTCTGTTAAGGGTTCGATGTCCGTTCAGCTTCACCATTGATTCACTATCCTGGAGTATGCAGAGGGTTTTGTTATATATGTCTTATTAAACGCATTTCAGTCGCGCTTCAGCAGAGTTGCGAGGCAGCCCTCACAGACTCTATCCTAAAGTTCTCAATGAGTAGCGAGGCAATCCTTACTGACTCCACGCAATTTAGTTATATTGTATAATTTTTTTTTTTTTTATTTTCTGGAAACTTATTTTGTTTTTCTGTTAAGGGATCGGTGTTCGTTCAGCTCAACCATGAATTCACTATCTTGGATGTCTGCTGAGGGTTTTGATTTGTAGGTCTTTTAATCGCGTATCAATAGTTTCTATTTTTGCTAGCTCGTGAGGTTCCTTTATCGGTGTCCATTTGGGTTTGCATAGTGCCACACGCAGGGCATAATTTTGGACCCATTGTAGTTTTTCAATGTTGGCTTTATTCAGGTCAGTCGTTATTACGGCCCCATACTCTAGTACTGGGCGTATATATGATTTGTAAAGCTTGAGGAGAACTTCTTTGTTGGTTCCTCAATTTTTACCTCTAATCATTTTCAGGAAATTGATGCGTTTTGTGGCTTTGACAGTGACTGAACTTACGTGATTGTTTAGATTGAGACTGCTATCCAAGTTGAATCCCAGAAACCTTGCCTCATTACTAGCGTCAAGTTTATGGTCGCAAAGCTTAAGCTCAATATTAGGGACAGGTTTTTTCTTTTGCTTTTTATAGAATGTGATTCTTTGTGTTTTCGCGGCATTCAGCTTGATGCGCCACATAGCGCACCAGTCTTGAAGGTCGCGGATGGTATCCTGCAGGCGGTTTTGTATTATGTTTCGAGACTTACTGGCCGTCCACATTCCTTTGTCGTCTGAGAATTGAGATAGTTCAACATGGTTCTTCCCAACTTTGTCAATGTCATTCACATTATAAATAGAAGCGGGCTAAGGACCGAACCCTGTGGAGTGCCCGCTTTGAGTTTTACCTCTTCTGACACCTCGCGGTTGACCCTCACTTTGATTTTTCGATCAGATAAAAATGATGATATGATCCTTAGAATTGTGGTAGGTAGCCCCATTTTAGCTAGTTTGTATCTCATGCCATTGTGCCAGACAGAGTCAAACGTTTTTTCCACGTCGAGTAATAGCGCGGTTCCTATTTAGTCTTGACTAAACGCCGTTTTCATATAATCTACCAGTCTATAAACGTGCTCGATTCCCTCTCTTTGGCTTCTGTAGGACCATTGCCACTTATTGAAAAAAGCTGAGTGATTCGAGATAGCTGCGGAGTCTAGTCGTGAGAATCCGTTCGAAAATTTTTCCAATACAGCTGAGTGGGCTGATTGGGCGGTAATTTTCTGGGATGCTCATGTCCTTGTCGGGTTTGGGTATCATGACTCATGTAGCTACTTTCCAACATTTTGGGAAGTATCCAATAGAGAGACAGCAGTTTGGGAGGTTAGTGAGTCTACCGAAAAAAGTATTGGGACATTGTTTCGGGATTTTATATCAGGCCTCGTCCCCTCCTGGGGAAGAAGAAGACTTACATATTACTTACGTATTACTCATCAACGTCCAGCTGTGACACCCTCATAATATCTATTTTATTTTATTTTTAGGCTTTCCCAAACCCAGTTTGGGAAAGACTATTGTTATTCTTCTTTTTCAAAATTTTTCTTCTCTATTTTTTTTTTTTTTTATTTTTTTTATTTTTTGTTTAGGCTTTCCCAAACCCAGTTTGGGAAAGACTATTGTTATTCTTCTTTTTCAAAATTTTTCTTCTCTTTACATGTGCGTTTTCACAATTGACTATCGAGCATATTTGCTGTTGTTAGTTTGGTTGTAAAGTTTATCCCTATCCCATTCTGGTTGCATAAAAGTAGGTACCGTCCAAACAAATTCCATTTTTTTCAGAATTTAGTAAATTTATTAGGCTTTCCCAAACCCAGTTTGGGAAAGACTATTGTTATTCTTCTTTTTCAAAATTTTTCTTCTCTATTTTTTTTTTTTTTTTTTTTGTTATTTTTTTTTCCTCCCTGAATTTTGTCTGTTGAACCGCTCGAAAACAAGTTGTACGATTTTGACCAAATTTGGCACACTTATGTAATGTCATAAAATCTAGTGAAATGCGGTATCGTCATATCTGTGAAAACGCGTATTTTCAAAATATTCTGCCAAAACCTGCAAAATTTCACCATTTTTCGAATGTCTCAAAATTGTTTACAGTTATTTCGCTCAAATTTTCCACACATTTACAGCATAATATGATACACCACAATCACCACTCAAATCTTTCAACATTAACCCCCACTGGCCAAAAATGACATGAATATAGATTTTTTCTTCAAAATTGACCAACTTCAAGGGCAAATTTCTCTAATAACAAGGTTGTTGTAACAATTATTTTGGTTTGGATAGATGCAACAATGATTGCGGAATAAAGTTACTGTTTACGTTTTAATCTTAGATTTAACCCTCAAGCACAATGAGGGCGAGGATAAGAGTACCGTTTGAAAATGCCACAATTAGCCAACTTCGGTTGCTTTTTCTATCAATTTGGAAAGCGTTAATTTCAAAAACTTTTCATGTACGTATTCACAATTGACTACCGAGCATATTTGCTGTTGTAAGTTTGGTTGTAAAATTTAACCCTATCCCATTCTGGTTGCATAAAAAAGTAGGTACCGTCCAAAAAAAATCCAATTTTTCAGAATTTGGTAACTTTAGGTGGTGATTTACTTCATTTATAATAGCTTGAGCTCTGAATTTTTTCTATAGCTGCTTGCAGCAGTCAAAGTATGACAAAGTTTGTTCTATATATTATTATTAAAAGTTTAACCCTTGGCAGATTTGAGACTTCCCATAAGGCTACTGTCGAAATAATTGTTATTTTCGCCAACCTTTACATGCACTTTCTCAGCACTGGAGCCATATTGTCTCAAAACCTTTTCCATGAGAGGATTGGGCCTTCATCCAAGAACAATTTTGCTTTTATATATTTTATTCAAAGATTTAACCTTCACCCAGTTTTCTGGCCTTGAATTTGAGTGCCCTAAAATTCTTCATAAAATTGGCTAATTTGGAGCTCACTTTTCTTCCATTTTCGAAAGGAATATCGAAAAATGATTTACATGTTCGTATTTATAATTTCCCTACCGAGCATATTTGCTGTTGTAAGTCTAGTTGTAAAGCTTAACCCTATGCTCGTTCTGTGCATAAAGATAGGTGCAGTCCAAAAAAACTATTGTTTTTCAGAATTTGGTAAGTTTAAGTGACGATTTACTCCATTCCTAATTGATTGAGCGCTTCTATGGCTGTATTCAGCAGTCATAGTATGACAACTTTTGTTTTATATGTCATTATTAAAAGCTTAACCGTTGGCAGATTCGAGACTACCCATATGGGTATGGTCGGAATAATTGATATTTTCATAAAATCACTGAATATTGATAAGCGTGCAGTGGTAGTTTGGAATCGAATATCCGAAAATGCTTTCGAAATTCGGATTCACAGTTCAATTCCAAGAATATTTTCTGTTATAAGGTTGCTGTAAAGTTTAACTCCATCCCTGTCTCAAATGCATAAAAATTGGTGCCGTCGAAAAAAACCTTTCATTTTTTTCAGAATTCCGTAGGTTTAAGTGACAATTTACTCCATTCCTAATTCATTGAGCGCTGAATGTTTTCTATTCCTGCATGCAGCAAGCATAGCATGACAACTTCTGTTTTATACGTTATTATCAATAGTTTAACCCTTGGCATATTTAGGAGTTCCCATGTGGATATAGTCGGAATAATTGTTATTTTCGTAAAATCAATCCCTGAATATATTGGTAACCGTGCAGTGGCCTTTCGGTGGTGCTACATGAAGCCGCAAATAGTTAAGGTTGAAAAGTTCATCAAATAGACAGATATAATGCCTAACTCAGCCGGTGACAGGTAAATAATTAATGGAAAAGTCGTTGAATTGAGAATAAAGTAGGGAGAATCGTGCCCTCGGTTTCCACCTGATCCAAGGTATTTCCACGCACGGCACTTGACAAAGATACTAAACTGTCGGGCAGGGACAGTAGAAAACATTATGAGAATTTCAAGTTGCTGCCTTGCATGGTCGGGACATAATTGGAGTATATCCGACATTGTAACTGTTCAATTTGAATGTTAAATTAGCCAGATGAAGGCTTTTTCTCCACCTGATAATCCCACCTGCGGCAACCGCGTTGTGTCCTAGGGCAAGACACTTCAACTGCACTGCCCGCGTGGGGGCACGGTGGCGTTGTGTACTAAGGCGTACTGCACGTCGATCGTGCACGTCGATCGTGCACTTGTCTTCAACCAATAATAACCCTGCTTGTGTGGAGTTCGTATGTTGGGGAGCTGACAGTTGCTCGCCGTTGCTCGGTGGTTTTCTCCGGGTACTTCGGCTTCCTCCACCCGTAAAACTGTTGCGGTCATGATTAGCCAGTGTGCATAAATATGTGACCTTAACCACCAATAAATAAACAAATAAATTCTCCTCCGGATCGAGTTGTTAGTTTCTGCCGGGACGGTCTAAAATTAGCAGTTTAACTCAAAACTTTCTGTCCCATATGAATGTGCGAATATTTAAAGCTGGACAGTTCATCAAATAGACAGAAATAATGCCAAACTCGACTGGTGATAGGTAAATAGTGAATGGAAACGGCATTGCATTAGGAATAGTGTAGGGACGAATCGTCCCCGCAGTTTCCACGCGATCCACGTTGTTCCCCTGCGGTCACGCCACTTGACAAAGATACTGTTCTGTCGAGCAGGGATAGTAGAACAACTTCTGAAGATTTTGTGCATCTGCCTTCATTGGTCTAGACGCTGTGTACTAAGGCATACTGCACGTCGATGGTGCGCATGTCTTCAACCAATCTAACCCTGCCTGTGCCACAGTGCGGAGGCACTATGTTGGGGAGCTGGCAGCTGCTCGTCATTGCTCGGTGGTTCTCTCTGGGTACTCCGGCTTGCGCCACCCATACAACTGTCACCGACATAATATGACCTTGGCTGTTAATGTGTCGTTAAACCCTAATAAATAAATAAATAAATAAATAAATAAATAAATAAATAAGTCCAGTACCAGTTTTGCTCTTACAAATAATAGTACAGTCAGACAAAATTCATTTTCTGATTAATTTCGTACTTTTCTGTACTCACCTTCCCTGAGTAAGATTGGTATATCTTTTCAATCTCAGATTTAACCCTCAAGCACAATGAGAGCGAGAATAAGTGTACCATTTGGAAATACCCAAATTATCCAACTTTGGTTACTCGCTACTATCATTTTGGAATGGGTTAATTTGAGACACTTTGCTTTGCTATATACGGAGATGTTTAATCAATAAATCCGGCTTTAGTTATGTTCTGGGACTTAATGAAACATGTGCTTTGGACACTTAAAAATAGCACTGTCTGCAGAAAATGACTGAGTGAACACTCACTTGTCCAAAAACAAAAAGGAAAGAGCTCTTTGAGCTTTCCATAACTGCTTTCAAAAATCAATGGGGAACAAATTTTGTGTTATATGTTATCCAACCCCAGTTTGGCCGTACAAATATGAATACCGCCAGGAAAGAAAGCGCATTTTCTCGGTGATAGACTGTTTGACTTCTATGATAGAGGTCCCGAGTTTGATCCCTGTCTGGGACGACCCACGTAATGTCCTTGGGCAAGGCACTTTATCCCGGTTGCCAACATGGGGGCACAATGATGCCATGTACTAAGGCGTTCTGCATGTCAATGGTGCACATGTCTTCAACCGCTGGTACCCTGCTTCAGCGGAGCTTGAACATAATTAGAATGTTGGGCTGACAGTTGCTCGTCGATGCTCAGTGGTTCTCTCTGGGTCCTTCGACTTCCCCCACCCGTAAAACTGTCACGGTCACGATTAGCCATTGTGCATAAGTATGTGACCGTAAACACCAATAAATAAATACCGTCAGGGAAACCCTCTGTGAAATCCTTCTGTCAATAAATAGCAAAGTAGTAATGTAATGCAAGAAATATTAACAAGCTGTTCAACATCCCTTTAATCAACTCATTTTGACTTGAACTGTACCCATCACTGTGTATAGTAGCTCTCTAGATGATTTAAATCTTATCAAATAAACAACTAATTTGTGTGTGACAGTAACTCATATTACATGTATTTCATTGTATCTGAAACAGATATGTTGGAAAAATTGTGAAATCATGGAGCAGGAAGTTTACCCTCGTTTGTTGACAAATCCCACACATTCAGAAACAGATAGAATGATAGAGAATAAATTAATTATTGATATTTAAGGTTACTTTCAGCATCTTCAGCTATATCATGACCATAATATAGGTATTTATTCAAGTCCAGGTATTCATTGCATAGGCGTACAGGGCTATTTTTCAGGGGGGGGGGGCCCTTTTATCCCGAAAATGTTGAATCTCAGGAGGAAATGCCCAATGCGGGTATGGGAGAGGGGGGTATCTCTCACCACGCCCCACCCCCATTGAGTACCTGGAGAGAACCACCGAGCAATGGCAAGCAACTCAGACTCCCCGACATTCTAAATCCACAAAAGGAGGGTTAGCATTGGTTGAAGACAAGTGCACCCTCAAAGTACCCTTAGTACACATCGCCATCATACCCCCCGCCCCCCACTTCATCCCCCCCCCCCCCACCACGTGGGAAATTAAATTGGGATGAAGTGTCTTGCTCAAGGACACAATGTGGTTGCCACAGGCGGGATTCAAACAGAGGACTTCTTGGATTGCAACAATCATCTCTACCTTCTGAGCCACCGCACTCCCGTAATATGTAGTAATAGAACTCTTTATATATACTTGTGTGATTATAAATGAATAATATTAACGTGGATATGGTTCCACTGAATCAACTTGTACAGTATAATGGTCAGTTTACTTGCAACTTCTAAGTGCTGAGATAGGAAAACAACATTTCGTGTGGAAAACCAAAATGTTTTGTGGTCATTTCTGGCAACTAAATTGTCCGAAATTTTCTGGCATAGTATCTGAAAGATCAGCTCCTTCCTGACCCAGGAGTGGGTTGGGGCACAGTCCTCCATGAAACCCTGGCCCGTACGCCCATAATTCATATGTACTTATTTTTTTCAAAGCAGAAAGGACATCACTTGTTTTACTTTCTATGAAAATATTCTGTAATTATTGAAGAGCAAATTTTGTGTTAAATGTTTTGGTGTCCTGCTGTATCTCAAATATCTGTTTTGGCTGCATAGAAACTAGCAGCATCACAAAAACTTTGATTTCCACTAAATTTTCTGTTTTCAAAACTGATCGATAGTTTTGTGTACAATACAGTTTGCCTTTTCACATTAAAAAGTTGGGAAAGCCCGTAATTTGTCCAACAAATTACAATTCTCTAGTTATTAATGGATTTTTTCGCGCGAGGAGGACTGGTGCCTGGGGATGCCTTACCTTGACACCCACTCAAAATCCATCTATTGCCCAGAAGATCATGATGCTGTAAGATGGTAAGCGACTATTGTTAACTTGTGAACTGTAACTTTTACAGTTAATTTGCAGCCCTTAGTCGATGATTAAAGCGCAGTGTTCTCTGATCAATATCTCCTAACAATGTGCTTCATCTCATGACCACGCACTCGGTAAACATTGATTCACATTACTAGTATGTGGTAGAAACTAGCAGAGATATAAACTCTTGGATTTTTGAGAACTGAATGAACAGGACGTTCAAATCGTTGTATCCTGTTAGACTAAGCTCACTGAGCTCTGCCAGACAGGATACAGGGATTTTAACACTCAGATCACTAGCCGTGATTATGTATCTTTTGTAAGATTGAATATTCCATTCAGCACAGGCTATAGCCTGTCCAACAATCCCCATTTATTTTCTCTTTGCCAAATAATTGAACTAATATTTGACAAAAATAATAAAACAAATGAGAAAAACAATAAATAAATAAAAATAAATAGTTTGTGGTCACAAATCATACATTGCAATACCTCACCTGCAGTGCTTGGCAGCAGTAATCCACATTCTGTCAGCTATGAAGCTGATATCTTGTCTTTTGTTTGTATATAGCTAATTTGTTTGTTTAATATTTTCTATATAGTACTTTCCTTTTACTTCTTTCTTCTGCCTTCTGAAAAAGCCTAATTGTCCTTACAAACTTCTCAAACTGACAGCAGTTATGATCCCCTGTGCTCCTGCCTCCTCGGTATCGTGTGTGCTTTTGTGTTGTGTGGGACCCACTCACTTTTTACTGAATACAATACCTATTGAAAAGAGCGTACAATGTGTAGCATAGACACATATCGAATGAGAGTGGGTCTCTTTTTTGTGCGTGCGCATAGGGGTGTGCATAAACAAAAATTGTTGGACATATCGTGCATATTACTCAAGTACCATTCCAAAGGACCTACCATTATGTTTCTTTTAATGCATTGAGATGTGGACCTAGTGGTTCGCGACCGTTTACAGCAATGCATTCAATTTTTTTATAAAGCAGTCTAGAAAAACTATCTCAACACATGCTTCATCAACCAACACATGCGTTTTCATTAAAACTGTTTCCGTTTAAACCACTGCGGTACGCAAGAGGATGTGGGTGTTTGCCAGTGGCAATAGCTTCTATTTTCTGCTCATTTGTTTCTGTGCTCCTATTCCTGTCTGGCGACATTGAACTAAATCCCGGACCCTCCGGCGAAACTAGCTCTTCAAACCAGAATGCCTCGCTGGCAGCTTTCATTATTTGCCATATGAACATACAAAGCTTGAAGCCAAAAATAGACATGATACAGTGCGAAATGTATGGTCAGGATATATGCGCATTTACCGAAACCTGGCTAAAAGCATCTGATGAAAATTCTGATCTTCGGCTCGGCAGCTTCCAAGAAGTAATAAGAAAAGATCGCCCAACTAGGGGAAGGGGTATAGCAATATATATCAAAACCGGTATCCCATTTAAGCTAAGGCCGGATCTGGAGGTATTTTCACTTGAATGTACATGGGCCGAAGTCCACACTATCGCCAGATCGTTTCTATTCGGCGTCTTTTATCGACCACCTAATAGTGGTAATGAATCTTGGGACATGATTTTCACATCTATTGAGAGAGCAAAGGACTCCGGAATAGCAGATATAATAGTTACGGGGGATTTTAATGATAACTTACTCCTACCGCAAAGGGGAAGATTTAGTGAAATTGCAGACTACTTTAATTTTAAACAAGTGGTAAGTGAGCCTACTTACTTCACAGAGACATCAGAAACGTTATTAGACCTTATTGCCGTCAGTGAATCAGTAAAGGTGTTATCTTCCGAGGTAACTGATCCCTTCATTCCCGATCAGATAAGTTACCATTGCCCAGTTAAGATCGAAGAAGATTTTAGAAAAAGAGGATTTAAAAGTTTTAAACGCAAAATCTGGTTATATGATTGATGAGGGCAACTTCGAAGAACTAAATAATTCATTGGAAAGGACTCAGTGGGATATTATTTTGTCTGATGCAAATTTGGATACAATGGTCGAAAACGTTTGTTCTAAAGTTCTTGATCTTGCATCTGCGCATATTCCAACCAAGGTTATCATTGTTAGAAGAATGGAACCAAAGTGGATGCATAATGAAATTAGGCTGCTTGTACGTCAGAGAAAACGCCTTTACCGTTTGGCCAAATCTGGCAATAGACCTGAAACTTGGGAAAAATATCGGGTAAAACGAAATAAAGTAGTTTCTGCTATACGAGATTCAAAAAACTAAATATCATAACAAAATTCAATCGACACCAAACAATAGGACTACCAGCCCATCTCTTTGGTGGAAGACACTAAAACTGCTTCTTGGGAATAAAGTGACCGAAGTCCCTGACCTGTCTCATGATAACAGACTTATCTCGAGAAATGCAGATAAGGCAGAAGCCCTAAATGATTATTTTTGTAGTATTGCTACACTTGATGACACGCATGCAAGACTTCCTACATTACCCTCGCAGGATTGCCCAACCATTAGCAACTTACAATTAAGTGAAAAAGAAATAAGTGAAGCGCTCAGATCTTTAAAAATATCAAAGGCATCGGGTCCGGATCTAATGAGTCCGCGTCTCTTGAAGGAGTTTATACTCTCTTTGAGAAAACCAATCACCACGATATTCAACACTTTGCTTAAAAATTCTTACTACCCTTTGCAATGGAAAAAAGCTAACGTAAAAAAGATCCTCCAAATTTGGTATCCAACTATCGCCCGATATCATTGCTGAGCTGCCTAGGGAAAGTTCTCGAAAGGTGTGTTTTTAAACAAATGTGGCAGTTCTCAGAACAAAACAATTTACCTAGTACTTTCCAGTCAGGCTTCACACCGCACGATTCAACAGTACTTCAACTCACGGACATTTATGATGAGTTTAGTCGCGCATTAGATGAAGGCAAAGGCGTGAGGGTTGTTTTCTGTGATGTTAGCAAGGCTTTCGATAAAGTGTGGCATAAAGGTTTGATCTATAAACTGAATAAAATTGGTATCACCGGTGATCTCTTTGAATTTCTCAAATTTTACCTCAATGACCGAGTACAAAGAGTGGTTGTGAACTCAGAGACTTCATCGTGGAAACCGATTACGTTAGGTGTTCTCCAGTGTTCAATTCTTGGGCCCCTGCTCTTCCTAATATATATAAATGATATAGCTTTGGATTTGACAAGTAGTGTTCGATTATTTGCGTATGATACAACATTGTATCTAATAGTTGACAATCCCAACAGGGTTTCCCTTGTTTTAAATAGCGACTTGGCAAATCGAACCTTGGGCCCAAACTTGGTTAGTTCAATTTAACCCCCCAAAAAACGAAACGATGATCATATCTCGAAAGAAAGACCACGCTGGATATGCCGATTTAGTAATGGCCAGCTCTGCCATCAAAGAAGTCACTGAACACAAACATCATGGTGTTATCTTAAATTCACGGTGTACCTGGGAAAACCATATTGAGCATATTTGCCCAAAGGCCTGGTCACGGTTAGATCAAATCAGGAAAAATAAATTCAATTTAGATCGTAAAACTCTGGAGAAAATTTACTTCGCTTTCATCCGACCTTTGCTTGAATATGCTGATACGGTCTGGGACAACTGTACTGAACTTGATTCGATGAAGCTTGAAAGCATTCAAATAGCCGCTGTGTGTATTGTGTCTGGTGCAACCCTTAGCACCAGCAAAACTGTGTTATATGTGGAAACTGGATGAGATACCCTCAGAACAAGACGGGAGAAGCATAAATTGATACAGTACTTCAAAATGTTTCATAATTTGGTTCCCCCTCACATATCTAACAGAATCCCTCCTCCTATCTCGACCAATCAAGCTCACGATCTCCGAGGTGCAAACAATCGTCGCGTACCCCTTTGTAGAACCAAAAATTATGAAACATCCTTCATTCCTTCGACAACAAAATTATGGAACGAGTTACCTCTCAACATCAGAGATAATCACTCTTTGGTTGAGTTTAAAAATTATCTTAATCGGAATGTTAATCGCCCACCTAAATTTTTCTTTAATTCGATTTCTCGCAAGGCACAAATTTATCACTGCAGGTTGCGCCTACAATGTAGTAATCTGAAGGAGCATCTCTTTGTTAGCCACCTGTCTGATAGTCCGTACTGCTCATGTGGTGAGCGCGAGTCCACCGAACACTTCTTGTTAAACTGTCCCATATACAACGAGGTACGAAGAGTGACACTTGAACAACTTCCCTATCATATCGACTGTAATACTTTGTTGTACGGCTCTGAATTTTACAGCGAAGTGGACAATAAAACCATTTTTGAAATAGTTCATAAATTTATTCTTGATTCAGCAAGATTCAGCTAACATCAAGTCTGATGATTAGACACTAGTTCTAGAACTGGTCGAGAGTACTACTGAGATGTTTTACTAATAAAGATCCTCGTCTCTTGTCGCACGTAACATTGATGCACACAGGTACCGGGGCGTCAGGACGAACTACAAGGACAATAACAAAAATAACTACATACTTTAGGACTATTTTTCTAGCTTCAACAACTCTCTTCTTATTTATAGTACATGAATCTGTTACGCAACAGCCAAGGGGAGCATTTTTCTGTTGCAAGTTTTAGTAGGATGTTCATAATTCTACGGTAATAGAGCGCGAATCTCTCTTATTCCTAGAATCGTAACCAGTTATAAAACGTTGTTCCTCTATATGTTAGGTCTCGAAACATAACTGCTTTGATGGGTAATGGATTTGAAGTTGATTACCTACCTTTCTTCCTCGTCTGTCTATTACTGTGTTCAATGTAATACCTCTCTGGGACGTAGTTGTACATTTATTTCTAACTTCTTGAGTCTTTGTTATCACATTATTCATGCTTCTACTTGAAGGTTTCTCTCCCTTACCTTATTAAGTGGACTTACAAGATACTTTTAACTTAAAGGGCATGTGTTCTGTACCCAAAGCAGATACGTTTTTATTGTCTGACTTGGATTCAGAGTAACGTCGAGGCCTCCTTTGAGCGTAGGACATCAGTACTATATCTTGTCTCAATCTAAATATCCCTCCTTCCTATACCTAACCTTATATCCAATCTAGTAAATTTACTTCCAATCAACATCGAACTGTTTCTCTATAACCCATCGAATGAAATGTGCCTCACATATGTATGAAGCTATTGGCAACAGATTGTGTTATAAAAATATTACATACGTAGTTGCCACCTCGATTGTCGTAGTAGTATTTATACTTTGGTGGAAACGACCTTGATAAGCTTGCAGCCTCCTGTCGAATGATCCACACATATGTTTTTGTTGTATGTAGTATCTATGAATATTGGAAATAAATATTGTTTAAACTAGAAATAGGAAAAATAATTTTACTCATTGGCGATGCTGTAAAAAAGATTGTCCATCAACAGTCAATACTTGTAATGATCTCATCACTAGCTATGGAAACATGCATAACCATCCTCTAGATAACTCCAGCATCACTATCCACGAGTTCCTCGCAAATTTAAGGAAGAGGGCCAGGTGTGAAAGCAAACCCTGTCCTACAATTTACCAGGAAGAGATAGCACGTTTGCGTTCAGAAGAATCTGAAGACCTTCTCAAAACGGTTCCCACTTACTACAGCATCCAGGCCAGTCTTTACAAATCCAGAGCTAAGGAAATGACAGCAATATCCAAACAGCGTGCTGATATCACACTACCACCAGCTTATAAAACAACACCATCTGGAGAGGAATTTTTACTTAAACATAGTGAAAATATGCTAATTTTCACAACAAATAATCTGTACTTGTTGTCTGAGGCAGAGACATATTATTCTGATGGAACATTCGATAAATGTCCGGAACTTTTTTATCAATTATATAGCATTCATGCCTTTGCTGGTAATAAAATGTTTCCCCTGGTATATGGACTTCTTCCAGATAAGAAACAATCTACCTATCATTGTTTTTTCAATAGTGTAAAAGAATTAGCAAATGAAAGGGACTTACATTTGGAACCAGGAACATGATACGTCATAACGTCATTAAATAGGATGGCTGTTCAGTAAATGTGTGAGGTAGACCAATCAATATTTTCAAAGTGCAGCCCCGAGGCTTCATTTCTAACTCGTTTGCCAAACAAGTAAATTTCATGTTACTTCAATATTCTTTGGGGTAGTAGAGAGTAAAAATATCCGCCGTTGTTGTTGTTTTGTTTTGTTTGTTTTTTTGTTGTTTTTTTTGGGGGCGGGGGGATGTTGGAGGTCGGAAATCATTTTCTTCAACCGCAAAGATCTGATACGCGCTTGAAGTTAGCTCTATTTTGGACATTCGTTAGTTTGTGGTTTGGCGTTTGATATTCGTTTGCCGCCTTTTCGGCCGGGAACATGATACGTCATAACGTCATTAAATAGGATGGCTGTTCAGTAAATGTGTGGGGTAGACCAATCAATATTGTCAACGTGCAGCCTCGGAATATTGATTTGTCTACCCCAAATAATGAATATGGACTCTTCTAATTGCTGCCATTGAACTGGCATGGAAAATACCACTAGAGTTCAAAGGTTTAATAGTAGAAAAATAATGTGACACAGACAACAGAGTGATGAAAATGAAATGACTTTATATAAAAAGAGTTGTAATAAAATGACTTCATTTCTCTGTAATGCTAACTAGTCATAGATGCTAATTAAATCCTTCTTTAAACAACTTTGTCGGGTGAGCACCTCAGGATCCTCCGGCCCTCTTGTTTTGTGTTTTCTTGTGTCCTGGGCGCTTGTCAGTAGGACACATCCATTGGCGAAGAGTAGATGGTTTCCTTTAGGATTATCAAGTCTCGCAGAAGCACATTTCTCGTCAAAGCTTGATCCCATGTCATCAATAACAAATTTGAACAAGACGGGCGGGACATCCTTGTCTAACTCTAAAGGGCAAAAAAATGGTGTCGTTATTGCTTGTTTAGTTTTTATTAGATAGTAACATGAAGGAAACAAAAAGTTTATAACATCAAGTGAAATATTGCATATGCTCAAGGTCTGCCTAGAAGTATTTGTCGACAGTATCGAATGCTTTTTAAATCTGCAAAATAATGTATACAAATATTCTTTCTTTTTCGACATTTTGAATTAATTCATTGCTGTTTTAAGTTTGAATGCAGTGTCTGTAGTACTTCGATCCTTTCTGAATTCACGCTCATTTTTACTAATCAAAGAAGTTTTATCAAGATAACTGTTAATCCTCTCATTTAAAATTTTATTGAACAGTTTACCAAATACTCTACCCATTCCATAGTTGCTTGGGGCGTGCCGATCACTGTTTTACAGAATGTTGTTAACACCTATCCTCTCCCAATTGCGAGGATTCTATCACGATTCAAACACTTCATTGAATAGTTCAATCAAATTATATGGGCTGGATTTTTTTAACAGCTCATTAGAGATGTTATCCAGTCATGTGGCTTGTTTTAGAGCTATTTAACCCTTTACCCACCACGAAAGGCAGACGACACTTGTAAACAAAATTCTTGAATAAGTATTTTTTTTAAAGTTTTGCGTCAAAAACATAGCTTATGACCCAGCATTGGAATGAGCTCAGCGAGTTCGTTCCAATGGGGGGGGGGGGAGTCATAAACTGTGCTTTCGAGACGAAAAAATTAAACAATAATGAAAATTGAATGGTGATTTTATGAATAACGCTGACCAGTTTGGGGTGTTATGATGGGTAAAGTGTTAATAGAACTTAGTATTTCCGTGGTAGTGGTTTTGTAATTGCTATCTGGCCATGTGGCTTGTTTTGGAGCTATTTAACCCTTTACCCACCACAAAAGGCAGACGACACGAGACTTGTTTATTGACATTCAATCATTTGATAGTTTAAAGAGTGTCTTGTATAAGAGGCGAAGGAAAACCACACCAACCCTTCCAACTTCACTTTTAGAAGTGTACCTACCTGATAGATGGTGTGTAACACGGGATGGGGAACGATTCCTGTGTATCAATGATGGCGATGATGAAAGGATTTTGTGCTTTGCAACAGATGACTGCCTCAAAATTATGCAGCAAGTGTCAGAGTTTTATATGGATGGTACGTTCTATTCTTGTCCCCCATTGTGGGATCAACTGTATGTTATCCATGGACTTGTGGGAACTAAAATGCCCCAGCTCGCACTCTGCCTTCTTCCTAATAGACAGTGTGGGACATATGTGCGTTTGTTTACGCAACTTTAAGTTGTGGTGCAGGAGCTGACTAGTCGTGAGTTACTTCCTGAGGTCATTCAAACTGATTTTGAAATGGCAGCAATAAGAGCAGTACAAGAGACATTTCCCAATTGTGACATACGATGCTGCTTTCTTCACTACACACAGTCCACATGGAAAAAGGTTCAGAAGCTGGAAATGGTTAACCAGGACAACGAGGAAGTGCATAAATGGGTGCGTCGTGCAGCTGCACTGCCACTGTTACCAATTCAAAAGTCACCTGTGCAGTTTCTTGATGCAGCTGGCCACCTGGTAAAATTAGGATGTTAACTTAATGGATTCTTGTAAGATCAAGTTTAGAACATCATATACAAGGTGGATTTGTTATCTGTCAATAAAACCTTGAAAATATGAATATTATTGGAAACGGCTCAGTGAGCCGGTTCCAATAATACTCATATTTTTATGTTTTTATTGAGACTCTCTCTCTCTCTCTCTCTCTCTCTCTCTCTCTCTCTCTCTCTCTCTCTCTCTCTCTGTCTCTATCTCTCTCTCTCTCTATCTATCTATCTATCTCGCTCTCTCTCTCTCTCTCTCTCTCAATCACCAAATGGTCGGTCAGTCGATTTTATTGTGGGCAGAGTAAGTAATTAGCTACTAATTCCTATACCTTAGGTAGTGCACTTTCGCCTACACTTTTACCTGATCATTTTTGTAGGCGAATGTGCACTGTAGGCGAAAGTACACTGAACCATTAAAGAGAATTAATTTCTATTGAAATAAATGTAAATGCAAATGTTGTTACAAAGCAAGCGTTGTCTCCTCATTTGTTTTGTTTTAATCCTTTAATCACAGGCGCGTTGCACTGTAGGTGCGTTCGCACCCCCTACAAAATTGGAGTTCCAATTGAGTGACTTTCTCTCACTTGTGATTTGTAAATTTCTATAAAACGGGTTGACTTCACTTACCCCGATACACCGTTCTCCCTACATCTAAGAGGACAACGCATCGAGGTAAGTTGTTTTAACCCTTTACTTAACATGAAAAGCAGACGACACTTGCAAAAAAAATTCTTGATTAACTAATTTTTTTTCATTTTTGTCTCAAAAACATAGGTTATAACCCTCATTGGAACGAGCTCGTTCCAATGAGGGGGTCATAACCTATGTTTTTGAGACAAAAAAAATGAAAAAATAATTTAAAATTAACTCACGATGTTTGAGAATAGCGCTGGCCGGTTTTGGCCGTTACGTTGGGTAAAGGGTTAACAAATAATTGTTCTCGTTTGCACGTTGTTTCTGTGAAACGCCTAGGCTGCTTCGGTTATAAAAAATATCAAATACTTAAGCGTTTCACCGACTCTAGTTGTATGGTCCTGTCGTTCCGTGTCCTATGCGTTACGCCGAGTTTATCGTTGTTTAATTTCTCAGAATCACGTATTAACCCTTTGAACACTGGTGGTACCTCCCATGTCCGTTCAATGGCAGCAATTGGAAGAGTCCATATTCTTTATTTGGGGGTAAACCAATTAATATTTTCAACGTTCAGCCTTGGGGCTGCACGTTGGAAATATTTATTGATCTTCCCCACACATTCACTGGTGGTACCTCCCATGTCCGTTCAATGGCCGCAATTGGAAGAGTCCATATTCTTTATTTGGGGGTAAACGAATGAATATTTTCAATGTTCAGCCTTGGGGCTGCACGTTGGAAATATTTATTGATCTTCTCCACACATTCACTTAGCAGCCATCCTACTTAATGAAATTATGAGCTATCATGTCCCTGGCCGGAAAAGCGGTCTCTCGGGTTCAAAGGGTTAACAGAATTACATTTTTAGGTACCAGAAACAAAATCCATGTAAGCACGGGAATAAGAGGTAACAGTGTGGAGAAATGAAGTAACTGATATTCCGAGTTTTATTGAAAGTTAAAACGTAGAATAAACTCCATGTCAAAACATCTGTACTGCATTATGTATTAAAACTACTTTCGCCTGAGAATGGTTTGGGTTCAGTTCCTTTGTTACATACTTATAATGCTATAATGCTATATCTATAATGCCACCGAGTGCGGTAACACTTTTTTGAGCACCTGCTGTTTCAACGTTTTCTACTGGACATTTTTGGATTTATTTGCTGACAACTGTTGAACATATTCCTCAGTCGTGCATTGTTTAGAAGTGACTTTCAAGAAGAAAATTTCTACATTTTTGTATTTTTTTTTTAAGAAAAAAACTCTGAAAATACTGAATATCTCTCCAACTGGATTATTTCCTCAAGTGCAACGTTAATTCGGATTACATAACCTATTGTTCTTGGACTGTGAACCAATTTGCCACTCAATTCTCTCCTAATAGAAGACTGTTACCTCACACCTGATGCCTTTACACTAATGTGTTTTAATTGCTGACATTCAAAATGTGTTTGTTTAATTACCCCTCAGATGAACTCGATACTTGCTCATGTCAAGCACAGACCAAAAGCATACATTTATTTTTAAAGCCTTGAAAAAACAAAGAATACTAAAACCTGAATTTTGTTTTACCAACATCAGCTCAGACAAAGTATACCGACTAAAAGGATTAAAAATGCAGCAGAAACAAGCAATAAGGCCAAGGCCTCCTAGCTCTGGTGTGAATACCAACAACATTCATGTAATCAGCACATATACTATTCATTCCCAGACCTCTAGTGTAAAATTCTGAACTGTGAATGCCAATTCTGTGAGGAACAAGGTGCCTGAATTTGTAGAACATGTCGTCAATAGCAAAAGTGATTTCTATTTGGTTGCTAAATGATCAGGACAGTGTAATTGTTTCAGGACATTCAAGTGAAGGATATATTTTCAAAAGTGCCTCTAGCATTAATTCTAGGACTGGAGGTGGAATTGGTCTCATGTGCCGAGAAAATATCTATATTAAAACCGCAACTCAAGGAGATAAATCATCTTTCGAATATGCTGAATGAACTGTAAGCTGGACTAACACCAATATTTGAACTGTGTGTGTATATCTTGACCACCTTACTCCAAAAATCATCAGTGTTTTCTTCGAAGAATTTTCTGTGTACCTTGCATCCATTGTTATTTGTTCCGAGAAACTTCATATTATTGGTGGTTTTGATATACATATTGATGACACCAATGACAGTGATGCTAACAAGTTTATGAACCTTTTAGAAACATTTGGTTTGCAACAACATGTCACAAGTCCAACCCATACCTCTAGACACACACGAGACCTTATCGTCACAAGATGCACTTATGACTTTCAGCTTACTGAGCCATTAATCCCATCCAGACTATCTACCCATTCATTTGTCGGGTGCACACAAGGTGTTCAAAAATCATCACTGACACGTAACGAAGTAACATTTCGAAAACTCTATCAAATTGACATTAACAAGCTTAAATGTGACATCGAAAAATCAGATGTATGTAATTCTCAGTGTGCTAACCTGGGTGATCTGGCGAAATCATACAACACATTGTCCCCTTTACCTGAAGAGCATGCTTCTTTGAAAACAGAAAACATTCATTATTTGGCCTAGTATACCCCGGTTTACCAACGAATTGAAGACTCTGAAAGCTAACAACCGAAAGCAAGAACGGATAAAATCTAAATCTTACAAAGAGGAAGCAGCATATCAGACTAGTTCTCGTACATACTAAACGGTGCCAGAAAATCTCACTGCACAGCAGGTGTTGAAGCTTGTAATGGTGACAGCAAAAACAGTTTAAAGTTATTAAAGATCTGTGTCCAGAAAAACAAAGTGCGTCATTACCACCACACGATGATCTATCGAAGCTAGCTGATTAATTTGGCGAATTCTTCATTAAAAAAATTAATTCCTTCAGAAAAAATTGACAACATAAAGGTAGACAAAATTGGCATCAAACAGAGACCATCAGAAAAAGAATTTTCAACTTTTCGCCCTTTAGAAATCCACGCGGTAATCATATTAATAAAATAATCCTCAAATGTCACATGTCAACTCGACCCAATACCAACAACTATTGTCAAATCATGTGTAGACTCTTTGGCTCATGTAATCACAAAATTGCTCAGCATGTCTCTGCTAGAAAGATATGTGCCTGATGTGTGGAAAATCGCGATTGTGAACCCTCTTCTGAAGAAACAAAGTACAGAACCTGTGTTTAAAAACTTCCGGCCAGTGAGTAACTTACCATTCGTTTCTAAGCTGTGTGAAAAAGCTTCTATTGGCCAGCTACTGTTGCATAGTGACATACATGCTCCATAACCGGCCAACACATCTGGATTAAGAACATTTCACTCAAATGAAACGGCATTACTCATGGTTCAGAATGACATCTTATTTAATATGGAGTGTGGAAGAGTAATCTTGCTTGTTCTTTTAGACCGTAGTGCGACTCTTGAGCACTGTTTGTCATAAAATTCTGCTAGAGACAATGAACTTTGATTTTGGATTTCGTGGTGTAGCCGCTAGCTGGTTATCATCATGCCTGAAGGATAGATAGCAGCGTGTATCAATAAAAGGCAACCTGTCAAAAGACTTCCATCGGGAATGTTGAGTCCCACAGGGCAGTTGCCTTGACCCTGCTCTGTTTGTATTCTATATTTCAAAAATGTTCGCCATCATTGAATCGCACCTGCCTGGCACCTGCCATCAACCAATGATCAAACTAAAGCTCAAGAAATTATTGAATTATGTATTTCGGACATTCGCGCTTGGATGATTTCAAACAAATTAACGATAAATGATGATACGACTGAATTCCTGATAATTGGTTCACGTCAGCAACTCACTAAAATTGACATCAACTCAGTGAAGGTTTGAAATTCCACCATTAGGGCAAGTGACAGCTTACGTCACCTTTGTGCCTTCTTCGACTGAAACATGTCTGTGGACAAACATGTTACAAGTATGTGCAACAAGGCTTTCAGAGGTCTACACAAAATTAAACAGATAAGCAGTTCCCTACAAAAGATTCCACAAAAACTCTAGTTCATGCCTTTGTAACTTCACATTTGGGTCATTGTGATGCCTTACTGTTCAGCCTTCCACAAAACAAGTACTCTTGCCTGCCGAAAGTATTAAATGCATCAGACCGAGTGGTTTGCAGAGTATCACGATTTCAACACATCACTCCTGTTTTGATAGATCAGCACTGGCTTCCAGTAAAGTACAGAATAATTTTGAAAAATTTATTATTAGTTTTCATGGCACAAAATATCATGTCACCAGCCTACTTAGAATAACTCACCAATACCAAGAATGTGTGTCTATACAACCTGGGGTCTGATGGTAAAATGCTACTACATGTTCCAAAAAATAGGTGTAAGACATTTGGAGATAGGTCAATCTCATTTGCTGATCGTCACTTGTGGAATAATTTACGAGATCATCTAAAAAGACTGTCGAACGTCAACATTTTCAAGAAAGACCTCAAAACGTATCTATTTCAAAAAGCCTAAAAGTGATGTTCTGAGCTGTAAAATACTGTATATATTCTGTTTATATATTTGCACAAGCTCAGTTTAACATGTACAGCGCCTTAGAGTATGGCTCTTTATCCACTGAACTGTACTTTTGGCGCTATATAAATGGGTATCCTATTATATCGCATATGTCAAGCAGGAATTCCACCACGCATCGTCCTAACACCGCGCCACTGGATTGAAAACTGAGAAATATTTTGAAAGGTGGCCTCGACGGGGCTCGATTCTGGGTCTACGACACCCAATCGCCTGGCCATAAATGCTCTGCCACCATACAAACTGAGCCAACGACAACCCCCAAAAAGGTTGCAATTGACTCAGCCAGTATGTTAGTTTTACATTTACAACTCCACCCGAGACCGATATTTGAGAATTGACAATTACTGAATTGTCGGAATTATTTTCTGTGATGATTCGTAATTGTCTACAAGTTTCCTGTATTTTATTGTGAGTTTTACCCGTTGATCGTTTGCCTTAGCATCCAATGCATCTGGAACAGAGACAATTACACAGATAACGACTTGCAGGAGAACACTGTCTCTCTTACTCCCTTAATCAGATATCAGATAGTCCATGTGGCGTTCAACAAATGCGCCATAATGGACATTAAATTTCATGCTCAGTTAGCAGCGCTTGGATTATTGCTGGTCTATTTGAGTGACAAATCGGTTTTCGGGGTCCGTCATACAAACGCACATTCTTATACCTTTGACCCGAACCTGACAAATTATCGAACATATATATACATTTTTGTACAACAAAATCGAAAATTCAAGCTATCACCTTGACATCATAAAATTTGAGGTTTTGGGGTATAGTCGTCGTGGTATTTGATAACATACAGGGGCATATTTCAAATGGGAAGAAGTGGGAACTTGTTGTGAACATGAAGAAATAAAGGATTTATATTCGGACCTACGTTATTAAAAATATTTCATCAAATGGATATTCATTTTAAAACGTCTTTCTCAAGTCGTAAATCGGAATTTTCCCCTGTTTCCGAATTAACACAATTCATTTGAATCAGTACCTCATCTGTATAAATATCAAGTTGAAAAAAGACCCACTCAACTCGTTTTCAATTGAACTTTAAACTTTTAAGGTTGTGGGATTTTCTACTCCTTTCCAACACACATGTAAAATTTGTTTTCTGTTATCAACTGCTACTCTTACTTTAAAATTAGCCAAAGGTGTATATGCCTACTTGATATACGGTCGCTTCCAAAACAGTATTTTGAGTTCACATTTTGATTTTCTTGGAAGCGTGTTTTATCACAAGTCTTTAAGTTGAGACTAACAGTGTGTCGAAATGTGCTTTATAGCCTATTGATGTCATCGCGTGACGTCATTCTCTTACTTCGAAGAGATGATGCATACCGTACATAATTCAGAACGGACTATAACATCTATCATCTTTAAATAGAAAACAACAGTGTTTCGTTGATTTCGCAAAAATAAGAAACTTCAGCATTTGATATTTAACAATTACCACAATATTTAACAATTGGGACGTATGATACGATTAACCCTTTAAACCCAAGTGACCTTTTTCCAGCCAGGTACATGATACGTCATAACGCCATTAAATAGGATGGCTTTTCAGTAAATGCGTGGGGTAGACCAATCAGTATTTTCAACGTGCAGCCATGAGGCTGCACGTTGGAAATATTGATTGGTCTACCCCAAATAAGGAATATGGACTCTTCTAATTTCTGCCATTGAACAGGCTCGGCAGATACCACTAGTGTTCAAAGGGTTAAGATGAAAATTTACTGGTTAAAATATCCTCATAAATTAAAAAGCGAAGATTCTAGAAGAAAAGCTGTCTATTCTTGTAGTACATAAGATAATATATGTCTGGAAAATAAATTATACCTATCAACTTTATCGATCTTTTTTTATATGTAATTTTTCACATATTAAATTGCAAAAGTGCTAATATTTCAGATTCGAAAGTTCAGATAATACTTTCACACATGCTATCACAGAGCTTCCAATAATACTCATTTTTTTCAAAATTTTCTCAGCCGGTCGCCCAGGCTAAACCAGTGGACAGACAGCGAAACCAGAGCACCCACGCAACAAAATTCTTGACTACGCTCCCGACCCATCACCATGTTGGGGGAAATAACTTGCTGTTTTTGGAAAATTATAATAAGATGATATGCTAAATAAAACCATACTAATATGGACACACCTGGAACACGTTCAGTGATCAGATTTCAAATTTTCAATGGCATCCATATAGTTTGCAAAAATGAACAAAATTATGACAGTTCCACGTTTGTTATACATTACTCAAAGAGATCCTTTGGACGCCCGAAAATAATTTAAATAGATATGTATTATGAGCAAAATATTTGAAGAATAATTGTGTATTTTCATATTCTTGGATAAATTCAAATTCAGATCAACAGATATCACAATAAAAGGAAGAGTATTCCACATGTACATTAATGAAATAATAAAAAAAGTTGTTGAATTAGAATTGCAACTGAACAACAATTATGTAAAAATATTATAAGGGTTAACAGTAAGTAATAATTAGAATGTTTTCTACACGTGTAATTTTTATTGGGTTTTTCCATAGGTGGTTTTTTCGTCGTTTTCTTTTTTCTTCTCCTGGTCTTCTGTCTTCCGCGAACTTCCTTGTCCGCAAGATAACTCGAATATGAATCTTCTTGTATAGCTGTTTTTGGCACACTGACAGACAGTCACCCAGTACTCGGCCACCCAAGTTTTTCTGACTCATAGGACATTGGGAGTGTCTCTAAGGGGGTTTTGAAAATAGGTCACACTCATATCTCAAGCATGGTGTGGCCTATGGACCTGGGACCAACATCAAATGAGTCGAAAATCAATGGAGATTCAAAACGTGGGTCAAGGTCACTCAGGTCACCAATGGGTCATTGCGTACAATTTTCACATTTGCTGGGAATCGCATTTTATGATCCAAATGCATTTACGAAGTTCATACATGTTTTTGTACACCCCAAGAAGTGGAGGGAGCCAAAAATATCCATTTCTGTTTCCTTGTAGAACACGTTGAATACTTAGCCCAAGAACATTAGGTTTCACTAGGGAAAAAAATCGGAGAAAGCTGATTTTTTTCAGGGAATGTCGAGTACATGTCACTGAACGATTAGACATAAGTCCCCTAAAATCCCAGTTGAGCTTTTTTTTTCTACAGCCTTTTTTCGAAAACGCGTTTGAAAAAAATTTTAAAAAATCGCACGAACTTTGTAACCTCGAATTGATCCAACTGTATTTTTTGTTTACGCGTATTTCGAGCTACATAATGTCTAATATACATTTACCTAGAGGAAAATGTGCATTCTGTGCATTTCTGCGAAAAATTATTGAAAATTCACAAAAAGTATCGGATTTACGCAAAAAATGACGATTTTCCTAACGGATTTGCCCAAAGGGTCGTAGTACAGAACGGGATGTTAGTTGGACAGACTATAAAAAATCCACCACCATTTGAAGACTTTTATCATTGCTTACAAAATAGACATTATGGAAGACCCCCTCTGCTTCTGGCCGAGTTCCCCTTTTGGCATAAAATTCGTCAGCATGAGAACTCAACTATATTCGGGCTTGGGACCGAACAGACACGTCTGTGTCTGGCAGCATTAGATCAATAAATAATATTTACAGAATGTACAAAAATCAATAAATAATATTTACAGAATGTACAAATCAATCAACATGGATTAAGTTACATTGACTATTATCAACGCTATATACAGAAATGACATGACCTATATACATATTATTCATCGAACTCAGAAATTTCCGACAGGACAGTGTTTCTGTGGTTGTTACAAGAATCCGAACTGTAATTACACAAACCTGAGCAAGAGAGTCCTGCCTTCTTACACCCACACCTTTTTGTACAAGCACTCTTGCAACCACAACTGATCAGATTCAGTAGGTTATCGGGGCACATGGCTTTGTGGCTGCAGTCGGTACAAGAAGTCTATTGTCTAGCGACCACCCCCAATCCGTCGGAGGAAGCGAAGTGCCCAGCCATTGTTGGACCTGGAGATAACATCTGTAGACATGTTGTTGTGCAGCATCGCTGCTTGGTGGGAGTGAGGCTAGGTCGATGGGTTTATTCAGTTTAGATTTTGCTACATAACGCTTGTAAGTGACATATCTATATTGGTCGAGAGAGGAAACAGTTTTACTCCCGTATAAGATCAGGAGAAGTTGTTCCCCGGCAGCGGCTACTGCACTTGTTGTACTGTCATCCGCCAAAATTGTGTTGACATACTGTTGTGAGTCGCTAGTAACATCGGAGACAATTGTACTGAATACTTTCTTCTTACCAACTCGAAAGAGTGCAAAAGTAGTGTCACAACCACTAATAGAATGTGCTACAAGGAGGTTGCTTCTATGGTCACCCATTTTGGTTGCTATTTCACTAACTGAAACTAGTAAGTTTGGGGTAATGGAATACATCATGTGAATATTACATCCCGGTTGAACTCGAGAGGTAAGAATGACTAACAAGTCTGTGTCTGTTCCCACAACGACAGCATTGTTGTCATCTTGAGCGATGTCAAGTGCAGTTTCGGCTATCAGTACATCAGCATCAGCCTCGGCCTGCTTGGACTGAATATTGATAGCAGATAGCTCCTGCATTAGAAGATCGATCAGTTGGGTTTTGTTCTTGGCATTTGCAAGGAAATCGGGTTGGGGTGTGGTGGCTGGTAACTCTGGTGAGATATTGATATCAATGGAATACCTGTCTTTAGATCTACGGGCTTGTTCCATGCCCTTTGTCGACATTGTACAGGGGCGGATCCAGGATTTTATAAGGGGGGGTGCTATTGTTGGTCGGCAAGCGCCGAAGGCGCGCAGCGTGACGGCGCTCTGCGCCGTCCTTGCGAGCGCCGAAGGCGCGAAGCAATTAGCGGGGGGTCTGGGGGTCCTCCCACAGAAAAAAATTTGAATTAGGAACCCATCAGATGCTATCTGAGACGTATCCTGGTCATATATTTGTCTTTTCTCTTAAACCTATTTTCTGCCGATTTGGCTTGAAATTTGGTAAAAACAAACACCCCAAAGGCAGATTTAGACGGGGCGCACATGGCGTGCGCCCCTCTATATTCTCAGAAATCATTTCTGAGAAAATAGAGGGGCGCACGCCGCGTGCGTCCCCGTCTATTAATCAGCTATAAAAAGTATATGTCGTTGAAAATTATTTTGTTAGAATTGACTGGAGCGTGCCAAAGGCAAAGGCACGCCCCAGTCAATTCTAATAAAATAATTGAAGCCAGTGCGTACTATAAATTAATAGTAAGTGCACACTTGCACCACAACAGTTTGTGACCGTATAAGTATAGAGGGCGACGTCCCTCTATTTCAAAATCCTGGATCCGCTTCTGAAACACCCAAGTCCTGTCTCAGTTTGTGCGCTTCTACCGTGCTATGTGAACGCACAGACTTGTACACTGTGTAAATACATTGTTCCATCAACTGATCTTAACTGGTAAGAAGCTTAATTATTTTATTCATGTTATCGAAGAAATAAGTCTGGATACTAGATGTCCTGTTGCTCTGTAACATTAAATTGTTTCAGTTTACTAGAGAATGCCTGTAGGCATTATCCAGCAAGTTCAACTGTTGCGACAATTTAATATTTAACAAAGAGCATTTAACATTGGTGAATCATTCACCAATGTTAAATGCTCTTTGTTGAATATTAAATTGTCCCATTCAATCATCTGTCATAGTGTAAAACTATTGCTGAAGGTGAACGTCACTATAGCATCACTGATTCAGCTGAACAAAGATATATTCACGAACAGAGCTGATATACGTGGAAACTTTGTCCATAAAACCGTAAATATATGGATGACATTGGAATCAGCTCGTCAACTGATTCAAATGTCATCCATATTTGTATGGATATTGGCATATTTTAAATTTTTTTTAAAGAAATTCACAATTTTGGGAAAAGCTGTGATTGGTAACTGGTTAAATTCCAGGCACATTCTTATAACAATTACATTTTATTGAAATTAAATCTTCAAGATAGATTATTGGAGGCTGGATCGGAAATACAGTAATCGCGTATGCTTATTACAGTAACACTTGTGATTGGGATGAAGTTCTCACTCTTTCAGAATGTCTGCAAATTCAAGTTTTCTTGGATGACTGTGAGTAGTGAGTAGGTGTGTGTGTGTGTGGGGGGGGGGGGGGGGGTGCTCGAGCACCCAGAGCACCCCCCCCCCCCTGGATCCGCCCCTGTTGTACAAGCATAACCATCAAAAACAACCACGACGTTCGCCCCAAAATGTCTCACTAGATAATTGGAATATGATGTACATATGTCCTTATATGACGACTGTTTAGGCCATACAACTGCCCTCAATAAAAATCCACCATCTACAACAAACAGAGAATGTTCTGGGATTTTAGTTTGCTCGGAACCATATGTTTTGAGGATCTTACCGAGCGTGCTTTTCTGTGTCTTCCTCATTCCAGCAGAATCAAACAATGCTGGTGGTTTCGGGGCGAGTTCATATTTGAGATACTCTTCCATCTCTGCTTGTGACTGAATAACACATGTGATGCGGTTGAACAGAATTGTGGGGTCAATCACTACCTTACTTCCACGGACTTTGATGCTATTTGCCATCGATGCGAAAGACTTCACAGTGTCAACACGTCGTAGTTTGATGCTTTGAACGTTTTGCTTACAACATTCGATACGCAACATTCACCAATTTTGCGGTCACAGTTCACAGTTTCGTCGGCCACAAGCCCGGTCGCTATAGAGACTCATTGTAGTGGATCTCTATTCTGAAAGGGGGAATGCACTCTGAGCCAGTTCAATAATTTGGTGATATCATTGGCATCAGTCAATTGTGAACTTTGACGGAGATCCCGATGTTGTTCGCCATGACCAGTGTGAACACGAACAAAATTTTCGAGAGCATTACATATCGGAAGGCAAAGAGGTAGTCCATGTACCCATTTCGCAACAGTGCTATCGGTTATTCCCCTGCCAAGTGTGAGACCACCAGGGAGCTTGAACATTCTCATTAAACACTGCTCTATGGTCTGATCAGAATATATCCCGTCCCAGAATTTATCTGAGCGCCTTATGGTAAAGTAACCTTTCTCAGTGAACAACTTCAAATCATCCTGTTGCATTATTTCTGTTAGCTCATTCATCTGCTGCAAATAGAGATGACAACTTTTTGCGTATGCAAAATGACCACCTGCGTGAAATACTGGAATCATATTGCGAACACAATATGTGTGGAGTTCCAAGTCGCCTGTGCGCTCTGCTCTCAAGAACAACTGGAGAAGACCTATTTGCTCGTAGTATTGTACCCAAAGCTTTCCTGTGCGTCCTACGGACGCATTCTGGAGCAGTTCGTGTAATTTTGACAGTAGATGGTTGACACTTTCTTGATTGACAGCGTCAGCTGTTGTACAGTCACCTCTGGCAAGTCCACAGAATATTTCATTGACTTCTGTGCAGTCTATGTTATCTAGTGTTCGGCTTTCTTCAAACACAAGTTTTGTAATGGCAATTTGTGTTAGCAAATGGGCACGAACTGCTCTTGAATATGCATGACCACTGATCAAATGATGGATTGACCCACCAGCATAAACAGTTCCCCAAAGTTCATCCAAGCCGCTACCAGCCATGATCGAACCAATTGCCCCTAAATATGACATAATCATATGGAAGCCGCCGAGTCTAACGAAAACTTTTGTCAACTTATCTGACGAAGACACTATCTCCACTGCTTTGATATAAAGTGGTTGGTCAAACGTCACTGGACAAACGTTCAGTCCCTGTTTCTCACATTATGTGATTTAATCGAACATGGAAATTGAAACAATGATGCTATAATACGGTATTTGAATGAGAAAAGTCGATGCCGTTTGAATTTGAGTTTAGGGGGTATGGTTAATATTTCACACGTTTCACCAGTTCATTATGGAATAAATGACTATTGTTATATATCATTATAAAGCCACTGCTTTTCTGCAATTTTTGATATATAATTTAACTCCCAAAGTAGTCGTAGATTTGATTTAATGGACGTTGTGTACCGTTGTGTGTATGAAAACAATAAATTTTTTTTCGTAATTTTGTACATTTTCGTGAATATTTCACCATTGAGTGTGAGGATTGGTACAAAGTTGGCATTTTCTGTGGGGGTATGTATTCTCAATATAATTCAGCACGATATTTATGATTCTCACCCTACTAAGGCGAATAAGAATGAGAAATATGGAGCTGGGTCGAATTTTTTTTTAAATTTTTTTTTTCATCAAAAAAACGCTATAACTAAAAAAGCTCAACTCGGATTCGCGGGGACTTTTCACACTTTATCCGCAATGTGTGTCCCGGAAACATATAAAAAAATCAGCTTTCTCCGATTTTTTTCCTTACTTTCTCATTTTTATGTCTAATGTGCCTGGACTAACTGTGCACATAATTTTTTGGTTTATTTTAAATTTGGTCTCAGTCCGTCCTGTATGGCAATCTATAAAACGATGTTCACGAAAACCCATTTCTGCATTCTTAAAGATATTTTACCCCTGAAACTAAGTCTGCGTAAATTATCTTTCTATATTGTTTAGTTCTGATGCTTTCACCAGAGACAGACTGGCTGTATAGTCCACCGGGAAAATTCCCGGTGGGCCCCCTATTGGGTTCCTAAAATTGATGCAGCCCCAACACCTGTTGGTACGTGAAATTTCGTGAAAATGGCCAAATGGAGAAATGGATCTGATTGCATAGACAGCCGGTATATTGAAATGTTCTCCATGTGGACTGCCATTGGTAGACCACATAAAGGACATTCCAATACAAAAGAAGTCTAGTCTGCCATTGGTCGCTCACATGAAAGGAAATAGCGTTCCTTCGATTTCAAAAATCAAAATTTTCTCCGACTGGGCCGAACTATGGTCTTCCCCGTGGATACCCCCCCCCCCCCCCCCCCCGCCTCCTCCTCCCCGGTTGAACCATTTTTGCTGGATGATCGATGAAGATGATACAAAAATGCCATCGAGATGTCCTCTATGTGGACTGCCATTGATCGCTCAGATGCACAGAGGCCGCTTTCGTTCAGTTACCAAATTCAAAATTCTCTCCGGGTCTGGACCCCTTGGTGCATTCCCCGGTAACTTTTCTTGGCCCAGTCCGCCCCTGGCTTTCACCATTTCACGTAGATTCGAATTTCCTGATCACAGTAAATTCTGTTAATCTAGTCCACTAATATATTTCTAAGACGTCTTGAGTTTTTTAACTATAATCTCGACTGCTTGATATTCCAACTTCATTATCAAGGCATGCCCTCAACGAAGGCATGCCTTGATGATGTATTTGGAATATAACTCACTCGAGTCTTGAGCCATCAGAGTCGCGACAAATCCTCCCCACCCCCACAATCGGCCATCTTCGCAATGCTCCTGGTCTCGACCAGCTATTTAGACAGGGTGTCTACAGTCGTCGCAATTATCTACGATTTTTGGCAATGTCATGAGAAAAGCCGTTGTAAATTGACACAGATTGCTGTAGTCAATTAGTGCTAGCCCGTCTCAGATATTACCAAACTATAGCAGACGTATGGCTGTCTCTTGCCTATGCAGAGAACGCCGAAGATACCAATTATCGGGCAATAGTTTAAGGCCACTACCCAAATTGACAAAGAAATTCCCGCTTTACCCTTTGCCTAACATGAAAAGCAGAAGACACTTGCCAAAAAAAATTCTTGAACAACTAATTTTTTTAATTTTTTGTCTCAGAAACATAGGTTATGACCACTCATTGGAACAAGCTCAACGAGCTCGTTCCAACGAGGGGTCTAAACTATGTTTTTGTGACACTTTTTTTAAAAAAATAATGAAAATTAATTGGCGATTTTTGAGAATAGCGCTGGCTTGTTTTTACCGTTACGTTAGGTAAAGGGTTAAACAAGAGTCTCAAAGATTTCCATTTAATTCTCAGTTTGTCATTTTACATCTGTTTGATTTGGCACGTGCGCGATCCTTTCAATAGACGAGTTTTCTGATTCTGAGACGTTTACCAAAGTAAATAAACTTTTTGGCAGCAAATAACATATTTAAAACTATGAGGGTGGCTATCGCTCAAAATTTAATTAGCCTAATTTCCAGTCCGTATTGATGATATCACATTCTCTTAACCGTTAAAATAGGCGGCTGTAAGCCTAATAACTGCAGTTATTTTTTTTTCTTGAGATTTATGATCTGGACAAGTCGTAATCGGACGGTAATCGCCCTTATTGTCTATAAAATATTTTCCTCGATGTTTCTTTTTCATTTGGGATTTTTTAGCTGAACAGCCACAGAATGTGGTCATTTGAACAAACATGTGACCAAACAGTTCAGCTCTCCAGTTGAACTTTTAATGTTGTGAATATGAAGTCCAGTGTTCTTAGAAGTCTAATGGAGAGTTTCCCAAATTGTTCTTTGAAGTGGCCCCGAGCCTAGTACTATATATCAATCAAGGACTGGCCGTCACAGTGGCGGATCCAGAATTTGGGGTTCGTTGTGGGTGGGGAGGGTGGTGGTGGAGGCAGGGTTATATGTTTGCACTGGCAGACCGAGACAAGATGCACCGTTGATTTTTTTAAGTAATGCGCTCTCTCTCTCTCTCTCTCTCTCTCTTTGGACAAACTTTGAAAAGATTCTTATGAACCCTAACTGCCAACTGACGTCACCTGATAGCAACATACTCTTCAAAAGCTCTCAAGAAATCAAGTTCTGTTAAGACAAAGATATCTGTAAGTACTCAAGAGACTCACTCAGCTTTTGTCCAGTCGGACTTGGAGTCAATGATGGAGGCCTGCAACAAATCTGATCTGTCAACCTGAAGCTTAGTGCCGTGTAATGGCACAGTCACGTTCCATCTTCTTGAATGCGCAGTGGTTGTTTACACGTTTGTAAAACAATGTATTGGTTCTGACAACACACTGGGTTTTACAAACACCACATTGAAGTTGGTAAATCACACAAATGATTTTAACTTTTGTAGGTGCCGCGACAAACAAGTCTAAATCTTTACTAGTGCTGGCGCGGGTTGAACGAATCGGTCGTGGGCATCGTGGTACACGCTTTACAATCGACTTTTCCACGGGCTTGGTGGACACCACGTTCTGAATTGACTAGACTGAGATTGGCACGAACAAGGATGTAGCGAATGTTTTTTGTCTTTTTGTCGTTTAACAGCCGCAACAAGAGGCTTGGGTAATATGTTGGAAAAGGCTGGGTCGTTCTCAATGAATGCTCTGTGTTTTCGATGTGTGCCGGAATTAAGGATTTAAAATATTTTGATAGTACGCATACGTTATGCAATTGGAGGCGACATCTCAACCGTCTGTGTGTCAGCCTTACTGATAACAGTGTCAACCAGCTCCCGCTTATAAGCTCGGCTTCAGGTTTACAGGTTGAGACCGATGCAACTTTTTTGTTAGCGGGCTCAGAACAGAGTCTCTTGATTCGGATAGCGAGAATGTGGTGTGGAATGTTTTTGACAATGTGCCTTAGATGGCAACTGGGTGGAAGCAAATACTGGTGTGAGTATGTATGCTTACAAAACAAACATGCAAAAATTTGGTTGTAGTAAATGCGTGAGTCGGAATAAAGAAATGAAGGTAATGCTTTCTGATGAGCTTTCAGTCATACATTTAACAGAATGGTGTTTCACAAAAGGAGACAGAGACGGTAAGATCAGAATTTGTTCCGCAGCCCACTTCAAATCAATATCATTAATGAAACTTTGCCATGAGGCAGGCGAGGTGAATGGAGAGGGAAATAAAATCAGCTTTAAAATGTTGGTATAGGAAGGGGTCATAGGTGATGTGTGCCAATGCCGTTCCAATGACCTGGCGATAGTCGATAGATCACGTCACTGAACTGAAAATTATTCAACTTCAGAACAAGTATGATAAGATCTACAACGTGCTCTTTGGGCGGTGTGGAGGGGGTGGGGCGGCTAATATATGGAAATGGTTAGTTGTCATCCTGTAAAACAAAAGTCGAGACTCTAGGGCATATTGGGGGCAGACAGTCAATGAGTATAGACGCGCAGTGGTTTAATGATCCAAGTCGTGTTGTCGGTAGGGATGGTAAAATAACAGGTGTGAGGCGCACTGAAGAGGGGAGAACAGGTTGTCATTTTGTATTGTGCGGTAGGCCAATGATGGATATAGGTAGTTTAGGGCCAGAGTTTGAAATTGTGCCAGTTTTTTTTTAGGACCACAGGCCTAACTATTCTTTGTGAGGTGTGGATGTCAATGGACAGGGACGTGGCGACAAGGGCGGAGGGGGGGGGGGGACCTCACCCCCCAGTCCTGGCCAAAATTTCCTATAGTTGGAAATTCGGAGGGTAAGTCATGAGTAGTTGGAAATTCCATCTATCTGGATTTTAAAGCTTCTTTGGCGATGTCTCCTTTATTTCCTAAAATTCAAACTCGGTTTCAAATCGCCAAAAATTCCAGCTGTTACTATTTACAACTACGGTTTTCGCAATATCGAGCTTCATAAGTATGCAGGATATGAATCGGTTCGAGATTTCTGTAGTATAATTACTTATCGTAATAAAAAAAACAGGCCTCGAAATGCACTTCAATAAAATCACATCGTGTAAAATCGTTATCCTGAGTTAATTCCACCATTTACAGTTTCAAAATGATGAAACATTAAAAACTGACCATTCCTGCATAAGATCTGATTTAATGTAGGACAGTGTGAATTGCTCCAAGTTCTCAGCTTGAGCATTTGTTTAGCACATATTCAGTTCACAGAATAATACCAAATAATAATAGCCTGATAATTCTATCATAAATGTGTTGGCATTTCAGTTACTAGAATCAATTTTATACCCTCTTTCATGGCTTCATTTTCTATTTTTTTCTCGGTAGCAAATTTCCAACTAGGGGGAGGAGCCGCGAGGAGGAACCCCTCCAGGTCCCTCCCCCTAGTTGGAAATTCACTACCCTGCACCCCCAATCGGAAGCTTCTAGCCACGTCCCTGGTCCTCGAGAAGAACCGTTGGCACAGACGGTGTACACAATAACAAAATGTTGAAAATTAGATCCCCTCAGATTGCATCTGGAGGATTCGAGGAGGGGTGGATTGAACGCAAGAATATTCTAGATTTTTAGTAGGATTTTGTTTGGTGGCGAATATGATCCCTGTGACGCTCATTGAGAACGTCGGGAGAGATGGGGTGGGGTCAATCACTTGGTGATAAAAACCTATTTGGTTGAACATTGAACACATGCTGAACGGGAAATAAGGCTGTGTGATAAATAAGGTGCATGGCACAGACGGTGTAAAGTAATAAAATGTTGAAAATTAGACCTCCCCTCAGATTGCATCTGGAGGGGTGGATTGAACGCAAGAATATTCTAGATTTTTAGTAAGATTTTGTTTGGTGGGTAATATGATCCCTGTGATTCTCACTGAGAACGTTGGGGAAGAGGGGGTGGGGCTAATCACTTGGTGATAAAAACCTCGTTCGTTGAACATTGAACACATGCTGAACGGGAAATAAGGCTGTGTGATAAATAAGGTATATGGTGCAGTTGGAGCAGATACCAATAGGCCTAAACATCCATTTATATGCACAGAACAGTGTCAGTATTGCGTGTAAAAATGGTGAGAAAGGGGGGAGGCACCACTACGCGTCAGTAGGGGCCTACGCGATCCACCTATGCATGGGTAAAAAAGGGCACATGACATCACCCCCACCCTCATTGCCTACCCCCGAATCCTCCACCTCTGACCATTGGTGTCTGAAGAAAATTAGATTTGTTTTTCAGACTTCCCATAGCCTACCCTACGCTTTTTCCGGGTTGGTGGTGTTGTTTGCTATAGGTTAGGCTAAGCCATCCGATCAGCATACCAAATGCCACCTCATTGTGACTACCTTTGAAGCAACCATTTCAGAATTTAATTTTTCAGATCACTGTATAACTGTCTGCAGCCTACAGTTATTGACGATACATTAGTAGTCACGTTTTCAAAATGAATTTTCAACGTCTTCACAGCACAGGTAATGTAAGTTCTTTATTGGCACCGTACGTACAACAACAGGAAGAGTCCATATACTCATTACCTGAGGAAGTGCATTCAATATTTGATCCTTCTTGGTGAAATTATAACATAGGCCTATGTTCCTTTGCCTGAAAAACGACCTTTAGGGTTTAAAGGGTTATAAAAAGAATAGTCTTAGGCCTACATAAAAAAATTTGTATTTGTTTATTCTAGCCTATTAGCCTAACCGTAGGCCTAGTCTAGGCCTATGACAAGGCCAGGCAAGGTGTCAAAATGTCCAATTAAACTTATTTTTTAAACATAAAATGCTTCAAAAAGTTCTGAGATACAAAGAAATATATAAAATCGTTGAATGGGGTAAACGCTTCTCTCGACGTTTGAGCAGCCATGCTTTCAAACTGAACCGGGCGTGAAAGAAAATCGACCGTTAAACATTGTTCATAAAGGGTGTTTAGGTGGTTGATTACCAATTTAAAATTCGCTAAACTTGAAAAAGCCACATTTTAATATTAGAAAGATATGATATAGCCTAGACCTAACATTTTCTGGTGGTAGGCGGAGGCCTATTTTTGGCCTGCTTGGCTTACAATCTGATTCTGAGGCCAGCGAATTTGGTGAGTCTGCGCTGTTTTTCCTTTTGAGATAAAGTCTATCCATTTTATGTTACCATTTTCGATTCAAATCATTAATTATTATTACTGTTTTCAATTTATTTAACTCCAATAACAGTAATTGCTTGGCCAAATGCTGAATCCAAATCGTGAGTTCTTTTAGTTCAACGGTTCGTCTCAATTCGCATGATACCACAGTCACACGAACTGGAATTGCGGGAACGTTTTCGATTGACGTCATTCGTCTCTACAGTAATATGTCAATGAGAACACCTATCCAATGGGAGTTTATGTTAGTACTTGCCACTGGACTGGCCAATCGAACATCAGCATCTATATCGTTTCGCCAGCTTCCCTTCACGGAAATCATTTACTTGTGTCTGTAATTTTACCATTCTGATTGATGTTTGTAAGTAGTGAGATGCAAAAACAAACCGCTATTGTTTTTACTGTTATGGTGAACACCGAATGCGTTTAACGTGCATTTGTGGTAAGATACGGAATAACAATGCGACAGGGCTATGACAAATGCAGTGCCGATAATCGGGAAAGTTGCTCCGACAGTGTCAGTCACTGTCACTGTCAGCAGTTGGTGGTTGCAAAAACCTAAATGTTTCATGTGGAACTGGAAGATGCCGTTTTTTTTTCATTTACCTTTAATCATGTTCACCGATGAAGCACCATTTTAAGGTGTTATATAAGTAAGGAAAATTAGCTTACTTTGAAATTCCCACCTCTGATATTCCACGGTTGTACTAAATACAGCAAGTCTCTAATAATATATTTATATAATAAGTCCTGAGGCTGAAGTCCCCTCGGCCTCGGATACAAAATACAGCAAGTCCCTCAAAACACACCGCTACTAGCATCAAAAATTAAAAATTAGAGAATTTATCATAGAACTGCATGTTGACTATTTATTTTTGTTTTTGTTTGTTTTTTTCAAATTTAAAAGCAGTAAATGCTTGACAATCTTTTGTTGTTTTGAACAGCAGTTCTGGCGATCTCCGAGTCGCATGTGTGTAAAATAAAAATAGAACTTTTTAAAGAGATGGCTTTGAAATGCTATCAGAAAATGTTTTTTTGATACCTTCTTGTTTTATTTTTTATTCTATTTTTTTATTTCTTTTTTTTTTGTTTAATTGATCATGTTTCAAGAAGGTCCACAGCTTGAGCACTATAATATTTTACCTGTTCAAAACAAGCTAATGCTTAAGTTCTGTCTGACTTTCATCCACAATTAAATCTCTCTGTTCTGACCCTGGATGCTAAAAGTGCAGATAAATAAATAGTTTAAGCAAAACTAGTTGACGCATGTCGTAACGGGTCAAACAAATGCAAACACAGAATAGCAAGCTTGCTTTAATTTCATCATGTTTAATGAATTAAATCTGGAAAATAATTTACGAAAATTATCATTGAGAAGCATCCTTTGAAAATTACAATTTCGGTAAATAATGTAATAAATAATTATAAACAATGAAACTGCCAACCCAAATTTATCGATGAAAATGCTGGATATATGCTTAATAATTGCACATAATAAACAAATTTGACAGTCCTTTGCAAATTCATGTCTGAGGTTAAATTTTGTGAGTGCTTTACATGATAAATGATGTGTTTTAAAGGGACTTGCTGTAATTAGTACATGAGGGGACTTAGCGACTTGTTAGGGACTTGCTGTATTTAGTACGACCCGGTATTCCATTATTTATTTATTGGTCTTTAAGGTCACATACCTATGCACATTGGCTGATAGTGACCGTGACAGTTTTATGGGTGGAGGAAGCCGGAGTAACGGAGAGAACCACTGAGCATCGATGAGCAACTGTCATCTCCTCAACATTCTAACTCTGTTCAAGCTCCACTCAAGCAGGGTTTCAGCGGTTGAAGACATGTGCATCATCGACATGCAGTACGCCTTAGTACACAGCATCATCATGCCCCCCATGTAGCAACCGGGATAAAGTGCCTTGCCAAAGGACACAACATGAGTCGTCCTGGACAGGGATCTAACTCAGGACCTCTAGCACAGAAGTCCAACAGTGTACCACTGAGCCACCACACTTCTGATATTCCATAAATACAAAATCGAAAATATACACAAATTATGCAGCAACGAAGAAGGTTGTTATGTAGAACTACAGTACGTGCCAAGTGTATTACGTCCCAATCACCCGCCCCCGTGCTGAGTGAAAATCGCATTTTTCAGCCGGTGTCACACGGTGTTGATTTTTTAACACCGTGGCGTGGCATGAAAAGGATTATGAAGATCAAATCTTTGTTCCGTGAAAACAGTAGTTAATTAAATTTGAGAAAACAAAGGCTTTATACATGGGTATTGTTGTGACCCGGTGTTCAACCGTGACGCTTTGAGTATGTAATAATAATAAGAGTATGTGCTTCTGTCAACTCGCAATTCACAAAATAATTCACATGTGGTTATATTCTCTCGATATTTTGTCACATGAAGAAAATATAAATAAATTGAAAATGCTTGAAATTATAAAACAAATCGCTAACCCAGAGTCGTTGTTTTCTTTGACTGGTACGAAAACTGTGTACGCATTCTGTTGTCTAACCCAGACTAGCCTACCTAAATATTATTTATGCATTTGGTAAGTTTACCCACCGAAAATCTATTTATTAAATCAACCTGGGCTCTGGGTTTGACTCGTTTCTCAACTGCAGTTTTGAAATGTGATTCTGGCGGTGTGAGGGAAAAAAGTGCACCGTGGAGATTTTTTTCTGTCTAAATCCCAACAATCTGTAGCCGTTAAAAGGCAGAAACAGAAACAAAAGACAGGCGAGTTGAGACGAGTTGGTACCACGGTGCCGTTCCCTCGGCGAACTGCGAGTGTCCCTATTTGCCCCACTGTCTTTCTTTTCGCCATTTTATGGTAGACCCTTCATGTAAATGAGCACTTCCATGTCTAGATCCTAAATAATAATAATAACTCTTTGTCTAAACATAAAATGTCAACTAAAATCAATAGGCCCTATTTAAAAAAAAATGATCTAAGGGACGGGACCGTAATATCGGAGACACGTCGACATTTGACAACCTCGGGTAAAACGTTTTCTTGAAACGTCACATTTCACCCCCACCACCCGGTGGAAATACGGCCGAGCTTCTGAGGTCATGCCAGAACTTAATTTCTTGAGAGCTGCCCCCTTGAGCATCCCCCCTCCAACCATGTCATTTAATGGTTTTGCCGCACGTTATCACTAACAGTGATAAGAAGCATCACGGGGTCTGTTCTGTTTTGGCCCAGATGCATTGCAAATCAGTGGGGGGGGGGGGGGGGGGGGGGGGGGGGGGGGGGCAAGCACAAAGTTAATCGATAGGCCAATTAAACTTTTGTGCGTAGGCCTACCCCCCCACCCCCCCCCCCCCCCCCATCTTCCTTTTTTCGGAAAGTCATTCGGGTCTACACTGCAGGCCAAAAATAAATTTCACCTCGACTAAGATTCTTAATCTGTACCTTGTGCCAAGGGCATCTAGCTAGGTTTTCCTCAATCGGGTGCTGCTGGTGGGGGGGGGGGGGGGGAATTATATTCATTGGCGGAAACCTTACCCTCGCCCTATCGGCGCCATTAATTTGTTCACCAGCCCCACCCTCCATTCTCAAAATCGCCATGGTCAATTTTCCGACCACTTTCCGATTTTGACACAAGCCCCCCCCCCCCCTCCACCCAATGAGGGATTTGACAAAAAGCTTGTTGGAACATCAAGCGAATTTTCAGATAACAGGCCACATGGTAGGCTATCTATGAGCCGCCAGGTTGCTGGACACCTCATGATAACAAATAAGTGTACAAGCAAATTCTTTTATATGAGGTGGCCCCATTGTGAATCGCCTCGTAATGGCTGGACGTAATGGGTTATTCCTACCCCTCCAATATTCTACATTGGTCATCACTGTGCAGTGTCCCCCCCCCCCGGCATATCAATTCTGTGGCAACGGAGGGCTGTAGTCGTCCCGGCCTCATTCCTATGGTTCTTGGGGAGGGGGGGGGGGGGGAATGACACAACCCCACCCATCATAAACTGGCTACTAGTATATGTATTCCGTGGTTCTGATTAAACAGGTTTTCACAGTTCTGGTATAAGTTCATCTTTCTCTCTTCATCTCAAACGTTTTTGGCTACCAGAGTCTTATTGTCAAGCGATTCTGTTTTGAAGCAAAATTCGAACTAAACCGTCTATATCAATAGGCTATTAAGAATAACATAAGGTTTATACAATAATCGGTGGCTGTTTGATTAAACTTCTGATCATTAATCCTGTTGTGGTGACTGTCTTATTAAAAAGATTATTGCCACTGGTTTTAATTGCTGAACAAACTACTAGAATTATTTATTATAGTTATATGTGCTAACTCTATAAGGATGTTGAGGTGTGACTTCATTTTTACCTAGTCGATTAATTGGGAATAAGTGTCAAAATTATCAGCTGCCAAATTCAATGAACTCTTTCTCGAGTTGAAGAAAAAAAGCCTGATTCTAAATTTCATCTGTCTGTGTTTTCAAAGCAAGGCTGTTATCTATAATTTGCCAATAGTACACACTGAGTGGCTGCGATTAGACGAGGGGTAAGTATTGGTTGATTATGACAAAAACACTCATGTAGTGAAGTTTCCACTCACACAGTGTGCTCAGGTTCTGTAAAAAAAGCTTACAGCACACTGGGGATATACTTAAGTTTGAACGCCTCAAGAATTCGTTTCAAAGCCTCTAGACCAAAATACTAAGTTATATTACTTTAATTTAACCCGGCGGTGCGAACTGAGCGGACCGAAAAGCATTCAGACGATAAAATGGCTGACTTTTCAAACACGTGTTGTTTGGAAGTTGTGAAAAAATAATGCCCTCGTATTTAAAAAAACACACTTTCTGGTGTGTTCTTTCATATGATATTGATGAATAAATAGTCAAAACATACGATCACTGTTTTTCTTTCATTCGAATGCGCGTTTCTTTAACCATTTAACTCAGAAATGCATGTCCGATCAGAATATCGATTCACCCCAAACAGCCGACTTTGTGGTGAGAGAACCCCCAACCGTAAAATTGGCTTTTGACTGATTTCTGATGTTCTGCTGTTGCGGAAATAACTTCTGTTTGAAGTAATTTGGATATCACTGATGGACATGGCTGCCTTTTTATTTGTTTATTTGTTTATAATAATTTTACCAATTACAATTTTTTTTGCCCAACCCCACTTTTGAAAATGAAAGCAGTTTTCATCATTTAATTATTAGTTAACCCTTGGCTGCATTCACTGGTAGGTTAAACAGATAGATCTGTAACAAGCCCAAACAAGCCCAACTGAAAAAAATCTTTTTTTTTTTTTTGCATCAACTTAATTATTATTGCTCAGGTCGTGAGCTCTCGTTGGACCGAGCTCGTTCCATTTAAGAGTCCACAGACATGTTTTTCCGGAAATCATTTTTAAAAAATAATTGAATCTGCCTTGGGATCGGGCAATCATTTTTGAATTGAAAAAAAAAATTAAGACTATGTATGATTTCATTTTCACTTTTAACCGAAACTCGGGACCCGGGGCAAAGTAGGCCTGCATGGCTCCAAACTGTATTGGAGGACGTTTTGTTGGGAGGGAGAGGGGGGGGGACTTATCCTGCTGAATCCTTCATGACATTCATTGATAGACCTTGAAATACTCTGCTTCTCTTATCTACCAGGGATTTCTGAGTAAAAGTGCTCGTCAATTTTACTGCCACAAACGCAAGATACCATAGGCGATATTTCCATAAAATAAAAGACGGGTGGAGTTAAGACTGAAGGCTTTAATACTTTTCGTTCTCAGTTTGATGCGCAGAGGATTTACACGCACAGACCAGGTCTATTCTTGTGCAAGTGTTGATCTGTTCACATCCATTTACGTCTCCACACACTTGTTTCAATTTTTTTTTTACTTTTGTCGATTTGAAAAGGGGGGGGGGGGGGCACGGTGGCTCAGTTGGTAGAGTTGCAGGCTGCAAGCCGAGAGGTCCTTGGTGTTCGATACCCACCTGCGGCAACCGCGTTGTGTCCTTGGGCAAGACACTTCACCCCGATTGCCTACATGGGGGCACGATGACGCTGTGTACTGAGGCGTACTGCACGTCGATGGTGCGCATGTCTTCAACCAATCTACCCCTGCCTGTGCTGCGGGGCAGAGTTCAGAGTTACGATGTTGGGGAGCTGACAGCTGCTCGTCGTTGCTCGGTGGTTCTCTCCGGGTACTCCGGCTTCCTCCACCCGTAAAACTGTCACGGTCACGATTAGCCATTGTGCATAAGTATGTGACCTTAAACACCAATAAATAAATAAATAAAGGGAGGGGGGAGGGGGGGGGAGTGAATTCGGTTCCTTTAAGTACATGTAGCCTACTCTGTGTTTTCTTTGGAATTACGGTTATGGATTTAACCCTTGTTCTTGTGTTTCCATTTTGTCTGTAAAGTTAACTTTAATGTCACCGAACGTTCGATAAATTAATAGAACTTTTCGGATCCACGCAGCGTCAAATGTCAACATTGTGTCAGTCACGATATTTTTTATTTTTATTTCCGATTTCAATTGCATGTGAGATTGCTGCCTACACTGCTTCAGTCTGAGTATTTTCATTCTGATCACACGTTAGAGGTTGAATAATATTGCTTTTTTAAAATCTTTTAAATTTTTTTTTAAATGCTGACGAGACTCAACCGGCCCACAAACTCGCTCAAAAGCCGATTTCTGAAACCCACAATATGATCAGAAATCTAGTTTACATGCGTTACCCACGGCGTTTGCAAATGGGCCACAACGGCGTCTGTCGGTGGAGGGAAGGGTGTCAGAAACAATATCCACGTGTCTTTTAATTTTATGTTTTATTTTTCAAGTTTGTTTTATCTCCGGCGGCACTTCAAAAGAGTTACGGGAGCACATTGTTTTATTGGTAATCGAGACTTCCAGTGTAAAAAAAAGTCACTAATCTTTTTCACCCTTGAACGCGGTATGGACACGGTGATTTATTCATTCATAATTACACCGTGTGACACGGTGTCTGCCGGTGATTTTTTAAAAAATGACCACCGCGTTGGGTGTTTGAGACGTAATACACTTGGCACGTACTGTACTAGAACTGAATAGAACTAGACTACATGTAGAAGTACTAGAACACAAAAAATATTTGCAGTCAACACACAGAGTTAACAGCAGGCATCAATGATTCCTGGAAGGCTGCTACAGTAGCCTTAGAATGACTGATCATAAAATAATAGTTCAGGAGAACAACGCATGGCCAAATGTGCGTCAGATATCCAAGAAAAAAGCCAGGCATTCAAAACACTTTACGATGCCGCAACAGGACAGCATTTGGGGAAAGGCAAACACTGTCTGAATTTTGTTTATTGAATAAGAATTCCATGACAGGTGTCACTGTGTATATGATTTGATAACACAAATTTAATCGACAAATAATCACGTAATTTCCAGAAATTCAAACGTGTCATGATACGGTGTAAATAATATTGCAGTTGTGCTGTCTCCATAAAATGACTGTAGTGAGAAGGCAATCAGTCTCACTAGTTGATTTTACTCGGCATTGTTTCCTTAACTGAAATGTAAACAAATTGAAAACAAAAGGAAGGTGTGATTGCATATATTTTTCATGTTCTATACATCATAACCAGGGCTTGATTTAATCTGAAAATTTTGAATAGCAATTTACTATTCACCCTGGAAAATTGATTAGCAGTTGATCCAAAAGCACTTGAAACTAATAAATCTTGAATAGCAAAATTCAGAAATTGGAGAGCAAAGTGCTATGCTAATCCAGTTAAATCGAGCCCTGATCATAACCTTCATTTTGATGTATAATTAGTGTTTGTAAGGGGAACGTATTTTCTTTGTGTAGTGCCTTAAGGTTATGCCAAGTAAATATTTATGAATATGTTCAACAAGTACAGAGTTGAAATTGGGGAAAAATACAACCTTATCCTTTCAGATATGAATAACTTGTGTTATAACTTGTACAGGCTACAGTTGAAAGTTTTATACTGTTGAGTAACGGAGCACACATGATTGATGCTTGGATCATTAACAAAACCGAAATAATTGATTTCTTATTGAAAATAATCAAATACCCCTTTATCATGGATACTTTTTGAAAAGGTCATTAGGAGACTTGGGATTTTCGCACCTCGGAAACATTTTCATACGATATGAAGGCATTTCCTAATGCCAAAAAGATTATTCTTCACTAGGGCTGTCACGATTAAATCGATTGTTGATCGGTCACAGCGAGATCGATTAGTATTTTTCGTTGTTGAATAATCGGTAAATTATATCCCGTTTTAGACGTTTAATAATTAAAAGAAAATATGTTGAAAAAACTATTGTTTCTAAAGGTAAAGAGTTAAGAACATCGATGTTAAACCCCAAGAAGCTATTGGAAGCATTTGTCTTTCAGGTACATTCATCAAAGCTTTGATGTTCTGAACTTTTGAACCGTCAGTGTAATAATCAAGACCGGTCGGCAGTTGTGAAGTTCGCAACTGCCGACTGGTCTTGATTATTACACTGACGGTTCAAAAGTTCAGAACATCAAAGCTTTAGATGTAACTAAAAGAGGATCGTCTTCGTTGTTTACGTGAGGTAGGTCAACTGACTTCAACTTCATTTTTATCGACTTCAAAGAGAAGGAGATGGGGGTCATCTACAGTTAAAACTAAAAGTCCTGTCCTGAAATGCGGACAAATAGCACGTCGATATGCGCGTTAATCTATGCGATATGACCATAGTAATTCTATCAAATTCTGTAAATATGGCCTGTGCACAAGCAATGTTTCAGCCAATGGACCTCCGGGTAACCCGGAGGTCCATTGGCAGAAACATTGCCCGTGTTTGCTATGAGTAACCAGGAGAACCTGCTGTGCTTTGGATGCCATTCGATATGGCAATTGCGCACAATTCATACGCGCAATTAAGCCAAGATAAGCGCACAGTTCGTGACAGGACTTCTAGTTTTAACTGTAGGTACGATCAATCGATTATCATCGATTATTTGCGACGATTAATCGATTCCTAAATTAAAAAATCGTGACAGCCCTATTCTTCACATCTGCATAAGTTGGGATTTGTGGCACTTGCATTAAAACACTTTTATCGGATCAGTTTATTCAAACTGTCATGTTAACCTTCCCACAGTATACAATCCATACTGGGTCGGGTACAGTATGTCCACTGTGGACTTGTCACTTTCTACGGGTGGGCAATATTTCCATGGATGAAATGATATTAGATTCCAAACATTAATTATAGGAATAATCTTCAAAAATTTAATTAATGAAGAATGTACCCGGTGCTTCATTAATTAAAAAAATTTGCTGCTGCTGATTTTTATTAGGCCTACCTGCAACAGAAGGGGTGTTTGTTCTGGAAACCCAGCCCAGTAAATTCAGGGATGCACAAATTGGACAACGATTCGTTACGTTTGTCTAGCGTTTTTCTAAAAAAAATTTGGATAACAATTTTTTGCTCTTCTAAATTGTTAATGCATTCTGAGTTAGCTCCTCATAGAAATTCAACATGCAACTTCATAATTTCAAAGAATGCGCCGACAAACAAAGTGCACAGGATGCAACAGTGCAGACAGCAAAACAAGGCGAGTCGCTATGATCCGTTTCCACAAATGCGCAAGCAGTACTATAGGGATTAGCTAAATGACGTCACATGCTGAAATATATAGACTAGGGAATAATGTGCATGCTTTGAGTTTTGTAGATACCACGATGGCCTGATGATGGTCACAGCAGGCCAACACGATTTGTAATAACTCGCAGTGAGCCTGGGTCACTGTTGAGTGTTGCGAGCAACATGACTCTCGTGAGTCCTTTGATCCTTTCCGACAAAGCAACACATGCGTTCTCCGAAATGCTCCGACAGGTTGACAGGGTTCATACAGATCTTGAAAACCCTTGAAAATGAGTTTTTTCTTGAAAAACCCTGGAATTTGAAATTAGCCCTTGGGAAACCCTTGAACTTTCAGAAATTTCTTGAAAAACTCTTGAATACCAAGCTATTTCCTGGGCATTGTAAATATATGTGTACTCGCCTTTTACTTGTTGGTTGCTCTCGTGTCGCTCAGTTAAAAAAAAACATAAAGTGTGGAACGTTTTACCAAGATTACTGTAACACAGATCACACTTTGGGTACCAGTACTTCCTGACTTCCAAAGTCAGATCCGTGTCACATGAATCTTAGATTTTTAGAGCTCATACAACAAGCTAAATAGTATATGTAGCCCTTGAAAAAAAAGAAAAAAAACCCTTGAAAACCCTTGAACTTTGTGAGCAAATTTTTGTATGAACCCTGGTTGACAACGTCATATGTTTCATAACTCTTTGAAGTTGATTGATGAAACAGTATTCCATGATGTTGGACAGGTACAAAGCTAATGTTTAATGACATTGTGTCTGCAATGCATGGGTTTTCTGTGAGTACTGTCAATGAAATACGTCCCCAACATGTATGTATCCCGGTATGGGGATGAATTTCTTAGTAGTTCAGTGCATGTTGTTCCTGACTTCAATAGTAATCAATACCTCATATTATCGGACGCAGTATCGGGAATATGGTTATCTGGTTGATGGCTTCTCTAACTGGTTGACTTTCTTTGCAATCACTTACAGGGATGCAAACCAAATATCTGGCATTTCTGTATATTACACACTAACAAAAAAGTGAATACACATGTACATGTGAATGGTTATCGAAAATTGAAGGGTTATCCAAATTTTTTTTGCATAAACGTTGTCTAAATTTTCAGTTTGTCCACCCCTGTAAATTAGCCACACAATTCTGCATTGCCAGCACAAAGTAAATACAGTTAACAATTGCAAAAGGAATTTTAACAGGGTTTCATTTAAATGGATTTGCATAGCATTTTGCAATTCAATTACAAAATTTTTGTTATTCAATAAATATCTGTCTGAATTTGATTTTCATCAACAGCTAATCAATTTTCCCAAATGAATTATAAATTGCTATGCAGCATTTTCAGATTAAATTTGCCTTAAATTTTAGCCATAAGAAATACACTGATGAAAAGACATGATATGACACTGGCTGATGGGTTAACTTATGACACTAGTGTTTTGTATGTTTGTGTACTTGAGACAGAAACAATAAATGATTCAGTTAAACTTGCATGAAACACAACAAATGTAGCCAGTCATTCAATTTCCATTTTTTGTAAAAATATTTTTTCCCTCATATGTTTGTCTCCTTGTAAACAATGGTGCGGTATACATGTTCAGTATGTGCCAGCAGTTTTATCACGAAAATGCCTGTTGTGTCTGGTGCTGGAACGAATACCTAATTTTTGTATTCGAATATTCGCGAACTATATTTGATTCGTATTCAAATATTCAATCAAATAACATCACAACCTATTATGACAATTATGTATGAAAGAAAAACGACGATAGCAGTACTGATCCCACTGTAGGCCTTGCCATTTAAAAAAACACAGGTGCTTGGTATGCTACGAACCTGAAACAAAATTTGCGTGTGTGCGATTTGTTCACACAGACGCACATTTGAAGTGAGGGCCGATTTATTTGTATTGGTTAAATATTCTCCAACAGGTTTGTAATTGGGCATATTTAAATGTAAAGAGCCTCTTCCCTTGAATGACTTTAGTTTGATGTGATCCCATGATGATGATGCACTTCCAAGTTTTTTTCTATTCACAGCTAAGATAAATGTCACAAACAGTTTGTTGTTTACCTATTACACACAATGGAGATTTCTGGCAGGAATACGTTTCGAGTCATGAAAAGGCTGTGTTAAGAAATTATTATATGTAGTGATGAACCGATACCGAGTGATCTGAATCGGCAATCAGAACCGGTCGGTTACGGGGCATCAGCCGATTATGACTACCGGCTGTTAAAAACACGCAGTTCCCGGTTATTCTATATTTGTCACTGGCTATTAAAAATCTCTTTGATATCTGGCCATTTCAATAAAGTTTCCCCATTAAAAATGTGTGTAACGCGTAGCAGAATATTTAGTGAGTTGCAGAACTGAGATATTACGGAATTTACCATCTGCAATCGGTACGAGATCGCCACCATTTGCCAGCTGATCGAAGTCAATAGCCTTCAATCATGGTGCTGTACAACATTGAATAGGGTACATGTATAAATAAAATGTGTTCAGCCGGTAGTGTGTAGTACTTCATGATGCAGGCATCACAATACAAAAAGAAATTAAAATTGGAGAAAAAACTGAAAAACAGCCATTTTTCAATGATAGATGATTGTTATGCAACATGTAAGTCGCATGACTGTCACAAACACGCTTTTAGTTTGTCATGTTCATTTTTTAATTCATTTACCTCCCTTGATGTTTCTCTCCAATATTGATTGCAGAGTACATCGTGTGTGTATCTGTAAAACATGCGTCATAAACTTCACAACACACATTGACATCAAAGTTATTTATTATTTATTTATTTATTTATTTATTTATTGATGTTTAAGGTCACATATTTATGCACAATGGCTAATCATGACCGTGACAGTTTTGCGGGTGGAGGAAGCCAGAGTACCCAGAGAGAACCACCGAGCAACGACGAGCAGCTGCCAGCTCCCCAACATCGTAACTCTGCACTGCAGGGTTAGATTGGTTGAAGACATGGGCACCATCGACGTGCAGTACGCCTCAGTACACGGCGTCATCATGCCCCCACGTGGGCAATGGAGATGAAGTGTCTTGCCCAAGGACACAACGCGGTTGCTGCAGGTGGGACCCGAACCGAGGACCGCTCAGCTTGCAGCCTGCGCCTCTACCTACTGAGCCACTGCGCTCCCCCATCAAAGTTATTCAGTTAAGACACATACTTTGTATGCTCAGTATAATCCTTGTTAATGCAGCCAAGTGTATTGTATTCTTACAAAAAACCGTATTAACACTATTTTCCGGAATAAAACACAGTCTTCACAAGAGAATAATATCGTGTAATTTTATCGTTAATAACGATCTTCTCCAGATTAGGAACTGTTGGTTTCAGTTGTAGCAAAGATGTCATTATCGTACATGTAATAACATATATACATGTTTCTCCTTCGTGTGAGAAAATCATTCTCCTGTTGTAAAATCTTATCGATCGTTTATTAAGATCCAATGCATATTTGGTATTTTGGGAAGACAGGGCTGTGTGGTGGTCTGGCACTTGTTTTAGAAGGTGCAGTGTGAGCTCACAATAGGCATCGCCTACTTTTGCCCCCCCCCCCCCCCCCAACAATGCCTTGCACATTTTCAATGGAATGTAACAGTAAACTTCAAAAAAGAGTCCCCACGACTTGAGTTTTTTTTCTTCTGTTAAAATGTTTACCAGCACTGTGTTCTTCCTGGTTATACATGTAAAATGAAGCTGTAAAATGATCAATCTCACTGGAACAAACTAACGTGATAATTCCGAAAGCAAGTTTTTAACACTCTAAAATAGGCCTGTTATGTGATGGCATCAAAATGTGCATTTCTCCTGCCCTTTCACCCTTTGTTATGTGAAGTAGAGCTGTAGATTAACCGAAACCGAACCAAGGTTTTTAGTTTTTTAAAAAAACCAAAACCGTCGACATCCCTTTATGTAAGGTTTTTCGTTTTTTATTAAATACTCTCTTGCTGCAGAAATTCACAGAATGTAGCCATCCCAGATTAGTGAGAGTACCCAGACACTGCCAATGGCAGTGTCTGGGTACTCTCACTACTCTGGGAAGGCTACATTCTGTGAATTTCCGACATTTCAGTTTAGTTGTGTTTTCAGCTTTCCTCATGTTGCGTGTAGGTGTCAGACCTCGAAAAATGGCCAAGCACAATAAAAGTTCTGTATATTTAGGTAATTATTATTTTGGCCTTCCTGATTCTTCATGTATTATAGCTTATTTCGGGCATTCATTGAGTTTCACTCAATTTCACTGCCATTCAGTTATGACTCCAGACATGAGAATGAGTTTTATTGAATTTTATTTGGCCTCATGAACAAACCGAAAACCGAACCGAACCGAGGTTTTACTCCACCTGAAAAACCAAAACCGAAACCGAACATGAAGTTTAAAAACCTATAGCTCTAATGTGATGTCTCATTTACAACCAAATACAGTTGTGAGCCCTGGTGTATGGCACCCCACTCTACCAGTTATCACTCCTTGAAGAATCAACAAAAAAGGCTTAAATTATAATACTAATTTGAAATGTTTACTTGAACAAGTACAGTCAAACTGGTTCAGAAATGAGGAAGGAAGAAAGATTTTAAGTTTAAGCTAAAGAATAACCATTGTTGGGCGATTTGCTGTTCCTCCTCCATCTCCGTATCACAACCTGTCGATAAACAAACCACCTACCTCTTTGGATCCACAAAGAAAGCAGTACCTTGTCTTTCATAACTATTTCCAATGGTGGCACCACAACTTAACTTGTGCAAGGGAAACACATCTTAAGTTAGTGTTAATGATAATGTCCCCCCACCTCTCTCTCAAAGCTAGTCGTGGATAGAGGGTGTCGCACTCTCTCAGTAATCCCTCCACCCCCTGTCCAGTCAGTCCCTACATATACGTCTCTGACTTAATAAAGATGACTGAATAAAAAGTGGTTCCTGTTAGTGTAGGGCTGGTGATTGGAAATGGCAAATGGCATTAGCTGATTGTCGGCCATCGGATCATAATCGGAGGTAGTCACTGGATATTGTCAGAAAAATAATTTAACGATGTTCCACAATGATGCTCCCAAAAGGCGTTATTTTCAGTTGTTCTGAATAACAAACGGGATATTCAATGTGCATATCTGTTTTAATTAAATGCCTTCTGTATTTTCTGCTAAGCTACATGTAACAAGTGTGAAGTGAGATTTCATTTCACCAGGTCACATCAAAAACAAAAGCAGCATTCTGAAGTGTTCAATCATTTTAGTCTTGTTAAATTGTAAGGTGCGAAATCTGCGGATGGAAATATGCGACATGATTCGTTTATATATGTACATGAGTGTTATGTAGCCCCCATATTATATTGAGATTGATTTTTCTGCATTTTCTGACTGGTCTGACTCATTTGCACTGAGTGACCTTTGTTTACATCTTTGTTACACTAATCTATTGTACATATAGCTGTTGATTGTTTAAGTAGGTCAAGGACCTTGTTAACCTGAATTATAGCAGAATCACCTACATGTAGAAACTAATAGAACTTTGCAGAAACTTCCTCTTCTGTGACATTTTATCTGGGTACTATATATATAAAGGTTTGTCAACAGAATTCAGAAACTCATTTTTTAGAAAGCATTTCAGAAAGACTCACTTCAGTTAAAACACAGCAGTTGTTTCCATTGGAGATTATTATTGTTTTAGGACAGTGCATTTACTTGTATTATAGAAGCAGTGCTTCTTTGTGAATTTGGAAGATTGATTCCAAAAGAGAATTTTGAAGAGAATCTATTCGTCTTGGAAAAGAGAATTTATACTTTCTGTGAAACAGAATAATATTTTGTGAAAAGCCAGGATTCTACTGGATTATTTGGAAATTACCTGTGGCACCTATACTTCTTGGATTTTTACTCCATTTGAATTTTGCAGAGCATTTTATTATATTTTATTGGAGACTGCTGAAATTTCTAAGTGAAATTTTATTACAAATCTACGGGAGACTGTTTCTGAAGAGACATTCTTGGATTTAATACTACCAGCTAACTTTCTTCACAAGATTCTTTACCACTGGATTACTGGATTCTGTCAAACTGTATTTTGGACTAATTCAATAATTGATAAGTACCACTGTTTTTACCTGCGTCGCCAGCGGCAGAGCAGGTCTAGTAACCCCTCGACTTCGTCCGTCAGTCCGTCCATCAGTCCGTCCGTCCGTCAGTCCGTCCGAAACACTTTTTCCGTCAAAGTTTTCTTGGCTTCTATGAAAGGGAATGATTTTATATTTGGTCTGCTGCTTCATATTGATGAGTTGTATCGTGTAAGCAATTTTCAGATCTGCCATGCAGCCACTTCCTGTTTGCCGATACTTTGAAATTTTACTGTACCCACTGAACATTGAAATTTTCCGTCAAGGTTTTCTCGGCTTCTATGCAAGGGATTGATTTTATATTTGGTCTGCTGCTTCATAATGATGAGTTGTATCGTGTAAGTAATTTTCAGATCTGCTGTGCAGCCACTTCCTGTTTGCTGATACTTTGAAATTTTACTGTACCCACTGAACATTGAAATTTTTCGTCAAACTTTTCTGGGCTTCTATGCAAGGGATTGATTTTATATTTCATCTGGAGCCTGATAATGATCAGTTGTATCGTGTATGCAATTTTCAGATCTGTCATGCAGCCACTTCCTGTTTGCTGATTCAGTTGCATGCAGCGACGCAGGTCCAGACCTGGTATTGGTCTTGGCTTGTTATTTTCTGAAAACCAATTAGTGTAAAAGATTTTTTTTATATTAATTTTTTTTAATTAAATTTCAGAAGAATAATTGAATTCATAGTTATTGTTGCTGATTCTCAGATTTCTTTCTGTTCCCAATATCAATAATATTTCCATACTGTAACAGAAATTGGGGGCTCATTGCTGAGATTGAATATTAGATAACAAGAGATCTTTATTTGCATATTGCAATTATTATTTTGGCTCACTTTCAAAACATTTAAACTTTCTTAGAAAATTTCAGTATTATTATTCATATAATCTGAGAACCAGCAAACCTTTTCATCATGGTATTTATTGTGACAGAATTTATTTCTGAATTTGAAAGCTCTCCTAGTTTGGCCCTTTTAGAATCTCTTAAGAAGGAAGATTTATTCCAACTTTCTCAGTATCTAAAATTACCTGCCACCCCTGGTCGGAATAAGCATAAACTTAAACAGCTCATTGTTAATTATTATATGGAAGAAGGTCATTTGCCTCGGTCTGAAACTCCCCTCTCTGAACCACAACATACTGATTGATGCCCTTGAACTCAAAAAGTTAGAATTGGAGTTAAAAAGATAAGAAATGGAACAAAAAATGAGGGAAATTGAAATTCAGGCCCAAAAAGAAAAAGAAGAAAGAGAAAATGAAATTAAATTAAAAGAAATTGAAACTCAAAAAGAAATGGAACAAATTCAGGCTCAAAAAGAAATGCATTGAAGAGAATTAGAAATTCAGGCCCAAAAGGAAGTAAAAATAAAAGAATTGGAATCTCAACGTCAAGGCTCAAATGTAAGTTCCCCAAGTAGATTTGATGCAACTAAACATGTTAGGCTAGTTCCTCCCTTTCAAGAAAAAGAAGTTGATAAATATTTTTTACATTTTGAAAAAGTGGCAACAAGTTTAGAATGGCCAAGGGATGTCTGGACTTTGCTATTGCAAAGTATTTTGAAAGGAAAGGCCCAAGAAATCTATTCCGCTCTATCTTCTGAGCAAAGCAATAATTATGACACTGTTAAAGAGGCTATACTCAAGGCATATGAACTTGTTCGAGAGGTCTGTAGGCAGAAGTTTAGAAATTATTACAAAAGTGACGCGAAAATCAAACTCCTGGGAATTTGCCAGAGAAAAGCAAACTTTATTTGACAGGTGGTGCCATTCCAAAAAAATAGGGAAAGATTTTACAAAATTAAAGGAAATGATGCTAATTGAAGAGTTCAAAGGAAAGATACATTCAGATATAAAGGCCCACCTGGATGAACAAAGAGTTGACACTTTAAACAGAGCAGCATTATTAGCAGATGACTATGCCTTAACTCATAAAATGAGTCGTAACTCCACAAATTTTTGCCCTCACAAGAATTCTTTCCAAAGTGGACCTAGACCAACTTCAGATAAAACTCATCCTTCCAATCATCCTTCCAATCATCCTTCCAATCCTCCAAACTTTTCACCACCTAAATTTAATCGGAAGCCTAATGAGAATGAGTCATCTAATGCCGGCCCTACACCATTACGACCCAACAGTTCAACTAAAACTTGTAATTACTGTAAGAAACCAGTTCATTTACTATCTGATTGCTGGCTCTTAAGGAAAAATGAGTCCTCTACTTCACAGAATGCGCTAACATGTGCTCCATGCCCTGACAATTATGTAATAAAGCAAGATGCTTTAGAAAATTATAAGCCATTCATTTCTGAAGGCTTTGTTTCCTCTGAAGGCTTTGTTTCCCTTGAGGGGGATAAGCACTGTTCCTTACCAATAAAAACACTGAGAGACACAGGGGCTACTCAGTCATTAATGTTAGAAGGCATTTTGCCATTTTCTGAAGAAAGTGCCACAGGGGCACAAGTTCTAGTATTCAGGTATTGAGTCAAACTCTTTAAATGTCCCAATTCATAAAATAAATTTGAGAAGTAGTTTAGTAAATGGGACTGTGACAGTAGGAATCAGACCTACTCTACCTGTAAAAGGTATTTCTTTATTATTGGAAAATAACTTACATGTAGCTGGTGACAAAGTCACTGTAGAACCTCAAGTGGTGGATAAGCCAAGCACAGATGGAGGTATTATTAATTTGAAGGAATGTTTTCATTTTGCCTTTCCAGCATGTGCTGTGATTCGGTCCATGGCAAAGAAAGCTGAGGTTGATAACAACCTCTATTGTGCTGATTTGAACAGCAAAGCTGAGGATAACAACAGTCACAGAATTACGGATTCTTAAGATATTGATTTTGTCTCGGACATTTAGAGTCAGTGTGATGACTCCTCCAGAAATTGTAAAGAGGCCACTACACCTGAGAGTGATAGGGGAACCTCCTTGAATGTCATTTTCCCGGACTTCTTTAAGCCAGGAACAGGAAAGTGATCCTGACCTTGCCGAGCCACGTGAAAAGGCTCTATCAGAGGCAGAAGCCCAAAATTCCCCTGTCTTGTTAGCGACCACCAGAAGTACCTTCCAATATTGATTGGGGGGAGGTTATTTACCAAATAGTTGTCCCCACTAAATACCGGAATGAAATAATAAGCCTGGCTCATGAAAATCCAGTGGCTGGACATTTGGGAGTTAGGAAAACCTACTCTCGTATTCAGCAATGTTTTTACTGGCCCAAGCTTTGACAGGATGTTGTTGAATTTTGTAAAACCTGCCACACCTGTCAAATTGTAGGAAAACCCAACCATAAGATTCCTCCTGCTCCCCTTCAACCAATCCCTGCTTTTGAGGAGCCATTTAGTAGAATTATTATTGACTGTGTTGGTCCAGTGCCTAGAACAAGATCTGGAAAAGACGGTATGGCAGACGATTGACCAACTTAACAGAATATGGTCAATGAAACGTTCATTCTGAAGTTCACCAGGCCTCATAATGTGGGAATGATGGATCGCTGATTATGTCACCATGTTATTTGAAATGTACACGACCACACGTCCGGGTATACCTACCTTTAGGACCATTCATCCATCTTGTTTTAGTTGACCCTTTGTTAAAAAACGTCAAAGTTGACTAATCGTCGATTTTGGGCTCTGATTAATCAACTATGGAATTTCATAATCGTGGCAAGCATATATTTGATACACGTATATGAGTTGTTCTTAACCCTTTTATGATTTGAGTTAAAAAAAAACAGCCCAATCCCATGATCAGTAGCGGAGTTATGGCTCCTAACAAGTCAATTTCAACAAATTTTTGACTTGTGGATCCTTTGAGGTACTGAAGATCATAATATGATCAAAGGACATTCATACTGCATGTGAGGGGGAGGGGGATTCACACTGCTGTTTTGTATATTTGTTTTCAGAAGAAGAGGAGAGGATGAGGTTTATATTTACTGATATGCTGTAATGATCAGGATCAGCTAATTATCGGGTCAGATAATTGGTAATTGGTTTGCTGCATTTTTTGACAATAAGTTCATCCCAAGTTAAGATAGTAGAATGCTAAAATGGTCTTCTGATACATATATTCCCACAAATTATGAATGCATTATTTAAGAGGCACGTGATGAAAGAAGTACATGTACAATTTACATTAGTATTCATGTTCAAAGCTCTAATGACTGAAGCTAGAAATTGTTGGATATTGTGATCAAAAAGGTGATTGCTGGTAAGGTACATGTAGTGAGAATGTTTGTGCGAATCACTGTTCAGATTCAAATCTAAATTTAAAGGTTACTGTATGTTTGCATCTTGTGAATTCAGGTGTGTGATTTTTCAGTTTTTTATATGTTTTCAGTTTCTTTCTTACCCAACTACAAATATTTTATTTCTTCCACTTTGCATGAAAATGATCTTTCAGATCATTATTTGTACAAGAAATAAGTTATATGGGGATATCAGACTTGATTTTTGAACCTTTTCTTCCCAGAAAATATGACTTCTGTTTAATTTGTGAAAGTGTAATCACATTCACACCCCCATGTGATTTTCCAGTTTTAACCATAAGCCTATGATGGTGTCTGTTTTGGAGTGAAGTTGAAAAGGTTTTTTTTTTCTGTTCCAGATGACCATGGTTGATTGGTAGTTACAGTCATAATACCCATTTTCTTGTTACCCAAGACTCCATCCAATCAGATTGAGTGATTCTTCAAAGGTGAGTTGTACAACATGGTTTTGTCTGAATGTTCAGACAGCTTTTTCATTGGCCATTTACAAATATTTTTGTGTTCCCTCATTTTTTGTTATTTTAAAAAAAATTCTTTTATATTAATTCATTCAAATTTCATTCATGGGAACCCAACAGAATCTAGTATATAATAATGACAGTGAAGTGAGAAACTGAATCTCTCAGTCCGACAAGTACTTCACACTCAGGGATGTTAGTTTTTGTCTTTTGTTGGATTTCTGGTATGTTGTTTAGTTCCAAGTTTCATTTTCCAGTCTGCTTTGAGTGAAATCATTAGCCAGCATTGTGTTTACATATACTTACCATTATGTATAGTGCAATTTCATCTTGCCATTCTTGAAACCATCATCTGTTTATAACAAACACATGTGCGTCATTCTTCTGTGCTTTTTCAAACACTGAAGTTTGAAATTTCCACTGTTTCTTGATAAGAATCTAAAAAATTTTCAACTTCTAGTCTTGGGATCAAGATTTTGGGGCAAGAGCACCCCAATCGTTATGCTAATGATGCCAAGTCCATGAAAGAGTATATTTGTGGTAATTCCAAAAAAAAAAATAGAAAGAAAACAGTCTCAAAACTATTTTAGACATAAGTATCCGTCATCCCTTTCATTTTCTACGGTTTAACATGTTGATAACTTGCATTAATTTTGTTTAAACAGATCATCAGACGTGAATTATTCACTAAATCAGTAAGTTTGTTACACTACAGTTGCCGTGGATTGGTTGTAACACATGCATTTACAAGGTAATAAAAACCATTCGAAACAAAATTTTAATTAATGAAGCACCGGGTTGTACCACAAGCAGACGGTATCAAATTTTTTAGCTCATCTTCACAAAGTCAAGCTGAGCTAATCTCACCGCTGTCCGTCCGTTGTCTGGCGTCCGGCGTCCATCGTCCGTCAACACCTTGTTTTGGTCTTCTCCTCCAAAGCCACTGGGCCAATTCAAGTGAAAGTTTGTGTGAGTGATGGTCCCAAATGGGCATTTCATTTTTGTTCAACTCAGCATGCCCAGCCCCATAGGGAGGGAGTGGGGGAAAATGCTCCAAAATATTTTAAAAATCTTCTTCTCAAGAACCAGTGTGTACAATGGCTTGATATTTGCTATGGAGCTTCCATATGAGGTGTAGAATCAAGTTTGTTCAAACGAAGTTCGTGAAGTGATATTTGGCTTTGTAATAAGAGGGGTAAGATTTTTGGCCCCGCCCAAAATTTCTATTTTCTGAACCGGTTGTCCGGTATGAACCAAATTTAGTTTGTGGTAGTATTGGGTCATAAGTACTTGACCCATGCAAAAAAAAAAATTCCCGCATCCCCATGGGAACCCTGGGAGCTAAAAATAGAAATATTTTCAAACGCCCATATTTCCCAAACCCCCACGGAACAGAGAGCTTTTATGTGGTATGAAGTATCCTTATGGCCAGTAGAATTGAATGGTAAAAAAAAATTGCCATCGGTTATGTTAGGGTGTTCTGTAATGGGCATCGAAAAAATGCTGAGTCAGCATATTTGCAAAAATTTAAAAAAATCTTATCTCTAGAACCAATCATCAGAATCTTTTGATATTTGGTATACAGCATTCATAGGGGGGTCAGATAAAAGTTTGTTGAAATAAAGCTCATTGGTTCATATTTGGGCTCTCTACAGGAGCCCGAAGTTTTAACATAGGGTAATATGGGGAATATTCTTTAAAAATCTTCTTCTTCAGAACCACCAGTCCGAATGTTTTAATGTTTGGTATACATCATTGTTATGAGGGTCAGATTCTAGTTTGTTCAAACCAAGTCCCTAGGTTAATATTTTGGCTTCCAACAGAAGCCCAAATTTTATCCTTGTTCAATATGGAGGGTAATTTAAAAAAATCTTCTTCTTCAGATCCATCAGTCAGAATGCTTTGATATTTGGTATGCAACATCTCTATGGGGGTCAGATTCAAGTTTGTTCAAATCAGATCACTAGGTATATATTTGGGCTCACTATGGTAGGTTGTTCAATTCGAGTGCCTAGGTTAATATTTGGGCTCCATATGGGAACATGAAATTTAACTTAGTACAATATGAGGGAATTTCTTCAAAAATCTTCTTCTTCAGATTCACTTGTCAGAATGCTTTCACATTTGGTAAACAACATCTCTGGGGGGGGGGGGGGGGGGGGGGGGGGGGGGGGGGGGGTTCAGATTCAAGTTTGTTCAAATCTGATCCATAGGTTAATATTTGGGCTCGCTATGGTAGCCCAAATTTGAACTTAGTGCAATTCGAAAAAATTTCTTTACAATTTCTCTTCTTCAGATCCAACAGTCAGAATGCTTTCATATTCGGTACACAACATCTCTAGGGAAGTCAGATTTAACTGTGTTCAAATCAAGAGCCTGGGTTAATATTTAGGCTCTCTATGGGTGCCGGAATTGGCCATTTTGCTGAAGAATTAAAAATTTTGTATTCAGTACCCTCTAGAGGTACTAAGATTAATCCACATAGGTTGTATCAAGGGGCTTCATAGGGGAGCTCTACATTTTACTTATGATCAACTGAAGAAAAGGCATGATGCCCAGATTATTTTTGTCACTCCTGAGGGACTCAAGGATTGACAGTGTAGCCTATGGAGATGGCTTACTTAATGTAGACTCATTCTTGGACTCTGTTTAAATTGTGTTCTGTACAAGATGAGCGCTTCAGGCCCCGTGGGGCCTCTTGTTTATTTTATATATAATTTTTTCAAATTTTTAAAAAAATTTCAACCAAACCATATCATGTGACCCCTTGTTGGAACGAGCTCGACGAGCTCATTCCAACGAGGGGTCACACAATATGGTTTGGTTGAAATTTTTTGAAAAATTTAAATTTTTTCAACTGCTGAATTTGCATATTACGCTGGCGGATGTGCGCGATTCGTTGGGTAATAAATAAATGTAATAAATAAATAATACATTGTAACTTGGTAGGATAACTTGGTAGGATAACTTGGTATGATATCTACATGTAGATGAGACTATCCTATTTTGGTCACAACCGGTGAACCGTGACCGCCAGACCAGCAAGTGACCTAGCAAAGTCAGCAAGTCATATTTATGAAGGGATTTCATTGTAACTTGGTAGGATGTCTCATCTTGGAATGATTTTGCTGTAACTTGGTAACTTTGGTTGACATATGTTAACTGTGAGGGCCACATCAACCCAGGCCTCAATTCTTTAGTAGTCTGCACCTCATATTATTCTTATTGAAAACATCGCATGTAAGGAACAGAAATTAACATATTCTCAATTATCACAACTGTTGGAGATTCGAGCAGAATATGCATAACAAAATCAGTTAAGAGGTTGACAAATTTTGTCGCATTACATTGATCCTTCGGCTCAGTTTTTAAAGAAAGCAAGATGCAAGGGTGTCAGGAAGATAACTGATTGATGGAGATAGAGGAACCTGCACTGCTGAGTCTCTGGCAGCACAAGTCCCAGTTAATAAAATATTCCACATTCATCATCAAGATCTGCCTTCGTCGGAAGCATGCCTTGACAAGAGTTGAAATATCAGTCAGTCAGGATTAGAGTTAAATAAAATTTGTTTCTTCTTGGAAATTAATTGATGGATAAATAAAATACACACACAGTTACCATACCCAACTTATTTGATTAACATGTAGGCCCACTGCACCCCAGATTGGTCAGGTTGGCCCCCCCAGTGAGTCAGGAACAACAACATCTGTTTTGTATTATGGAGACTGTGTCTCCTAAAGTTCAAGTATAAAATCTTGTAAGAAGGTACATGATTAGGCCTACTGAATTGGGCAGCAGTGATACATTTTCTCACAATATGATGCATATCAGGATATGATCTCCACTATTCGATACGCATTGCAATACGCTCGTCAATCATCAAAAAGTGAGCACACACGAAGCAAATCTGCAGTTATGGACCACCGGGTTGCTTGTTGGTCCATAACTGCAGATTTGCTTCTTGAGTCCTCACATTTCTACTGGGCAGGTGAGTAGAGGGAAAAGTGTAATATCCACCCACACAATGGCCAAATAACAAATCATCATACAGTTTTGAGACAAGCAGCTTCATTTCAATGAAATTAGATTTCTCAAACTTCATTACAACAAAACATCGTGACACACTCTTTTGTTTCCTTGGAATTTGTGATTTGTTGGATCATACTATAAAAGGTTCAAGAGTGAGGTTAATGGGTTATGCTATTTAGTGCTAACAAATACCCGAGAGCATTGCAAATTCAGACTTCTACAATCCCAATTTCAAAGGAAAACTACATATAATGTATGCGAATAGTCAACTATGAGGCCATTTTTGAAGTGTCATTAACAAAATATTCATGAAATTTTGGGTCACTTCCCCGTGGGAACCCCGGGAAGTAAGCAGCACTTGTTTACTGTGGTAAACCAGTTCCGCTTTACTAGTAAAATGGACCCAGTCACCAATGCTTGGGGTGAAAGTCCTCTAAAATGGGCAACATGTTGATCAACGATTGACTAAACTTGACTTCATCTCCATGTTGTGTCACGATTAGCCATGGTGCATAAATATGTGACGTTAACCACCAACAAACAAACAAACAATTTTGGGTCCACTTGTATCATGATACAGTGCAAGCATATCATGATACATATAGTCAGAGAATGAATCGCGATACATTCGTTTCACGATTAATCCTTGCAGCCCTACTACTAGAAAGAGCAAATTGATAGTGAAGACTGTAATCCAGAGGGCAATATCCCAACTTGAAAAAAATATTGGGAGGGGGTAGGGGTGGGTGGTATTGGGAAAAATAAATACCGTGGTAATCGCAAAATATTACCGTGGTATACCGAAATACCGATTAAAATCAAAGGGGGTCTTCTCAATAACAAAAAACGCAACTTCAACGTATCAAAACTGTAAAATTTGAGTCGGAAGCTTTGCATAAGACGGCCGTCAAAAATCAAAACTTTTTCAAATATTTACTCACAAATGATTTCAGTTAAGCACAAAGTTCAGTTGGGGTATATAACAAGGCACATTTGATGTTCATCGAAGCAAATTCAAAATAAAATCAAACCTAGAGATAATAATTCTTCGCATCAGAATCGTCCAGTGACAAGAGATTGAGAAGTGAAGTGTGCAACAGAAGGGCATGCGATTGCCACAGTTCATCACAATAATTTTCATGTTTGATTAAAATTAATAACAGTATTACACATCACCATTCAAATAAAAAGGTCAACGTATGGGGCGAATGCTGCTTGGTAGAAAATGTAAGTGAGTTGGGCTTTTTTATTTATTTGAAACAATGACAAGACTTTCGTCCTTTTTGTGTTGAATAATCCTGCAAGCACATTTCTGAAGTCACGAGGCAGTAATGACGTAATGCGTGTACTAGCAGCCAATCACTGCAAGTTTCGTTTGGAATCCCCTTGTATTTCCCCCAAAGAAAATGTCCTATTTTTATTTAACTTCATCAGACGGCAGTGTCATTGGCCGAAAGTGTCCACGTGACTAACTACGCATGCTTAGTGCGTGCCTTCCACCTCAACTTGTTTCAAATTCGAGGTAAACAGAATTGCTTCAGTTCCCGCAGTCAGCTATTCATTAAATGCCTCCACAGAATATAAATGACTTGGCAGAAACCTGCAAACACACATATCTTGAACTTTACTATGATTCACACAGCAAGAAAGTAAATAGAATACAATAATTACCCAAATTTAAGCCAAGTTTATCGAGCCTGATTGACGTGAAACTACTCACAGCCAACAGCGATGGGCAATTTGAGAATTGCATATCGCGGTAAAACCGAATTTTCGGTATACCAATTAAACAATTATTTGTCGGTATCGGTAACGGTATTGAAAATATTACCGAATATAATCGGTATACCGAAATACCGCCCAACCCTAGGAGGGGGGTTAGGTGCACGCTACCCCTAATGCCATGCATGTTACGGTGTAAAAACAATAATGTTAACAGAAAGAAATCTGAGAATCAATGACAAGAACTAGAATTTAACTCTTCTAAAATTTAATAACAAAAATAATTTGAAATGAAAATGATGCAAAATCTTTTACTATTTGGTTAACAGAAAAACTCCCCAGAAATACTTATCAGTTAGTCCAAAATAAAGTTCAATAGAATCCAGTAATCCAGTGATAAAGAAACTTTCTGGCTGGTATTATAACGTCCAAGAATGTGTCAACAGAAACAGTATCCAATAAACTATTATGAAATTTTCACTCAAAATTTCAGCAGTCTCCAATATATTTATTTATTGGTGTTTAAGGTCACATACTTATGCACAATGGCTAATCGTGACCGTGACAGTTTTACTGGTGGAGGAAGCCAGAGTTCCTGGAGAGAACCACTGAGCATCGACAAGCAACTGTCAGTTCCTCAACATTCTAACTCTGTTCAAGCTCCGCTCAAGCATCGTGCCCCCATGTAGGCAACCGGGATAAAGTGCCTTGCCCAAGGACACAACGCAGGTCGTTCTGGAGCAGTCTCCAATAAATTCCAACAAAGCACTCAACAAAATTCGAATAGAATTAATATCCAACTAGACTTTATGATTCTGGAGAATCATGGCTTTTCCCGATGAGATTCCATGATTTTTCATGACTCCACATTGTCTGATGAATTGTTTTTAACTGTCTCACTGAAGTTCCTTCATTGATGTTATGAGAAAGGTGAGTATAGTAGTCTCAAATTTTTTAGGTAAAAACCATCATTTACGGTGGAGAGGGTTAATATCAATATCGTCGTCCAACAAGTTAATGATCGACAGAAGGAGTTATGTTTGACACATACCTACTGAGTGTTGTGTCTATTTGAAAATGGTCCATTTTATCTCAAATATATCCAAAATATTGATGTCTGGCAGCTTGTAGAGGGTTAACAAGTGCTAACAGGAATATTTATTCATGCAACTTGTAATTTCATACCAAAAACTGCGAATGGCCATTTTTTCTTAAAATCTATTGAGATATTTTCAGAGAAATCCAAGGAGAGCATGAATTTTAAGCTTTTGATGGGTATCATTGTTTATCCAGTCCAAAACGGGTTATTGGTTGTTTTTTTTAATACGTTTATTACTTACAAATGTAATTCTTACTGAATTCTGCTTCCACTTATGTTGATTTCTCCTCTTAACATTGTGTGCTGCGGGAATACAAATACCGCCAATTTTATTAAAATTTTTATGTTTGAGAACCTGCATAGGGTTAACAAATGCTTACTGGAATATTTTGTACATGCAACTTGTAATGTCGCACTAAGATCTGAGAATGGCCAATTTTTCTTGAAAACCTACATGCTGCTTTTAGAGAAATCCTCGGATAACATGAATTTTTAACCTTTTGAGGGGTATCGCTCTGTAACCAGCCTTGAAACGGGTTAATGCTTGGTTTTATGAATACCTTCATTACTTAAAAAAAATGATCCTCAGTGAATTCCACTTCCAATGAGGGAGATTATGTTTATCACGCAGGTTCACATTGGGTGTTATTTGTGCACAAGAACAGCCCATTTTCTCAAAATGTCTATATTCTTGGCCATCTCTGGAGAGTTAATTAATGCTTACCGGAATATTTTGTCCATGCAACTTGTAATGTCACTCAAAGACCTGCGATTGGTCAATTGTTCTTGAAAACTTGCTAGATTTTTTGGAGAAAACGGGAATTTTAAGCTTTTAAGGGGTATTTTAACCATCGACAATGTGTTAAAACTCCGATTTTTGAATACCCTCACCACTTACAAAAATGTTTCCCTATCAGTTTTGCGTCCGGTAAAAGAAGTTACGTTTCTCTGTGGCATTCCCATTTGATGTTGTTGGTGTTCCAAAACAGACTATTTTTCAAAATTTTTAACATTTAGAAGCCCACAGAAGGTTAACAAATGCCTACCAGAATATTTTATCCATGCAGCTGGTAATGTGACATCAAGACCTATCAGCGGCCATTTTCTCTTGAATACCCAACAAGATGTTTGTAAAGAAATCCAGGGAAAACATGATTTTTTTAATCTTTTGATGGGTATCCCTGTTAACCTCCCTAAAAGGGGTTAACGCTTGCTTTTTTGAATACTCTTATTACTTCAAAAAGTGGTCCTCGGTGAATTCCACTTCCAGCAAAGGAGATTGTGTTTATTTCTTGGGTATACATTGGGTGCTGTGTGTGTCCGAAAACAGCCCATTTCAACGAAATTAAGATGCTTGGCAGTTTGTTGAGGGTTAATAAATGCTCACCGGAGTATTTTGACAATGCAACTTGTAATGTAACACAAGGGCCTGCGAATAATCAATTGTTTTTTTCAAAACATACAAATATTGGTTTCAGAGAAATCCACAGAAAATGGGAATTTTAAGCTTTTAAGGGGTATCTCTCTTTAGCCTTCCCAAAATAGGTTAAGACTTCAACATTTGAATACCCTTACTACATACAAAAATGTTTCCATATAAATTGTGCGCTCCATAAAAGAAGGCACTTTTCTTTGCAGCGTACCCATTGGGTGCTGTTGGTGTCCAAAAACAGCCCATTTTATCACAATTTTGACGTTTAGCAGCCCGGGGAGGGTTAACTAATGCTGTCCGGAATATTTTGTCCATGCAACTTATAATGTCACACCAAGACCTGCGAATAACCGATTTTTCTTGAAAACCTACAGGATGCTTTTAGAGAAATCCACAGAAAACAGGTTTTTTAGGATTTTAATAGGTATCTCTCGTTAGCCAGTCCAAAATGGGTTAAGACGTCAACTTTTGAGTATCCTTACCACTTACAAAAATGTTTTCCTATCAGTTTTGTGTCTGATAAATGAAGGTACCTTTCTCTGTGGTATACCCTTTAGATGCTGTTGGTGTCCAAAAACAGTCCATTTTATCACAATTTTTACGTTTAGCAGCCTGGGAGGGTTAACTAAAGCTGACCGGAATATTTTGTCCATACAACTTGTAATGTCATACCAAGACCTGGGAGTGACCAATTTTATTTTTCTTGAATATCTACAAGACTCGTTTAGAGAAATCCATGGAAGACGTGAATTTTTTAGCTTTTTGGAGGTATTGCTGTTTAACCAGCCCAAAACAGGTTAACGCTTGGTTTTTTGAATACCCTTATTTCTTACAAAAATGATCCATGGTGAATCCCACTTCCAATAAATGGAGTTATGTTCATTTCCCGTGTATCGTCTGGGCGCTTTAGGAGCCCGAAAACAGCCCATTTCATAAAAAATTTCGATGTTTGGCAGCCTGTGGAGGGTTACCATGTGCATCGCCTAATATCTCTTCTATATGAATGGTCCTTTCACAGACAGGATTAATAATGATAAATGTTTAAAAAAAATCTACAAGACGTGTTTCGAGAAAGTGCCTATAAACCCTAATTTTGACAGTTTTTTGCCAATTCTGACAGAAAAGGGTTAAATCGAGAATTCTGCTTTGGTACATTTTTAGATTTTGTGACCGTCTATGAGTGTGCAAAATTTTGTGAAAATCAGTTCGAAAATGGCTTCTGAATTGTACGGACAAGATGTGTGGAAAAAAATAAAATAATAATAATAATCTGTAGAATAACGAGTCTTTTCCAGAGGGAAAAGCCTAAAAAAAAAAATAAAAATAATAATCCGTAAATAAAAAGGGAAAAGCCTTACAAGTAGTGGCTCTGTAGGACGTTTGAAAATAATCCAGTTGAATCCTGTTTTTTTCACAAGAATAAGCCTTAGCTCACACAAGAAGAATAAATTCTCTTCATCTTTTGGAAACATTTTTAGGTCAAGTTTGACGTAAGTCAGATTTGAGCTTATGCCATGGCCAGTCGTCCGTCTGTCTGTCAACAATTCAATACGGCTCGGGCTAGAGGCCGTATTTATGAACCGATCTTTACGAAACTTCTGGGGTACCTTTGTTATCACCGTGGGAAGAGAACAAGTGTTTTGGGGTTCGGTCTGAAATTCAAGATGGCCGCTGGCAGCCATTTTGTACAAAATTAGGTACAATCAAATTTTTGCGCAGAACTTCCATATCAAAGCTCTGATTTGAATAATTTTTTGTATGAATGTTTAGTACCATGGGATACATCACATATAATTCGGGTTTTTTTCTCGTGCATAAATTATGCCAATTAGACTAACTTTGATCTATTTAATGTTACTTTCAGCACTGTAACTGCAAATGTCAATATGGCTCGGGCTAGAGGCCGTATTTATGAACTGATCTTTACAAAACTTATTGAGTACCTTTGTTATCACTGTGGGACGAGAACGATGGTCACCAGCAGCCATTTTGTACTTTAGTTAGTGCAATCAGTTTTTTTGTACAGAACTTCTGTATGAAAGTTCTGATTTGAATATATTTTTGAATGAATGTTTAGTAACATGGAATACATCACATATAATACAGGTTTTTTTTTCGTGCAGAAATTATGCAAATTAGATGAACTTTGATTTATTCAGTGCTACTTATACTCAGTAAGTGAACATGTCAATACGGCTCAGGCTAGAGTTTGTATTTATAAACCGATCTTCACGAAACTTCTTAGGGTACATTTGTTTTCCGAAACAAGTGATTTTGGGTGCCTTTGTTATCACTGTGCTATATTTTTGGGTTCAGTCAGACCCACTCAATGATTTCTTTTCTGGTTTAGCATCTAACTGTCACCCCTCCTTTACAATACTTTACCTGTACATTTGTTACAGGCTATGTCAGTATTTATGTACAGACCTTTACAGTACTTTACATGTACCTTTGTTATCAGGTCATTACCTAGATGTGTGTCATTGCTGTGTCATATACTATACATGTACATGTCTTAAACAAGTTGAGCTACAGTGTCATTGACACTTTCATTCCTATAAAAACTGAATCTCAGATATCAAAACAGGGGCAAAATTTCGACTCGAATCTGCAAATTAATTTGCGTAAAGATTTGGCCAAAATTCCAAGTATGTGAATCTTTGTGGATTCACGCAAAAAAAAAAAAATACAAATTTGATTGTGGAACACTTGTTTCTTTTCTGCTTTATGGCTATGTTGTGGCCACAATACATGTATAAAGACAAGTTTATCCAGCCGGTATATAAGTCCCACTTTTTCCATTGAAAAATGATCCCCAAATTAAGGGTGCATCTTTTACATCAGTAGGGTAGACTTCCAGTTTTGGGATAAGAAACTTGGGTGATGTTCTGGACAGCTGAGTATGTAAAAAGTTGACAACACAAGTTGTGGTTGATAACAGTTGAATATAATTCACTGTACACACTACCTTATGTTCAACTGAAACCAATATCTTTATTAAAGCATTTTTTACAAACATGCACAGCATTATTTTGTTTTGATTTCAAATCACAATACACAAACAGCTCAGACACAAGGGAAACAATTGCCCTTACTGTTTCTTTGAAAAAAAAATCACTCAATTCGTCACTCTGGTGTTTATTTACATCTGTTCATGAATATTAATTAATACAGCTGATATGGAGTGTGGGCACTTCGTACCTGCATTTTTCTCTCCATTGTTTAGTTCTTGTTATGACCTACATGTATTGTATTTTAAGTGTTGATAGATATGGTCAGTAGTATGTTTGTGTTAGTAATTGATGTTCACGAAAGCGGCCATTATTAATGCCTGAACAGATTATTATTGTGCAGGCTTCCCTTTGTTTCTGTTTCTGCACTGTGTATGCATGTAGCCCCAAAACTGCACCTGTTCTGATGCGTGGTGAACACAGTTTCAAGAGAGTTAAGATGTAAATACTAGGTTTATTAGCTCACCGGACTGAAAGTCAGGGTGAGCTTTTCTTATCACTCTTCGTCTGTCCGTCGTCCTGCGTGAAGGTGGTGTTTGAGCCTCTTTCTCCTAAACCACTGGCCACATTTTAATTAAATTTCATGTAAGTAGTGGTTATATAGGGGCATTTTGATTTTTATGCAAATTAGGTTTCGGCTCATATTGAGCAGAGGTGTGGGGAAAAAATGGCCAAATTTTTTGAAAATTTTCTTCTAATGAACCACCAGTAGCAGAGACTTGATATGTTGTATACAGAGTCCTTTTGGGGTTTAGAATCAAGTTTGTTCAAGAGAGGTTTGTCAGGCATTATTTGCCTTCGTTATGAGAGGGGAAAGAATTTTTGCCACTTCCAAAATTTCTATTTTCCAAACTGAGAGGCAGATTTGAACCAAATTTGATATGAGGGCTTATTGGGTCATAAGTACTTAATTTATGCCCAATTGTTTTTCCTGTCGTCCCATGTGAACCGCAGGAGCTAAAAATAGAAAAAAATTAAAACTCCTATCTGCATGGCACTGAGAATTCTTATTTGGTGTAAAGCTTCCTGAGGACCAACAGAATCGAATGGTAAAAAAAAATTGCTATCGGTTTTATCATGGGGTACTTTTTGGGGACTTTGAAAAAGTGCTGAGTCAGCTTTTTTTAATGCTGTGGGTAATTGGAAAAACATGTAAGACTACTTTTCCCCCAAAACGACTGCTCCAAAAACTTTCAAATTTCACATATAACATCTTTGGAAGATTGTTTCACCTGTTTATTGGAATCAATTCCCTGGGTCCATATTTGGGCTTTCTATGGGGGCCCAAATGTTTAAATTAGTGCAGTATGAGGAATATTCTTTAAAAATCTTCTTCAGATCTAGCAATAAGAATCTTTTGATATTTGGTATGCAGCATCCTTAGGTGGGTGAGATTCAAGTTTGTTCAAGCCAAGTCCCTGGGTTCATATTTAGGCTGAAAAATTGAGGTCCGGTTCCAGACTTATGAATTTTGGACGAAAATCTGGAAATTTTTTTTTTTGTTTTTTTTTATGCGTTTTGGTCAATTTTAAGACAAAAAATTTTTTTTTTTTACACTGAAAATTTGGGGTCCTGGTGGGACTTGGAAAATTTTGGACCAAAATCCGGAATTCTTGTTTTGTTTTTTATGCGTTTCGGTCAATTTTAAGACAAAAAAAATGTGTTTTTTTACACTGAAAATTTGGGGTCCCAGAGGGACTTGGAAAATTTTGGACCAAAATCCGGAATTTTTTTTTTGTTTTTTATGTGTTTCGGTCAATTTTAAGACAAAAAATTATTTTTTTTTCTACACTGAAAATTTGGGGTCCAGGTGGGACCAAAATCCGGAAATTAGTTTTTGGGTTTTTTATGCGTTTTAAGAAGAAAAAAAAGTTTTAGGCTGAAAATATTTTTTGTTCGGGAAAACAAATCTGTTTTTTTATGCGTTTATCTCAATTTTGGGACGTAAAAGTGCAGAAAATGAAAATAGAAGGAAAATCCTGTGTATTGTGTAGGCAACATCGTTTCATCTGGTTGGTATATGCTTTTCTTAGGAGGGGCGTATGCAGCTTATTCAAGTCAAGTCCCTGGTTTGATATTTAGACTACCATGTCAGGTGAGCGCCCTCAGGCCCCCTGGGGCCTCTTGTTTGAATTCATCATTAATTTCTGGCTCACATTTTTGTGAAAACTGGTACGAAACGTGACAGGGACATCGTACCCATGTCTTCATTGACATTGAACAGCTTATTAATATTCATAAGTTCAAAGTTCACAGTGACAGTGATGATGGAAATGTTGATCAACTTGGCTTCAGGTTTTATCTATTTCTGAGAGGGATAGAATAAATAAACCAAAAACTCCCTATAATGATGTGAGTAATTTTATTATCCACACAGGAAAATATAAGATTGCATACACAATTGTGTCATTGTATTCATTCCCTTAATTCGATGCAATCCCAAAATTTTCAAGTTTCAGTTTCTGGTATGGGTATACTTATTTGTAACTTATGGAACTCAAAGAGTTCTCAAAGTAATAAATGGTTGAATATCACTGCGACTTATACAACAGTTATAGGTAAAAGGTGGCAATTTTTCTGTTTTCACTCTTTTGACTTAGAAAATTTGTCTGTCCCACAATACCTTTAAGGCTACTTCAAACATGTCTCAGGCAGTGGTCCATGCTTAGCTTTGCCCTTGTTGGAAGATATATTTCTACATAGAAGCAGTAGGGTTGGCACCGATTTGTCTTCAGAAAGCCCTCAATATTTAGAGTGCCTCCCTTCCTTCCAACAATGTCTAACGATAGATTTGGAATTTTGGAAAACCTGTTTGCATCCATATTGTCTTGATATAGTCCTTGCAGGAGGTCGAACTCGTTAAAAAAATAAAACAGCAATTTACAGCATGTCATTTATTTCTGTCCATCAGTTAAGAATATTCATAGGCTAAAAGCAGGAGTCCCAACAACAACCCTCAGCACAGGATCAGTGGTTTATGGATATGCATGTTTTTCACATTGACACGATGAGTGTCAAACTGAGCAAGGAGAAATTGTCTCCAATTCTAACTCCATGTGTTTTATGGTGGCTATATTTGAACGTGTCCACCTGAAAAACCCAGTATTGTGACAAATAAAAATTAAAGTTTAAAGTTTAATCACACGATAATGCCTTTTTGTTTATCAAAATATTAATTGCCCCCAAAATTATAGTGTTAAATATCAACGACCCGTGCACAGAAATGATAGCACAAGTTGGTTAGGGTGTGAGACCACTGAGTGTGTATCAGTGTGAAAATACTGTCTTTTTGCAGCTATATTTCACTAACAGAACACTGAAAACTGTTAAACATTTTACCAGTTACATAGTCCTTACCACGAGAAAACAGACAATAAAAAAACCTCATAATTGTGTTTCTTGAACATTTGCAACTGAGTCTCGATTATACCATAGTCATTCTTACACCTACTTCCTCCTTGTAGTGTTATCTTCAAACATGTGACATTTTATCCCCAACCACTCCTGCTTTCGCCAAAATTTTCCTGAAAATTTGTTGGTAATATTTTCACGGGTGCCATTCATGGTGCATACGTGCACACATTCCCACAAATTAAGCTGCATTTTGCATGAATTCATGAACAGGACTTTTATATTTAACTGTATTTGGTCTCACTGTGGGGGCCCAAATTTTAACCAGGGCTGGGGTCAATTACATGTAAATGTAATTAATTACAATTACTTTTAATTTTTCAATTACAATTACAATTACTTTTAATTTCAAAGCAATTAATTACAATTAAAATTACTTCATGAAATGTAATTAATTACTTTTCAATTACTTTTAATTACTTTGGCAATATTTCTTTAAATGGAAGGCGTCATAACCAGTAAGTGTATGTGTGAACTTTGCTTTTTTGCTCTTGTTAGCAGGGAAAATGCTTAATATAACTGAAGAGGTGAAAAATGTTCAGACCAAAGTCCCTATTGTTATGAAATTAAGAATTGGTTGATTCTTAATTTCAGAACATTCTTACTGGGATAAATGTTGTGGGAATTATGAGGGGTTACACTCCAACATAATCAACTGAAAACAGTTTTGGAAAAAATAACACGCCCATTTTATTCATTTTCCAAGGAACTACTGTAAGAAATGGAATAGAAAGTATTAGAAACCCAAAATACATTTTGTCTATTTCTTGCCATGACAAGTAGTAAATTATTAAAAATACAACAAATGTACATTGCTTTCAATTACGACACTGGGGTATATGGTTATTACATTTTATCATCATTAAATTTTGAAAATTGTCATCCTTCAAGGAACATCTATCTGGTTTGTATACCTTTCCTGCAACACTGAAAAGCCTTTCCACTGGGGCTGAAGAGACAAGCATAGTCAAATATCGTATAGCCAGTGATGATAAATATGGGATAATTAGAAGATCCTATTTTCCAATAATCCAGTGGATTACATGACATGTAAATACAGGGTTCATTTATATAATTATTAAACTCAGTCAAAGATGATGTTTCAATTAATTGTTTATTTTGTGGCTTTTCCATAAAACTAAAAATGTCCTCTGTGGATTCTAATTGTTCATGTACATCACATTTAACCTTTTTAGCAGGCATGTCACTGTTATCAGATTTGTATGTTTTTTTTTAGGAACTATAAATCTTTAATACCTCACACTTGGGCAAGGCACTTTACCCTCATTGCCTACATGGGGGCACGATGACGCTATGTACTAAGGCGCACTGCACGTCGATGGTGCGCATGTCTTCAACCAATCTAACCCTGCCTGTGCTGCGGTGCAGAGTTCAGAGTTACGATGTTGGAGAGCTGACAGCTACTCGTCGTTGCTCGGTGGTTCTCTGCGGGTACTCCGGTTTCCTCCACCCGTAAAACTGTCACCGACATGATATGACCCTGGCTGTTAATGTGTCGTTAAACCCTAATTAATAAATAGAGAAATATCCTGCTTTATCATGTTGTTTTAAGATCAAGATAACCTTTATGTCCCACTGTATCTCCTTGAAGCTGGTCAGACAAAATGCAGTTAACTCTCTTGTTTAAAGGTGTCAAATTGGTTTAGCCCAAACAAAGGTCACCAATAAAGACAAAGTTTTCAACAGTTTCTATGTAACAGGTTGTGAAGACAATTGAAATTCAATCTATTTTACTTGTTAATAATGCTTGACAGTTTTCTCTATTTAAAATAAAGAAAAAAAGTATATGGAATGGGATTTTTTATTTCAAATGTATTACCTAAAAGCAATAAGTTTGAAACTTGAAAAAGTGACCTCAACCTTGAATCAAAAATTAATAATAAATTTTTGATTCATGGGTAGTTCTATATTGAGAAGTTCTACATTAACTCCCTTGCTCATAACGTTGTGCAGTAATGGAAGTTTTGAAACAATAATGGTAAAGTTTCATGAAATGGAAAGATTTTTTAGAGAAGTGTCATTCCGTTTTGATTTTTGATGTAAAGATTCTTTACACTCATGTTTGTGACTAAATGTAATTGAAAGCAATTGAAAAGTAATTGAAATTACATGGTATTTTCCAATGTAATTAATTACTTTTCAATTACATGTAATTGACAAAGGTCTCAATTACACATTACACCCAGTTACTTTGAAAACATGTAATTAATTACACTCATTACAATTAAAAATTACAATTACCCCAGCCCTGATTTTAACTTTGTGTAGTTGAGTAACAGTCCTTAAAAATCTTCAGATCCATTAGTCAGAATTTTTGATATTTCTTATATAGCATAGTTAGGGAGGGCAGATTTAAGTTTGTTCAAACTAAGTCCCTGTGTTAATTTTAACATAATCCAATATGAGGAATAATCTTTAAAACTCTTTTTCTCCAGAACCAGAAGTCGGAATCTTTTGATATATAGTATATCAATGTTAACAATACCAATGTCAACCAATGTTAACAATCCTTACAAGGGTCAAATTCAAGTTTGTCCAAATCAAGCCCATCGTTTAATAATTGGGCTGTCTATTGGAGCCTGAATGTTAACTAAGATCAGTATGGGAATAATCATTAGAAATCTTAAGATCGAATGGTCAGAATCATTTGATGTGTGGTGTCCAGCATCCTTATGGTTGGCAGATTCAAGTTTGTTCAAATCAAGTCTGTCGATTTATATTTGGGCTCCCTCTTGGAGCCCAAATTTTAACTTTGTACAATATGAGTAATAAATTTCAAAAATCTTTTTCTCACGATTAGAATCCTTTGATATATGGTATATACCATCCTCAGTGGAGATTCAAGTTTGAATAAATCAAATCCCTGTGTTAATATTTGGATTCCCTATTGGAGCCTGAATTTTAACTCTGTCCAGTATGAGGAATTCGTGCAAATTGGGGAATCATCTTTAAAAATCTTCGCCAGATCCATAAGTCAGAATCTTTTGATGTTTGATATACACCTTTCTAATGGGAACCATATTCATGAATATTCTTGATCTAGACACTCGACTAAATTCCTTACTGGAGCCCAAATTTTAACTTGATGCAATATAAGGAATATCATTTAAAAATCATCTTCTCCAAAAACCTCCAATCAGAGTCTTTTGATATATGGTATACATGTTTGTTAAAATCAAGTCCCTGGGTTAATATTTGAGCTCTTTAACTTGACATAATATGAGGAATAATCTTTTAAAATCTGCTTCTTCAGATCCAGTGGTCAAAATTCTGATTTGGTGAGGGCAGGGGGTGGTGGTGCTTTGTTCAAGTTTGTTCAAGTTAAGTCCCTAGGTTGGTATTTGGGCTCCCTATTTTACATGATTGAAGTCTGGCCATCATTTATGTGGTAGCATTCAGTACCAGAAAAAATCATCTTACTGGACAAAAGATTTGTAAATAATTACATGACTTCATTCCTTCGTAGTGCTTACTGGCTGGAGCGCGGTGGCTCAGTAGGTAGAGGTGCAGGCTGCAAGCTGAGAGGTCCTCGGTTCGAATCCCACCTGCGGCAACGACGTTGTGTCCTTGGGCAAGACACTTCATCACCATTGCCCGCGTGGGGGCATGATGACGCCGTGTACTAGGGCGTACTGCACGTTGATGGTATGCATGTCTTCAACCAATCTAACCCTGCCTGTGCTGCAGTGCGGAGTTACGATGTTGGGGAGCTGGCAGCTGCTCGTCGTTGCTCGGTGGTTCTCTCCAGGTACTCTGGCTTCCTCCACCCGTAAAACTATCACGGTCATGATTAGCCATTGTGCATAAATATGTGACCTTAAACATCAATAAATAAATAAATAGTGCTTACTGGCCATAGTTGCTACATGTAATTAAATCCTTCCTTAACTGGTTGAATGCTAGATTATTTTTGGTCATCCAAATTTGTCCATGCCTCTTTACCTTGTTACAGTTTATGGGAGAGTGCCTAGTGGCACTCTCCCATAAATTGTAACAGGTCAAATACTCACAGACTAAATAATTTTAATTCCAAAATAATATGAAGCACATACACAGAATACGAAGCCTTTAAGTTGTGGCACCTGCACTTCAGAATAAATCCCAAATATGGGCTTCCAGCACTCTACCAGTTAAACAAGTTTGTAAGCTGAGTGACTCAGGCCTCATGGGGCCTCTCTTTCAAATTGATGCCCAAGCCATATTTGTGTGTTTGAGGGCCCAGCAGATGTTAACACAGGCTAATGAATAGTACATTAAAAAAAATGTCACCCTCTGCACCAAATGGTCCATGTTTAATAATATCTAACATCTTTGTGAGGATAATTCACAGGTTTCTTCAAATCAATCCTGGATCTCAACACTTAAAATAGCATGCATGAATGTAATGGTGATAGTGGACTGGTCAGTTATCATCATATTTAATTTTGGCAATGAAAGTAAAATGGTATGCTTGTTTATTTGAAAACAATAAGGTACCTCAAGCAGCATACAGTACGTGCAGAGTGTATACCATATGAAACACTGGACGCGGTGTTTACGTCTCATCAAAACACAGAGTTATCCGGTGAAACTCTGTGTTAGAGCAGAGACAACTAACACTGCGTTGGTCGGTGATTATGTGTGAAAGAGATTAATGTTGTTGAGAGGCAATAAACACGGTCTCACATAAATTGCTACCGTATTCATTCCAGTATTTTGTGTCAACGTATTGAGATCACGATGTTTTTTTTTTTGTTTTTGTTTTTTGACGAGCCACAGAAAATGGTGAGGCAACAATCTTAAATTCTCAAAACAATTCCCCTATCCCTCAAAGTCAAACGTCACAGGCCAGAACGAGCCGGCCGCTGTACATAAACTTCCGAAAATCAAAAACATATAAATAATCTAAATTCCTGACTTCCGCTCGAAAACTTATTGCCATACGCACATTAGAATGTCAACCAGACCCGACGTACATGTAGGCCTACTCGCCCACCCTCACCAACCTTCTCAGTTTTCGACAGCTTGTCGAACGAATCATGCTGAATACTTGATATATATTTGATAACGTGGACGTAAAATATAGGCTTTCTGCGGATGGTGTAATGTCATGACATGTCTGTGATCGTATTGCCACCGCGGGCATGCTTATAGTCCCCCCTCCCCCCCCCCCCCTCCTCCCCTGAAACCGAAACGAGTCAGATTTTACCGGCTGAAAACAGCCGGTGCATTTTAACAACAAAAAAAACAAAACAATACAACAAGACTGGACGTGTCAAATGATTTATTAATGTTTACAAGATAACATCAATTCTACAAGCATGCGACAACTGAACTGGAAAACAGAAGGAAATTTTACAGCAGCATGGAAGTCAAAAACTGACACAGAAAATTACAGCCTCGTATTCTGTTATCGCTATTGGGAACAGGCCTCGATTTAAAGCGCGCCGATAATTTCGGACCAGCCGATGAATTTGTACACGGTTTATTCTCACTGTGCCCTTCCCCCTCAAAATGGGAAAATGAAAGAAATTTACCCGACAAAGTTAATGCGGCTTACAAAATGAAAGTGTCGATGACATTACAGCTTAATTTAAGTGTGTAATGTTTGATGAGAAGGATAAGCCAAGAAGCCTGATAATATAACAATAACACGACTTTGGAGGGCGTTGCGTACGGTTTATTAACGGCCCGACAGTAATAAACCAGGACGTTCAATACGCAGTACGGTATTAAATAAAATACCGCGGTATGATTAACTACCGTGAGTGTCACCAGCATTACATTTTCGGGACAGCTGGACAGGGGAACTTCAATCACAGGCGTCGGGAAACCTGGCCTAGAGAGATATATCACACATACTTCGAAATACCCTTTCTTATATAGATAATATACACGTGTATATTAAATATATGTGGATGTATTTTGAAGTAGGGGTTATATATATCTTTAGATCAAGTCTCCAGATGCCTGTGCTTCGATGAAGAACGAATGTTGTTTTTTCAACGAGCATTTTACAATGTATTTTTTGACTACTCGTCGAGTTTACGGAATACATTGAGACACGATGTTCTCGAATAAAGAAGCATTAATTTGTGCTACGGGGCAATGGAACAGCATATCCGATAAACGAAACTTATTACTGTTATTACCATGACCGGAAGCGGGCGGCGGGTTGTTAATGAATTTTGTTTTCATTAACGTCCGCGGCTCGCTTCCGGTTGCATGGCGTCATGAATTACTGAGTCTTACCGCCCCACTAAACTCCGTTAATATGCTAGAGAACACCCGCTAAAGTGGCAACAACATAACTGTAACACGAGTTTGGAGGGCGCTACGGCTTATTAACGGCCCGAGAGGAATGAATAACGGCCCGAGAGGAATGAATAACGGCCCGAGAGTTGATTACCGGACTGAGTCGAGGGCCATTCATAAGCTAGAGGGCTGTTATTCATTCCCCGAGGGCCGTTAATAAACCGAAATGCCCGACAAAATCATGTCATGCTTCCGGTTGCAAGACACCATGAATTACTGGGGGGGGGGGGGGGGGGGGGGGGGACCATAATAGGACACTATTAATGGGGAGGGATTGCCTGAGAATCAAATTTTTTTAACCTTACCAAACATATATATATGCATATAAATAAACAAATAGACTAATTTTTAATTTGTACAAACATTCAACCCCTGATGGGTCTCCTTAAACATTCATTAATTTTGGCTACAACAATGTTTTTCCAGTTTTCCACTGGCTGTAGTTCTGGGTGGAAGTATAGTACGTATTTCTCCAAATACGATTTCCTAATCTGACACACTTCTAATTTTCTTTTTAAGCCACCCCCGTAATACGAATATTTCAACCTGAGGTTATCACTTCCGAAAAGTTCGGGAAATAATTTTTCAAAAACGTTCTTTGCAAAGTTTCCTGGGCCATGGGAATTCATCACGATTCGTTTCAGATCTTCTTTTGAAATATAATAAGGAGGGGGAATGTTCAAGAATGGATCTTCAGAATCATCTATCTGTATGTTAATAGAACTGGAGTTGAAACTGGTAACTTGTAATTCCTCACGGACTCCTTGCATTCTATCACCGCCACCTATTTTTTTAATTTCACTCATTATTAGTTTCTGTGTGATTTCTAAATCTACAATTTTCTTATGCAGACTGCCGAATTTCTTATCTTGTTTCTTTTCAAACTCTTTCAGCCATTTTAAAATGTCGATCTCCGACTTGTTAGTTGTTCCACTGACATCACTTCCCGAATCTGAACACGACGAAGATGTAGCGTGCGTTTTATCTTTATCCATATATACAATTGAATTTAGCATTGTTAGTGAACGCGACGGTGACAGGATACACGATAAATCATCTCTGCTGGCAGTGATGGAGGGTCCCAGCGGTCCAATTGGCTCTGCTATCCACGCTTCCGCTGAAGCGTCTGAAAAAAACTGTTGCCCCAGTTGTTGTTGCTCCTGCTGCTGTTCTTGTTGTTGTGGTTGTTCCTGTTGTTGTTCTTGTGGTTGTTGTTCCTGTTGTTGTTCTTGTGGTTGTTGTTGTTGTTGCTGTTCTTGTGGTTGTTGTTCCTGTTGTTGTTGCTCCTCCTCTTGTGTTTGTGGTTGTTGCTCCAGCTGTTCCTGTTCCTGCATCGGTTGTTCTACTAATTTGAGCACCTGTGCAGCCTGAAATATTTTTTTTAAACATCAGTGAACATGTATACTTTTTTTTAATTTTTGTGGATGTATTTATTTCCAAGTGTCCTTACATTTTTCAATTTATCGGAAGAACAACGCGAAATTAATTACAAGCAGAGACATGTATTGTAAACCAAACATTCATTTCATCGGTGACTTTGACACCTACTGTGTCCATTAGTACGTGTAATCGGTGGTGACCAAGTGAAACCTACATGTACACACCTAGGGGATTAAAATTAAAATGTTGTATAGTAGGTTTATATTACAATTTGGTGCTATACTCCAAACTACTATTTTAAATATATCTATATTATTTATTTTGTTAATGATTGGATGATGGAAAAAAAAAGGTTTCAAAATTTTTCGGGCATTAATAACCTGAATGTGTGTTCAGTCGCACATTACATGTAACAAGGACATACATACACAAAATGCCGCCGAGTAAACTTTCGCATGAGAAGAAACTGGAAGCAATTGAAAAATTCAAACAAGGTTGGAAAATATTCGCTATCCACAAAGAGTTCATGTTACAAAGACTTAATGTATCATATGACTGTGTTCGTTCTGTAGTCGAAAAATACAGAACTGGAAATTTCACCCATGCAGAGTGCGTAAATGAAAAAACACATAACTTTAGAAAGCTAACCGATAATCACATAGTCTTGATTCAAGAGATTCTGACGAAGGATAGTGTGTTAAAAGCTGTCAGGCATGCCGGTTGGACAAGTGCTAAACCAAGATATTGTTCGCTAATAAGCAAAACGAATCAAGAGAAAAGGACACTGTTCTGCCAAGAACTCACAGAGAACAACGAATCATTTGCTGACGTAATTTTTAGCGACGAATGTACCATACAATTACATGACAATAAAACAACGTGCTTCAGGGAAATCAATGGGGCGTCTCCGTTGATACAACGTCCGAAACACCCTTTGAAAGTACACATGTGGGCCGCCATTTCACGCCAAGGAACATGCCCCCTCTTAATATTTGACGGAATAATGGACAAGGAATTCTTCACGGATACAATTTTAAATAATGTGTTGTTACCATTTCTTAAAAATTCTTTCGTACGGACACACAGGTTTGTTCAGGATAATGACCCGAAACACACTTCGAAATATGCACAGAGTTTCATGGAGGAAAATGGTATAAACTGGTGGAGATGGCCAGCTGGTGAGTATTATACGCAACTGAGCCCCCCTTGAGAGAGTGAAAAATTCACGATTGATTTTAATCAACTTACGTGTGTTGTCAGACCAAACTGACCAGAACAATATACGAAATTAGCCAGACAAATTTTATTTTTTCATTATTACTATAAAAAACATAGCTTATGACCCCTCATTGAAATGATCCCATTGGGCTCTCTCCAATGAGGTGTCGTAAGCTATGGTTATGCGAGATAATGTTTTGCAAGACTATTCACCGGAAAATATCAGACAGTTCGCCGAAATAAATTTTCCGGCGAACTGTCTGATATTTTCCGACGAATAGTCTTTTCTTTCTGCGAAGTGTCCAAGGTAAATTCTTAGTGATTTTTCTGGAAATTATATTACTGACTTTGGGACCAAGTTTGGTCGACACAGGAGGTTGATCGTCTGAATGAGGCTGATTCACTTAACCTCATGATATCAAACGATACATATAATTGTATTTTACCCTATATGTATTTTTGCCAAATATTGGGGGTGGGGGGGGGGGGGGTGGGGGCGGCCTCTCCTCGTGGTACGGGCCTGCATTGACAAATGCTGTGGGAGTGAAGGAGGGGATATTTTTCTGAACATATCGGGTAATTTTCCCGCTTCGTATTGACTTCTAGATAACCACATTTCGGGGTGGGGGGGGGGGGGGGGAGGAGACTATCAAAAGATGTAAGTTAACCATGTTTTTTGGCGATACCATGGTAAAAGCTGTGACAGGTTACTACCCCTTTATCACAACATTGCGTGGATACCGAAAATTATCCCATGAGTGATCGAGACAAATGTTTATTGTGTTTCGGTCACTCGTACGTTAATTTTTGGTATTTCCAAACTCCCAAAATATATTAACTTTGTTTAGCGCATTTTTTGTATTTGCAGCTAGTCCTGACCTCAACCCAATTGAGCAGGTGTGGAACCAGCTGAAAAGATTTGTGTCTAAACGGAATCCGCTGACTAAACAGGACCTATTAGAAAATATCACAAAGTTTTGGAATGAAGAATTGGACATGGAAACGTGTAACGTGTACATAGACCATCTTTACAAAGTAGTGCCCATAGTAAAAGAACTTGAGGGGAAAGCATCCGGAGATTTACCAACCTACTGCTTTAGATCTGAATCATCCAGAGGCAAAAGCATCGAATACTTTAATAAGCTTTTAGAGACCTCAGAGAAACGGAAAATCTTTGATATGAAATGTGGCCGAATTAATTGACTCCACTGACCAAAAGAAAATATTTTTTGACCCAGTTATAAATATAGATTTACCTTTTTTGTAACGTTTCTCCGTGTGCTCTTGGGGATCTTTGCCACTGGGGCAACAGACTTGTTTTCTGCAGCTTTCCTTTTCTTCTTCGTAATCGGGCGTTTATTAACTTCGTCGCATCTGTTTTTCAAATCTATATATTGTCCAGCATCCAAAACCTGTGACAGAAAATAGAATAAAAATATAATTCGCCTGCATTGATAGAGGATATCTAGTGTTTTTGGGTGGATACCGAAAATTATCTCATGAGTGACCGATACAAATGTTTATTTTGCACTTGCGAAATGAACCATTTGTTTCGGTCACAAGTAAGATAATTTTAGATATCCACTAAAAAACACAAGATTTTCTTTTTATTATGCGCTTTTTATAAGAATCTGATAATTCCACTCGTTTCAATCCAAAATTGATGTATGAAATTAAACAACGCATTGAATCATTGAAACGCGGAAGTGATTTGATCGATAATTGGAACATGTTCAGGCCATATTTGAACTAGCATCATTTCAAGGTGAATACGTTATGAATTATTGCTGGAAATGATCGGTATCCACTCAAAAACCTTAGATTTTCTTTTCATTATACGTTTCTAGAACAAATTGATCATTTCCAGTGAGGGGGGGGGGGGGTACGATTTCTATCTTTCTGCAATTTCTTCGATAATCTATCGTTTAGCGTATAGTAAATAGAGATCATTACCATTACAATGTATGTAGATGTACAAAATATGTATCCGAGTCGAGCTCAGGGTTCTAAGCGCAGATCACGACGCGTCGAAGACGAGTCGTGATCTTCCCTCAGAACCCAGAGCGAGGGGGTCTAATACTCGACAGTTACGGAGTTATTACAGACAAAATACATGCGATTGTAAGACGAAAATGATTATGGAGAGAGAGAGAGGGAGAGGGGGGTCGTCCCAAATATTTTTGAGACTGTGTTGGTGTGATCAATTTAAAAACACGCTGCCAGGGAGCAGTATAGATTTCATTTTTTTTAAGCGATTTCCCTGCAAATCTTAATACAAATGCGGATATCTTTACAACCTGAACCAGCTCGCAGAGAGGGCTCTAATGATATCCGCATTTGTATTGTTTAAAAAAAAAAAATATTTTCATAAACTATTGTCAGAAGCTGGTATTATGGATGTAATTCCTACTTGTACTACAACGCTTTATTTCATATACATTGTAACTTACCTCTGCTGTTGCCACTTCTGTTGAATTTCCATATTGTACAGTGTATTTCTCTCCAATGATGATCGGACAATCTTCGTCTGGCAGGTTAAAAAACTTTCTGGTACGGACTTGGGCCTTTCCGTCTTCATCATATTGCACTAAAAAGTGGTTATGTGTTTTGGTAAGCTGCCTCAGTGACATTTTTACGATTCTGATTATTCTGAGTTGAATGTAGTTGAATAATTATTCGAGCTGCCTTTATAGGACATTGACAATTGTTGTCATAAACATTGCTTTCTTTGCTATAACAAGTGTGTGGGCGATACAGCAATTCATCCACAGAAATTGGAAAGGGGCTACTTTCAAATTTTCCGTCACAGCTTGGCGATGACATGACAAGTAATAAGCTGGACAGTGTTATGTTAACACCTTCATGTCGTTGTAATTTCTTCTTTGTATATACTATTGTCTTACATTATGGGCTACTTAATGTGGGATACTTAGAACAACTGTTAATAAATAAAATATGTAATATATAATGACAGATTCACAGGATATAATGAATGAAAGGTTTGAATAAAAACAAAAAATTCAAACCTTTCATTCATTCACTCGAATAGATTATATTAAAATCTATCAAACATACACAAGTTTTTTTTTGTCTGTTATTATATACATCTTTACACCCTACCCTCCCCTCGCTCCCTCTATCTGTATCAAACATAGCAAGTGTAAGCACAAACTCTGCATTCTCACGCTAGAGTTCGATTAAAAGCAGTCTTTCATTGTCTCCATGGGCGGTGTTTTGGGGTTAATTGACATTCTGACACGCTATACCTCTATTTGATGGGTTAATATGAGGGGAGCATTTCCAAAGGACTGAGAACAATCAAAAGCATGTAACTACTATTTATTCGTAAAAAATATCTTAAAGACCATTTTCGAAAACTTAGTTTTTCATGACATTGTGGATAACTTTATCGATCACACCATGACATGCGGTTTGAGAAGTTTTTTTAATCCCATCTGTTTCGCACCGCACGTGGCTCGACCCATTGTTGACTTGAATTGAACAACATCCTCTAGACAATCTGAACGGCCGTGCTTTTGATTGCGGGTATACTGTAACCTGTATTAAACCCACCCACAGTACCTGGACAATGATTTAGACTAGAAACACCACCAGCGTGGAATTTCCACACAAACCGGTCGGGTTATGTTACATGACTGCCCTGGCCAAGATTTTGACAAACAACATTACTCCGTCATTCAAGGGACTCCCGTATATACGTCCAACACGATAAAATATATAGCCTATATGAATATCACACATTAAACGCATGGGCGAACAGGGGATTTTTTTCTTTACTTTTTTTGGGGGGGGGAGGGGGGGGGGGGGGGGCGTGAGGTGCTCTACAGAATTGCCAGTAAATTATCAAGTTTTATGTAGAATTTACCGATTTTTGCTTGTTCCCACATTTGATTTAGGTATGGGATGGGGTGGGGTGACGTAGCCTTCACTACCATGTACACTTTTATTTGATAAAATATAAATGTATAAAATATTACGTGTATAATGTAGTCAGACAGTGCTCTACAGTAAAAAGAAGAATATTTTATTGTTAACACCAAAACTGCGAAAATTGTGTGGGTTGGGTTACTTGTACAACGGAACCAGAATACAGTGAGTTTTTTTTTTTTTTTAAAAATCATCGGCAATATTTCTGTGTATTCCCGATTTGATGTTGCCTATCGAGTCATCGTCGCATCGGAGGCTAACCGAGGAAAGGGGGACACCCTAAACCGTTGAGTTTTTTTATCTTTTCAAAATCGCGCGATCCTTTATTCTTTTGGTACATTTACCCATGCGGGTTTTAATTTAATCGTCACCGTGCACAGGATCAATATTCAAAAATAAATAACAAACTATTACATGTGTAAACGGCTAAGTCGTCAAATCAATTCATCAAACTCAAATGTACAAGATTTAATTAAATGACATATTCTCGGTGAAACACCGAGTCACTTCAATCAACAACGCGAATAAGCCGTCGCTACTGTTTATCACCTTGGACTTGAGCTGCTAATCTTTTACGCACGGCCAACGCGGTGTGTGAAAGTCGACACAGTGTTCCACGGAGTCAATTTTGGTAGAATCACCCGCCACCGCGCCGAGTGTTTGAGACGCTATACACTCTGGACGTACTGTACTAGGGCTAGTATCAAACATGTTTTATGCACAGTATTTTTAGAGTTCCATAATGTCACAACGGGTATTGTGGGTAGCTCAGTGGTTAGAGCATTGAACTTCAAACTCAAAGGTCGACAGTTCGGCCTTGACCAGTGATAACTGCTTTGTGTCCTTTTGTTAAGGCACTTAATCCTGGGCACGGTGGCAGTGTGTACAATGATGTACCGCACATCAGTTGTGTACTTGCCTTCAACCAATGTTAACTCTGCCTGTGCAGTGTTAGTAAGTCGGGGAGTCTTGACAGTTGCTCGGTGTTCTCTCTGGGCACTCCAGCTTCCTCACCTATCAAACTCTCTGACATGATGTGACTTTGGTTGTTGAAGTGTCGTTATTAGACCCTAATAAATAATACAAATACAGGGGAATCCCTTTGTTTTCCCAAGTACAATTTTCAAATTGCAAGTCCCGGAATTCCATTGGTAAAAATGTCCAATGTGACTAGCTCTGCATGCTTACATACAACTGTATGTGTTTTCTGTCTTCTCCCCACAATTTGTTCCAAATTTGATGTAATCAATATTTAATCCCTTTTGTTATAATGGTGAGTCGGTGACGATTAACTGGTAGAGTGCTGGAAGCCCATATTTGGGCTTCATTCTCAAGCGCAGGTACTGCCACATAAAGGCTTCAAATTCAATGGATATGCTTCATATTGTCTTTGAAGTGATATTATTTAGTCAGTTAGGATTTGCCTTGTTACAATTTGTGGGAGAGTGCCCACTTGCACTCTCCCATAAATTGTAGCAAGGCAAAGACATGTGTACAAATTTTGATGGCCAAAAATAATTCCGCACTCTACCAGTTAAGATGCACCACTGTAAAAATTTGGAAAGAAAATTAATGTTCCAAAGTATTTGAGGAAGACATGGTGCAGAAAAGGAGAACACTCAGTTTTAAAATGATAATTTGTGCCTCCAATTGCAGTTACAGAACTCATTAATTAAGTTAGTGTTGTTACATTTATGGAACGTTTCGTCTCCAAATCAATGCTTGGATGATTCGTATCAAATATCCAGATGATTTGTTTCATTGTTTATCCTATTTAATGAATACTATAGTTAAATGAAAAAATACTATATAACTTTTGTTTATTTGTCGAAAAGTAAATGTTTATTCCCTTGAAAAAAAATTTGGGGCATAATATATAGTGTTTGTCATTTCCGTCTGTCTGTCTGTCCGTAAGGAAGATTTTCGTGTCTGCTCCGCTCCATAACTCTGAGATGCGTTGTTGGATTTTGTTGAAACTTGGCATGCATGCTGCTTATGGGGAGACGATGTGTCGTGCACAAAATTTTTTTTGTCTGTCTGTCTCTCTTTCTGTCTGTCCTTCACATACATGTTGCTTATGGGGAGACGATGTCTTGCACACAAAATTGTTTTCCATCCGCCCATCTGTCTGTCCATTAGAAAGATTTTCGTGCCCGATCCATAACTCTTGAGATGTTTTGTTGGATTTTGTTGAAATTTATCATACTTGTTGCTTATGGGGAGACAATGTGTCATGCACAAAAATTTTGTTTGTTTGATGGAGGTCAAGGACATTGTCACATCGAGGGCATAGTCACTTCCAAATGACAGTCTCGTTTCTCATTTGGGAAGCACACTTTCAAAAATTATCTTAGGAATAATTAACAAGTAAGGTGCTTTGTATAGCCACGCTGCTCTCCAAGCACCCAAAATCCCCACAAGACTGAGATGATAACAAACAAACTTCAACGGATTTGTACAACAATAATTTTGTTTTACATTGCTATTCTTCAAATACCACTGCAAGATTACTAAGCTTACACGATTGTCTAACTCGTTTTCAGATGTTCCCTGCCTACTGCACGCCACCGAGTCTCATTTAATTCGCTGCGTATGGTCTGTATATATATATATATCTTATTATTCATTTTGAGGGGAGTTGCCAGGTAGACAGCCAATCTGGCTGTGGTACCTCCCAATTGTAAAGCATACTTGTAAAGGATATTTACCATCTTCATATGTGTTGCACTGTAAATGCTTAATCCATTAAATAAATTGTCTGTCTGTCTGTCTCTGTCTGTCTGTCCATCCGTCCGTCTGTCCATCCGTCTGTCCACCCAAAGCCCACCCACTCACCCATCCCATCCCATCCCACAGGTGTTTTTTTTTCACTTAACATATATGTTTTTATGTCTCCGCTTTTTACTTAGAAATATGGCACCAAAATGCTGGTGCAACTTAAACAAACGTACAATGGTTTTAGCAAGTGCAAGTTATCAGTTCTGAAATTGAACATCACTTCGATGTTGTGACAACTGCAGTCAGGCCAAGGATTAATGCCAAGGATCGCATGCTTTTATTGTTATTTTTTTTTAATTAAAATGTTAATTACATTTGAATTCAATAAAAAAATATTCATATTGTATACCTGTATATTGCATTGTTTACTCTCTGGTTTTTCCCAAATGCATACATTTGTAAATGTTGCGGGGAGGTGATGTGCTCAATTGTTGTGAACAATCAGAATTTCACTGAATTTAATAAAATCCTAAAAAAAATATCTGTTAAAGTTTCATCCTTCTTCATTAATAATCCCTTTCAGAGATTTATATGGTTGAATCCCCCAATCTGTCATTCAGATATTTTATTACAGACAAATATTGTCAAATAAATCAACTTTGCACGCCACAAACACGTGTACATGAATTGCTAGAGGTATGCTCATTTCTTATAATCAGGTGTTGTGTTGGTTTTTATACCCCCACTTTCGAAGAAAATTGGGGTATACTGGATTACATGCATGCGTGCATCTGTCTGCCCGTCCATCCATCCGTCCGTCCGCCCATCCGTCCATCCGTCTGTGCATCCGTGTGTGAGTCCGTCCGAGAATATTCATAACTTAAGTAAATTATTATTTTCTATAATATTTGTTGGTCATAGGTATACCCACACTAATTATTTTTTTTTTAGCTCACCTGACTGAAAGTCAGGGTGAGCTTTTCTTATCACTCTTCGTCCGTCGTCCTGCGTGAAGGTGGTGTTTGAGCATCTTTCTCCTAAACCACTGGCCACATTTTAATTAAATTTCATGTAAGTAGTGGTTATATAGGGGCATTTGGGTTTTTCTTCAAATTGGATTTCTGCTCATATTGTGGAGTGGGGTGGAGCCAAAATGCACAAAATTTAAAAAAATCTTCTTCTCATGAACCAGCCATAGCAGAGACTTGATATTTGGTATGCAGCTTCCATCTGAGGTGTGGTCTCAAGTTTTTTCAAGAGAAGTTTGACGGACAATATTTACCTTTGTTCTGAGAGGGGCAAGAATTTTTGCCCTGCCCAAAATTTCTATTTTCTGAACCCAGAGGCCGATTTGAACCAAATTTAATATGAGGTATCGTTGAGTTATAAGTACTTGATTTATGCAAAAAAAAATTTCCTGCAGCCCTGTGGGAACCGCAGGAGCTAAAAATAGAAAAAAATTAAAACGCCCATATCTCCAAAACTGCACGGCACCGAGAATTTTTATTTGGTGTGATGCTTCCTTAGGACCAACAGAAAGGATTGGTAAAAAAAAATTGCCATCGGTTTTTTCATAGGGTGCAGTTTCGGGACTTTGAAAAAGTGCTGAGTCAGCACTTTTTAACACTGTAGGCAATGGGAAAAACATTAAAAAATCTTCTTCTCCAGATCCAGCAGGCAGAATGTTTTGATATTTGGTATGCAACATTGTGGGGTGGATCTGATTCAAGTTTGTTCAAATCAACCCCCTGGATTCATATTTGAGCTCACTAGAGAAGCTCGAATTGGAACTTAGTTCATTTCAGGCAAATTTCTTTAAAAATCTTCTCCAGATCCAGCAGGCAGAATCTTTTGATATTTGGTATGCAACATTGTGGGGTGGATCTGATTCAAGTTTGTTCAAATCGGCCCCCGGGTTTATATTTGGGCTAGGTATAGAAGCCTAAATTTGAACTTAGTGCATTTGAGGCAAATTTCTCTGAAAATCTTCTTCTCAAGATCCAGCGGGCAGAATCTTTTAATATTGGGTATGCACCATGCTTAGGGGGGTGAGATTCAAGTTTGTTCAAGTCATGTCCCTAGGTCCATGTTTGGGCTCACTGTGGGAGCCCGAATGATAACTTAGTTCAAAATGAGGAATTTTCTTTAAAAATCTTCTTCTTCAGATCCAGTAGTCTGAATGTTTAGATATTTGGTATGCAGCATCCTTAGGGGGTGAGATTCAAGTTTGTTCAAGCCATGTCCCTAGGTCCATATTTGGGCTCATTGTGGGAGCTTGAACTGTAACTTAGTTCGAAATGAGGAATTTTCTTAAAAAATCTTCTTCAGATCCAGCAGTCGGAATGTTTTGATATGTAGTGTGTAGCATTCTTGGGGGGGGGGGGGGGGGGCAGGTTGGGATGGGGGGAGGGAAGAGGAGATTCAAGTTTGTTAAAGCCAAGTCCCTGGGTCCGAATTATAACTTAGTCAATATGAGAAATTTTTCTTCAAAAATCTTCTTCAGATTCAGCAGTCGGAATGTTTTGATATTTGGCATGCAGCAACCTTAGGGGGCTGAGATTCAAGTTTGTTCAAGCCAAGTCCCTTGGTTCATATTTGGGCTCACTATGGGATCCCGAATGACAACTTAGTTCAAAATGAGGAATTTTCTTTAAAAATCTTAAGATCCAGCAGATGAATGCTTTTGATATTTTTTATGCAACATCCTTAGGGGGGTAAGAATCAAGTTTGTTCAAGCCATGTCCTTAGGTCCATATTTGGGCTCATTGTGGGAGCCGAATTGTAACTTGGTTCAAAATGAGGAATTTTTTTTAAAAATCTTCTTCTTCAGATTCAGCAGTCGGAATGTTTTGATATTTGGTGTGCAGCATCCTTAGGGGGGTGAGGTTCAGGTTTTCTAAAGCCAAGTCCCTGGGTTCACATATGGGCTCCCTGTGAGAGCCGGAATTATAACTTAGTTCAATATGAGGAATATTCTTTAAAAATCTTCTTTTTTTTTTAGATCCACTGGTCAGAATCTTTGGATATTTGGTATAAGCTTTTCTCAGAAGGAGCAGATGCAACTTGTTGAAATCAATTCTCTGGGTTGACATTTGGGCTACCATGTCAGGTGAGCGCCCTCAGGCCCCCTGGGGCCTCTTGTTTTATTACTTGTTCACTTAGAAATTGTGTCCGAGCCAAATTTTGTCTGTTCAGCCTGTATCTCGGGTATCGAATGTTCAATTGCAATGAAATTTGCCTTCAACACTGCTTATGGTATAGGCTTTAAAAAAAGGATTCAACGATATTTCTCACATTCTCCTTTTTAGAGTTATCCCCCTTTTTACCTGCGTCGCCAGCGGCAGAGCAGGTCTAGTAACCGCTCGACTTTGTTCATCCGTCAGTCCGTCAGTCTATCCGAAACACTTTTTCCGACAAGGTTTTCTTGGCTTCTATAAAAGGGAATAATTTTATATTTGTTCTGCTGCTTCATAATGATGAGTTGTATCATGTAAGCAATTTTCAGATCTGCCGTGCAGCCACTTCCTGTTTGCCGATACTTTGAAATTTTACTGTACCCACTGAACATTGAAATTTTTCGTCAAACTTTTCTCGGCTTCTATGCAAGGGATTGATTTTATATTTCATCTGGAGCCTGATAATGATCAGTTGTATCATGTATGCAATTTTCAGATCTGCCGTGCAGCCACTTCCTGTTTGCCGATTCAATTGCATGCAGCGACGCAGGTCCAGGCCCGGTATTGGTCTTGGCTTGTTTGACTATTGTAGGAAATAGACATTATTTGTCTGTTCAGCCTATATCTCAGGTATGGGTTATCGAATTTCAATGAAATATGGCATGCAGTTTGCCTATGATAAAGGCTTCTGCCTCATTGCATAAAGCTTCCAAACAATTTACCACACCTTTTGACTTTGAAAACTTTAGAAGAAAATGGGGGGGGGGGGGGGGGGGGGAGGGGGTATACTGGATTGGGGCTATCGGATTTCAGTGAAATGTGGCATGCAGTTTGCCTATAACAAAGGTTTCTGCCTCATTGCATAAAACTTCCAGACATCCAAACAATTTATCATACCTTTTGACTTAGAAATTGTTGAAAACTTTTGAAGAAAATGGGGGGGGGGGGGGGGGTGGTATACTGGATTGCGTCTGTCCATCTGTGCATCTGTCTATCAGTCAGTACGAGAATATTCATAAATAATATTTGTTGGTTATAGGTATGCCCACACTAGGCGGTACACCGCGTGGGAGTATGCTCCGGATGAAAGTCCAGCTCTTGTTAATTTATGATTATTTGTGGATGCACATAATCTATTCAGTCAGCCCCTTGATACTTTAAATAAATGTGGCCCAACCAGACAAAGAATCTTTGTTTGGTTTTTAGCTCAACTTTGGCCAAATTTGAGCTTTTGTCATGGCCCGTCGTCCGTCTGTCCGTACGTCAACAATTGGATACGGCTCGGGCTAGAGGCCGTATTTATGAACCGATCTTTACAAAACTTCTGGGGTACCTTTGTTATGACTGTGGGGCGAGAACAAGTGTTTTTGGGTGTGGTCCGAAATTCAAGATGGCTGTCAGCCGCCATTTTGTACCGACGATGCAGAAATCTATTTTTTGTACAGAGCTTCCATATGAAAGCTCTGATTTGCATAATCTTTTGTATGAATGTTTAGTACCATGAGATACATTACATATACAGGTTTTTTTCTCGTGCTTAAATTATGCAAATTAAACTAACTTTTATGTATTTAGTGTTACTTTCAGCACTGTAAGTGCAAATGCCAATACGGCTAGGGATAGAGGCCGTATTTATGAACCGATCTTTACGAAACTTCTTGGGTACCTTTGTTATCACCTTGGGACAAGAATGTGTGTTTCTGGGTGCGGTCCAAAATTCAAGATGGCTGCCAGTGGCCATTTTGTACCGAAATTAGGTCCAATCAGTTTTTTGTCACAACTTCTATACAGCTCTGATCTTCACGAAACTTCTTGGGTACCTTTGTTTTCACCTTGGGACAGGAACGAGTGTGTTTCAGGGTAGGATTTGTTCTTAAAATGTTGTATAGCAATTTTTTGCCTATGAATGAAATTTGCATAGCAGTTAGAAAAATTTGCATAGCAGTTACCAAAATTATCGAATCAAGAATTTTCAACACTTCAGGGAGAACTGAAAAATAATAAGTATACTCAGTATCCTGCAAAAGTAAACGTGTAAATTAATTCCTGAGAAACCACGGAGTACTGCTACATTTTAAGATACCTGTAACCAGATACATGTATATTATACAGTAACTGTGAATCAGGGCTTGCCTTGATTCGGGGCTGGTCCGATCGGCCCTGGCCCCGAGAGGCCCCCTTCTCGGACAGGGCTTTTTTTTGGGCCCCGACTTTTTTTTCTGTCTTGGCTCCCGAAATCTCAGTGTTTGTAGGTTTGGACAACGAAATTTTGCGAGATAAATTTTTCCATTCACGTCTCATTCACGAAAGTGTGATTACAATAGAAGCAGCAAATTAATAACAGATAAAATAATAATACAAACTGTTTTTGTCTGATTCGAATTAACATCCACCTAAATCCGCATGAAAACTGAGAAAATCCCAAGATTAAACAATAAAAAAACAAACACATTTACGAGACTTCGAAAGCACGCTTGTCAACTAATGGGGGAATTCCCTTCAATCCCACAATACTATGCGCGGGTACATCCGATCCTAACATCTGAATAAATGCAACACTTGACACAGAAACTGCCATCGAAATATAAATGTGCGAAATAAAATAAAATGTGTACCTGTGTCTTCATGGAGAGGTGGGGGCCTGGGGGGGGGGGGGGGGGGGGCGCATTCCAAATTCTGAAATATCCAAAGCTGTGGGGAATTTTCACAGATTGAAATTATTTAAATGCCGGTAAAGTGAAATGTTTTTTTTTTAAATTTTTTTCTTTGAGACATGAATGTTACAATGGAGGTAAGTAGGAAGTCTCACATCTATTCATTGTCACTGTCACTTTTATCACACGAAGTAGTTGCCCCTTCTGATTGTTTGTCCTTTTTCTCTCTTGGGCCATATGGCTTGACATTTCGGTGTCTTCTTTTGGAGAAAAACTTCTTGACTATTGGCTCGGATGTGAATTGCTCTGGTTCTGGTCCTTCTTAGTCAATTCTGAGCAAACGGTCCAATGTTTCATTGTTCAGCTTACACCTCCAATCAATTTTTATTCTGTTTACAGCAGAAAATCCCCTTTCAACTTTCGCATTGGAGACTGGGTAGAGTCTCAAAATCTCAATCACATTGCATAGATTTGGGTAGTCCTGATAACTGTTCATGAGCAGAGATTTCCATACATCTGTGTAATCCAAGTGTCTCATGGCATTGTCCCAGTGACTCTTGAACAGAGCCCACTCTTCAAACAAATTATCAAAATCCACACCATTCTTCTGCAGTATGCCATCAAACTGTTTGGTGAATGCTATCAATTCAGTTGTGCCAAATGAGTTCAAGTCATCACCTGATGGCCAGAGCCTAGTGTCCAAAATTTTGAGGGCAATGAATGCGGTACTTTGGATGCCCTTTGTCAGTTCACTGAATCTTTTATTTAGCAATGTTTCAATTCTATCAATAATTTTGAGTCTTTGCGACTCTAAAGTTTTTTAATCCTTGCTCCACATATGTCAGTCTGATTCCTTTGAATTCAACTTTTGTAGGTTCTTTCGAATCAGAGGGTAGCCCCTCACACCGCTTCTGTTCTTCTTTGGCTACGAGGAGGAGATCATATAAACCAGATTTAAACTTCATATCTGGTTGCACAATATCAGATTCTTTGATTTTCTTCAAGTGTTCATTCGTACACTGTAAAGCTGCAACAGCTTGAATCAAGTCCACACTATTTCCTTGAAGAAACAGAGAAAGTTTAGAGATAGGTTCAAGAACTTCCCTGAGAAATAGCATCCATATTACGAATTGAAATCTCTTCATTTTCTTCAAATATCCTTCGATTTTCGCTCTGTCTATAGTGGATGGGTCCTCAGCTAGATTCTCCATATGGCTTATTATTAGAGCATATGCTTTTGACAATTGATTGCTTGCTCTCCTCTTGAACTGTACCCACCTAGTACCATTACTTCGTTCTGGCTTGCTTACCTTCTCCTCGAGAATCTCTGCCAACTCTTTAAGTTCTCTGAGATGCTTCGGGCTGTGTTGGTAAAACTCATATAAATTGCATAACATGTCTGTCACATCCTTTATAGTTGTTTCAGAAAAGGCATCTTTGATGGCCAGTTCTAGCCTATGGTTTAGACAGTGTACTCCAACTAGACATGGCATGTTATCTTCACTTTTGAAGTGGCCAAGCAATCCAGTTTTTTCTCCTAAATTAATGCTTGCCCCATCAGCCATAAATCCTATCATATGGGAAGTGTGGTTGGCAATACCTGCATCTTTCAGGGCATTTATCACACAATTCTTGATCCCGTAGGCTCTGCCTTTCTCAACGTCAACTACAGCTAGCAATCTAAAGTCTGTATTTCCAGTCTCCTTATTGTTATAGAGAACATAAATCATTTCATTTTCGATAACACCGGCATCCGTTGCGCCAGCGATCAGGAGGGTGAAGTACTGACTTCTGCTCAGAAGTGTATAAGTTTCTTCTCTACAGAAGTCCCCAATAAGACAGGTGAATTCTGCACACTTTTTAGCATTCAAATATGTGTCGCCAAGGTCAACGGTGTGCCTTTTTTCGAGTTTAGCGAATGTTTCAGATTTTGAAAACGGGATTTCTTCTTTTGCCAACACGTAAGTTAGATCGATCAACCTGCCCACACGTGTTTCCTCTAATGTCCGAGACGAACTGAGGGCCTTTCCTTTAGGTGTAGAAGTATATACATGTTCTAATGTGAACGTTTTTGGTAGTTTCAGTCCTTGGGCTCGTTTATGATATTCTGTTTTTGTATGGTTTGCAAGGTTGTCCTTTTTGAGCGCACTTCCAGTGATCCCATCGATAGCTGCCCTCGAAAAATTCCTCAAATGGTTAACCTTATTCTCGAACTCAGTGCAAAGCTTACACGTAATTCTTCGTACAAACATTCCATCTTCCGTTTTTTCATAATGCATCCAAATGCAGTCAGGGTCTAAATCCCGTTTCCACGCTAAAACTGTTGACTCTTTCAAGACGCTTCGTTTGGCCATTGCTGGGGTAACACGTTCTTTTTTGCGATCGTCCATTCGATAAATGGGGAACACACGCCTAAATATAATCATGACGTATAATATCTAGTACACAAATAGTGACCAACCAGGACGCGCCAATGCATTCTACGTCATTGGGACACTCCACTGAAAGCACGTGTCAGTTAAAAATAGCTAATGACTAATGTCTGTGTACTGCAGTTACAAAAGGCGATTTGACAATATACTTCGATAAACTTGAGATGCGTTCTAAAGAAGGTTTATCGACATTGCGAAGGGAGAATATGTGTGTCGCACTCTGCGATCCAAATATAAGAAATGCGTAGCAGTTGGTGAGAATTGTATAGCAAACCGCGATGCGATACCGGACAAATCCTACCCTGTGTTTTGGGATGCCTTTGTTATCACTGTGCTATGAGAACAAATATTTTGGGGTTCAGTCAGACCCACTCTGGGACTCGGATTTCTTTTCTAGTTTAGCATTTGACTGTCACCCACCTTTACAATACATCACCTATACATTTGTTACAGGCTACGGTCAGTATTTATGTACAGACCATTACAATACTTTACATGTACCTTTGTTATCAGGTCATTACCTAGATGTTTGTCATTGCTGTGTCACATACTATACATGTACATGTCTTAACAAGTTGAGCTACAGTGTCATTGACACTTTCATTGTTACTGGAGTAGGTCTTTGAGTGGCTGCAGAAAGTGTCTATAAATCTATCCCCCCCCACCACCACCCACCCCCTCTCCCCTCCCCAGACTTCCCTAATTTACCATCCCTCACCTTGCTGTGAGGTGCGATTTTTATAGTGCTGAAACGATTAATGCCATTTGGATTTTTAGCTCAACTTTGGCGAAGCCAAATTTGAGCTTTTGTCATGGCCTGTTGTCTGCCTGTCTGTACGTCAGCAATTGGATTCGGCTCGGGCTAGAGGCCGTATTTATGAACCGATCTTTACGAAACTTCTTGGGTACCTTTGTTATGACTGTGGGACGAGAACGAGTGTTTTTGGGTGCGGTCTGAAATTCAAGATGGCTGCTGGCCGCCATTTTGTACCGATGATGCAGAAATCTGTTTTTTGTACAGAACTTCCATATGAAAGCTCTGATTCGAATAATTTTTGTATGAATGTTTAGTACATGTACCATGAGATACATTACATATCATACAGGTTTTTTTCTTGTGCTTAAATTATGCAAATTAGACTTAACTTTGATTTATTTAGTGTTACTTTCAGCACTGTCAGTGCAAATGCCAATACGGCTCAGGCTAGAGGCCGCATTTATGAACCGATCTTTACGAAACTTCTTGGGTACCTTTGTTATCACTGTGGGACGAGAACGAGTGTTTTTGGGTCTGGTCCGAAATTCAAGATGGCCACTGGCAGCCATTTTGTTCAAAATTAGGGGCAATCAGATTTTTTCGCAGAACTTCCACATGAAAGCTCTGATTTGAATAATTTTTTTGTATGAATGTTTAGTACCATGGGATACATCACATATAATATTGGTTTTTTTCTCATGCAGAAATTATGCAAATTAGATGAACTTTGATTTTTTCAGTGCTACTTACAGTAAGTACACACGTCAATACGGCTCGGGCTAGAGGCTGTATTTATCAACCGATCTTCACAAAACTTCTTGGGTACCTCTGTTATCACCTTGGGACGAGAACGAGTATTTCTGAGTGCGGTCCAAAATTCAAGAAGGCTGCCAGTGGCCATTTTATACCGAAGTTAGGTCAAATCAGTTTTTTGTACAGAACTTCTATATGGCTCAGGCTAAAGGCCATATTTATGAACCGATCTTTACGAAACTTCTTGGGTACCTTTGTTATCACTGTGGGATGAGAACGGGTGTTTTTGGGTGTGGTCCGAAATTCAAGATGGCCACCAGCAGCCATTTTGTACCAAAATTAGTGCAATCAGTCTTTTGTGCAGAACTTCTGTATGAAAGTTCTGATTTGAATAAATTTTTGTTTGAATGTTTAGTAAAATGGAATACATCACATACAGTACGGGTTTTTTTTCTCGTGCAGAAATTATGCAAATAGATGAATTTTTATTTATTTAGTGCTACTTATACACTGTAAGTGCACATGTCAATATGGCTCAGGCTAGAGGCTGTATTTATCAACCGATCTTCACAAAACTTCTTGGGTACCTTTGTTATCACCTTGGGACGAAAACGAGTGTTTCTGAGTGCGGTCCAACATTCAAGATGGCTGCCAGTGGCCATTTTGTTCCGAAATTGGGTCCAATCAGTTTTTTGTCACAACTTCTATACAGCTCGTATTTATGAACTGATCTTCATGAAACTTCTTGAGTACCTTTGTTTTCACCTTGGGACAGAAATGAGTGTGTTTTAGGGTGCCTTTGTTATCACTGTGCTATGAGAAAAAATATTTTGGGGTTCAGTCTGTCACCCACCTTTACAATACTTTACCTGTACATTTGTTACAGGCTACGGTCAGTATTTATGTACAGACCGTTACAATACTTTATATGTACCTTTGTTATCAGGTCATTACCTAGATGTTTGTCATTGCTGTGTCACATACTATACATGTACATGTCTTGACAAGTTGAGCTACAGGGTCATTGACACTTTCATTACTAGTAAAATCGACTACCGGTAATCGCCAGATAGTGGTCGATGATTAATCGACTAATCTATTTTGCGATGTCAGGTACTAAACTAAGCAATAAAGTCTACAAAACTATTGTTTTACCTAAATTCATGGCTGGAGTGGCTTTCAAATTACAATACAATTAATGGGTCTAACTGCACAACATTACGTAAGTCAATGTCTCCATGTCCTGACAACCAAACAACTGGTTCCTCAAAAAATAAATTGGTCTGATAATAAATCTTTGGTGTTCCTGTTTCCTGAGGGGAGAGGAGAGGGTTGCGTCAAAAATTTTTTTTACAGGTAACAACTTGTGAAAAAAGTAGGTGGCTTCGACAGCTCTCTTTGTTGTTATTGGTGCCTGTGTTTGTTGTCATTAGCAGCAACTGGAGCTCTTCAGTTGAGAAATTTTGGTGTCCTTTTTGTTAGGAGTCGAGTCGAGTCTTGGGTTTATTATTTAACTTTCAAGTTCAGATGAACAGGAAAAAGTTAAAAAAAACATAAAAAACTCGTCGGGTGAACAAAATCCTGAAACTCAAACAAAATCCCAATCCCTGTGTATTACAATATCATGAATGTGGATGAAATAAAAGGAAATCGAGTGAAGTTAAGCCCGTTTGTTTTATGAAATACCCAAAGGGCAATTGGTCATGAAACTGTGAGGGAACATGGGACAGATTTTGTTGTAAAAGTCTGGTGCAATCTGTGCACTAAGCACGTAGAAAGACTGAAAAAAAGATGATAAGTTGCACGGAAAAGCCAGGACTGGCTTAGACACTTACGTGAAAGGCACCTCGTTAATGTAACAATGTAATGTTACTGGACACCTAGAATCTTATGCTCATAGATAGGCACACAAAATCAACCAACAAGCTGCGCAAGCACAAGCAAACCTAAGCCCTCGGGAGTGAAAGACACACGTGAATCATGATAGATTCATCCAAAGAAGCTTATAAGAAGCTGTTCACCACAGCTTATATATTAGCTGTTGACGGGCAACCGTTAAGACGCTTCAGGACAATGGTCCGGCCACAAAAAGCGAACGGAACAAGATTCATAAAGGGCATAGATGATCTCAAGAAAGCTTGTGAATTTTTCAGTGTTTTGGGAGAGACTATCAAGGAAAAAATTAAGCACCTGTCCCTTTCTGTTAGAGTTTTCTCAGTCTTAAGCGATGGTTCTCAGGCCTGCAAAACAGACAGAGAGAAAGAATTGATCCTCATTCGTGTTGTTCCCAAAGGTGTTCCTAATATTATACCATAGGTTTAGAAGATATTGACTCAGACGGAGATGCATTGGGCAAAAATTTGAAGGCATGCATCGATGACTGCTTTATTAAAAAGCTAGGATTGGACAGGGTTTTTCTTATCTAAAACTGATGGTCGTGGCTACTGCAGACGGTGCAGCAGTGAACATAGGTGTGTGTAAGGCGTGTTAACGCGTATGGGGAACGAATGTCCATGGCTATTAACGATTCACTATGTTTCATATATGCTAGAGTTAGCCATTAAAGACAGTTTTGACAAAGATCCCAACTATAGTGGTATTCAAGATTTCATGCAATCTTTGTATAAATTCATGAAACAGAGTGATAAATTTAAAGGGCACTTCAAGACAGCAGATGCTTTGCAATGCCAGGCTTACACCTGCCCAAAAACTTCTGGCAAACGCTTCGTATCGCATCAACTGCATGAAGTGAAAACTTTGCTTACAAAGTGGCCTATCCTTATGATAGCGACAGAAAATTCAATTGCCAGTCATAATGCAAAACTAAGAGGGTTTCTGAAAAAGTTGCAGAATTTTGAATTTCAACTACTAAGCTGATTCACATACATGGAGATAATTAGTCATTTGAGTGTTTTGTCATTGAAGTTCGAAAAGGAGTTGCTGCTTTCTAATGTTAAACCTTTTGTCGAGAAAACAAAAAAAAACTGGCAGCAGTGCTGATGTTCTGAAAGTGACAAACATGAGTCACGATCCAGCAAACAATGTTCTTAAGCAGCGAGTATCTAAGCCCAACCATACTCTAAGGAAAGACGCCAACCTCAATTTTTTTATGTTGAGTATGTAACGGGAATGAAAAATGTGAAATGCGACTCTGCGTTTGTTTCTGGTTTAAAATCAAAGACCATTAGCTATAAATTGCATTGACACGCGATTCGCAAAGAACTTGCCATAGAAAATGACTTGACGAAAAACATGCGGATACTTGTAGATCCAGCAAATTGGGTCGATAAAAAGAAAGAGGTCAGTGCTCTAGTGCAGGTAGCTAAGCATTTTAAAGAGACGCTGACATTCACTCCAAAATACAGCACAAGTTACCTAAACCTGTGCGATGTTGACATACGCGACGCGAAAAATTAGACACACAATGACAGATATGGAGGCAGAGGGCATTAGTAATAGTGGCGATGGTGATGCAAAGGGAGAATCCTCATTAGCTGACTACGAAAAAAAGTTTAAAATCGGAATGGGGAGATTTAAGAAGTATTGTCAGATATAATTATGAAGGCCCATAAACTATGCGAAAAGATCTTTTAATAACGGCGCTGCAGTATCCCAAATGTTTGTGATGTAATCAAGTTGCTCTTGTGTATTGGTATGAGCAATTGTACTGTCGAACGGGGATTCAGTTAGTTGACCGGGATGCTGTCTGACCGGAGGCCTCGTTTAGCACACAACACTATGGAGAACTTGCTCCTAATAAAATCCAATAATGGAGTTTGGACGATGAAGAACGGCAGTCAATTATTAATTAAGCCACTGACAAATATCTTGATAAAAAGAGGAAACTGAAGCCCTATGAGGGAGATGTTAAGTATAATTTCATCTTGATAAATTGGATAAAAGAATGCATGTTGAACTGCATTATAATGCTGTAGTCATTGTTAAACCCATGAAATTTGCTACAGAAAACTTTTAAGGAAGGGAAATTTCTAAATTATGAGGGCAGCATCAGCCATGAATTTAGGTGCCATGAGCAATTGTAGTGTCGAACGGGGATTCTGTTAGTTGACCAGGATGCTGTAGCAGGGTATTACGGACAAAAATAAAACAAAATGGGTTGGATAACAATAAACTGAAAATTTAATTAATCAACCTTGGTCTAAAACTGCAAATCAATTTTATACCAATTGCTAATGGATGTTCCTGGAGGGGGAGAAGACTCCTTCTTCCCTATACTGCCTTTTCTAGTGATTCTGCCTTTTCCAGAACCTGTAATCCCAAATTCATCACTTCCACTTCTTCCAACATCTCCAACATCTATATTATCATACCGTCTAGCACTACTCTCTTACCGTATTTTCAGATAGCTTTCTCTGCCCAATCACCCTGATGTACTAATCCATGACCTCCTCTCTTTCCCAGCCTAATCCCTGCCCACCCCTTTCAGTCCTCCTAAACCCCATTCCTCTTCCTACCCAGTCTGGCATCTTATTCTTCGGCTTCCGTGCGACACTACCAACCCACCACATCCACCATATGTACCTCGCTCCATCCAACTTTTTGACTTCTTTTAACTCCACCTCATTTTTGTTCACTATTAGTTGTTAAAATGTCAAATTAATGAACAATAAGATATTCTTATGACTAAGAAAAATGCGACTAATGAGTTTTACATGCCCAAAACAAGCAGAAACAGAGGCATTTGTCCATCCCCAAAGGCATCAGGGGACTATGGTACACTACATTTCTGGAAGCGGAGACTACGCATGTTGGTAAATGTACCAACCGGATAAAATAGCTCCCCTCCCCCACCACCCCTGCCTTCACCATGTTGGGCACTGAATGATCATGGCAAGACGTCACACGATTGAGTTACCAGGATAATCTGCGTCTATGTAACATGACTAGGTCATTCTATGATAAATCCCCGGGAGTTGGGGTGGGGTGTCTCCTCGCCTTAACCAGAGCAGAAACCTTTAGTATAAATATTACATACCTTTATGCGGCAATAAATGGTAAGTGGTAAAGTCCATCTGCAATAGCTGTAACTGGAATTAATATACAGAAGTTATAACATTATCGGTTAATTTGTTGTAACATAATGGGTTGAATAAAGTTATAACATTATGCGTCGATTTTTGTAACATAACGGGTTGAAAAAAGTTATAACATTATGCAGAGTTTATAATATTATTGGTTACTACATTTTTTGAAACATTATGCGTTGGTGTAACATTATGCAGCATTGTAACATTATCTGTTGTAACAAGCCCTGCCCCCACCTGAATGTAGACCCCATTAGGAAGGTTGGTCAATAAAATGAGGCAAGCCGAGGCGAAGTCAAAATAAATTCTAATAATTCAATCAAAACAATCAAATTGGAGTGTACTTACCTGAAACATTAACATCAGACTTTATTTTTGTCCAAAGGGAGGGTTAAAAACTTCTCTAAATGTTTTATCTACCTGAGGAGGGCAGTGCCCTCCTGGACTCATTTCAAGGAGGGCGATGAATTGCCCTCCTGCATTTTTGAAACGACCAAGTCTGGCTTTGTACATTGTGTATGATTGAAAAAAAAAAACCCATTAAATCTTTTTCTCATTGTATAAAAGAAATATGTGATGGAATGTCAACAGAATTTTATCTTTGAAAATGTGTTTGAACCTGTGTGTCCCAACTTTTTATGCAACAAACACTATCATATTATAAGTTTTTGATACAGTGGGGCCCACTTAACTGCATATCTTTTAATTGAATAACCCTGTTATAGGCCTAGAAATAAGTTGCAAATTGCCATTCAGGTTATGACAGTTTAAAAAATCGTAACCCGTCAACCGTTATTGATCGCATTTGACTGTTGATGGAACTGAAAAGTCAGCATTAATTCACTACTTGTATTATTGCCCAATGTTTGCGAAGCTGAATCCAAATACTTATCTTGCTCATATAGCCAACAGTGTATGGCTGGGCAGTATTGGGAGAAACAAAATATTTCATGAGAATTATTGCAGTATCATACACTGTATACAGTATTATCATTCTCTATACTCGGAGTCTGCCACTGACAGTAACATTTGGAGTAAGGTATAAAAATCAGTCAGGCCCCTAATTAACTTCATGTGGAGATCAAACACCTGACCAACTTTTGGAAACGTCCTGCTGCCCCATTACCTGAAAGAATATCATCTGGCAAATGCTGGTGACAAGTGTGAAGAAATCTATCCAATTAATCATTTTAAATGTTCGTTTTCTGCATTGATTTGCAATTGCAGGGATGTTCCATATGCTTTAGTTATACATGTAGTTAACTCCCTTGATATGCCTCGTCACATACTTGTCATGAGTGTTAAAACAACACATAAATGCCATTAATGCAAAATCTCAAAAGGCTGGTTATTTGGAATGAACTCCCTTCTAAAAAATATTCAAGTCAAATTTCATGCTGTTAAAATGACAAAGGTTCATTTATTTACAAATCCTCCCCTGTCTGTGCAGTGTGTACCAGTGGGCTCTCCCTATCTCTTTTGTTTTTCAGACTCATTTCTATTAATTAGCTTGCTGTTATAGCAGTTATGTACAGTACAGTTGCTGTTGACTGGCCACTTTCCACGGGTGTACCATATTTCCACGGACCTAAAAATATTACATTCCAAACACTAATTATAGGAATAATCATCAAAAATTTAAAAAAATTTAATTACTGAGGCACAGGGTACAACCCGATGCTTCATTAATTAAAATTTTTCTGCTGATGATTTTTGTTACCTGGTAAACGCATACATGGACATCACTGCCCACGAGTGGATTATGACCAGTCCACGGCGACTGTACTGGAATTGAAGTACCAGTATTCTCGTTTTTATTTGTATAAAATGTTTATCATCATTTACAAAAAATGATTAGAAACAACCTGATAAACCATTTTCCAGCAGAGTAACCCCCCCCCCCCCCAAAAAAAAAAAAAAAAAAAAAAAAAAAATGAAAAAAGATATCGTTTCTTGAATACTAACAATAGCATTTCGATTCCTGTTTATTCCATGGTTCTTACAAAACTACCTCTGACTTGTAGAGAATTTAGGCTCCAAACACAAGGAATTCTTTTTAAAAATCTTCTACAAATCTACCAGTCAGATCTTTCCATATTTGGTATACATCATCCTTGTTGTGGGAGTGGCAGGGTGGGGGTGGTGTGTGGTATTTGAGTTAGATTCAATTTTGTTAAAAATAAAGTCCCTTGGTTTATATTTGGGCAGCCTATGGGAGCCTGAAATTTATGTTTCTGCAATATAAGGAATTCTCTTTAAAAATCTTCTCCAGATCTGTCTGTCAGAATCTATGGAAATGGAGCACTGCTCATTTACTGCAGTAAACAAGTTCTGCTTTACTGGTAAAATAGGCCGTGGGACTAATCCCTGGGTGGAAATCCTCTAAAGTGGGCAGTTTTGGTATATAAGATTGGCTAAACTTGACTTCATCCCTATGTTGCATTCGTGAAGTTGCCCAAGATGCTGAAAGTGACCTCTTAATTCTTTACCCAATGCAGACAGTATCAAAATTTATTATTTTAAATATCATTTTTTTAAAATTTTTCAAAAAATTTCAACAAAACCATATCATGTGACCCTTCATTGGAATGAGCTCGTTCCAATGGGGGGTCACATTATATGGTTTTGTTGAAATATTTTGAAAAATTAAATTTTTTCAACTGCTCAATTTGCATATTACGCAGGTGGATGTGGGCGATTCGTTAGGTAAAGGGTTAAACACCAATGAATAAATAAATGCAACTGACTCCCCAAAATACAAACTCTGCGCAAGCAGGATTATCTGTGAGCTTTGTCAAGCAAGATTGAAATGGTTAAAACTTTAGTTACAATGTGAGAAAAATGTGCTGCTTGCAAATTAACTAGAATGGTTAAAGCCTTATCTCTCTCAAACATGACCACTGTGTAATTGATTTTCTAAAGTTAGAAGAAAAAAAAAAGAAACCACAAATTGAAAGCAGGCATAACCTTCATTGACTTCATCTCCTGATGTGAAATAGGCACATGTGTTCACAGGTATTTTTGAAGCTATATGTTACAAATAAATACCTTGCAGGTTTTCTCTGCTATCATTCTCATAATGAGTCAATAACACATATAGTTAGGACTGACTGATGATGCCAAGGTTTCTGAAACTGACTATAATGGTGAAGGAGAAACTTTGGTGCAACAACCCATCAACTATCTATATGTCTTGGAAGATCAGTTAAATGGAGAGTATCAGCATCGCTGTTCTTATGCAATCTCCTTAAATGGAAATATGCAAAAAAGAATTAGGACAATTATTATTCATTGATCACCAATTGATTTGACATAACTGGTAAGTAAGACTTGTAGTCCGATTTTTTTTGTTTTTAGCCTGAGATTCACGTTCTTTCATCACAGCTTTGCACTCACCTTGGATTATGATAATTGAAACACATGCTGTTGTCTCTATCTTAATTGTTACTTGATAGGTATGCTGCAGTAGTAGAAATTAGTGGTGAGATAACTGCATTGTATTTTCTGTCTTTTTTTTCCCCCTTTTATTACCATCCTCTGATGTGTTTTTGCAAAATAATTTCTTCATAGTGATGAACCGATAATCAGATTGGCAATCGTCATCGGCCGATTTTGACAACCGGCAGTTAAAAACTGTCAGTTTCTAATTATTCGATATTAACGAGATTCGAAGTTCGAACTTGGTACGGATGTCCAAGAATCAAATTCAAGCACTATTTGAACACTTTCCAAGGACTGTGTTAATGATTTTCAGGGACTATGACTGCATGCTATGGTGCATTCTGTTCGATGGTCGATGGCCTGTCACATCAAGTCGATTTTGTATAGTTTATAATATGACACAGAATTAGGAAATGGCTCTGAAATGCTAAAAGTAAACCTAAAAAAGTTATTTCACCAAATGCAAACTTGAAAATTCTTTTCACAACTTACCATATATGATGGTAATCCAATTTTTTGTCTTAGCACAATGCAGAGAATCAGTAATCCATCTTGAAATAATATTTCAATGATGCTCGAAATTCGAAAAAAACAACTCGTTTTTGAGTCAAGTTGAGGAGGCTTGTGTTTTTTTCCAAATCCCACTTCCAACACACATAATTAATCATTTGTAGTTTGTCATCAAATACCACCCTTATTTTTATATCAAAAAAAGCTGCTTATTAGTTCACCTGGCCTAAAGGCCATGTGAGCTTTTCACATCACTTGGCGTCCGTAAACTTTTCACATTTTCATCTTCTTCTCTGTAACTGCTGAGCCGGTGTGAACCAAACTTGGCAGGTATGGTCTATGGGAGGTCCTCCACAAACGATCGTCATTTTGTTCCTGTCGGATGAAAAGCATAGCTTCCAGAGGCATTCTTTGATTCTGGTTGGTGGATTTCAAAAATCTTCTCCTGAAACTGCCAGACCAAATGTTTTGAAACTTCACTTAAATGATGACTGGGACCCCCTCTACCAACGATCCTCATTTAATGTTGATCGGGTTACAAACATGGCCGCAATTGCGGCTTATAGTTAGTATAGAAACCCTATGGGAAATCACATTTTCATCTTCTCTGGAACTACTGATCAGATCTGAACCAAACCTGGCAGGGATGGTCTGTGGGATGTCCTGTACAAATGAGCCTAATTTTGTTCCCATGGGTTTGAAAACATGGCCGCCAGAGGCATTCTTTGATTCTGAATGGTGGATTTTGAAAAATCTTCTCCTCTGAAACCACAGGACCAAATAGTTTTGAAACTTTGCATGGTTGATGACTGGGACCCCCTCTACCAATGCTCCTCATCTGATGTTGATTGGATTGCAAACATGGCTTCAAATGCGGCTTATAGTTATTATAGAAACCCTATGGGAAATCACATTTTCATCTTCTCTGGAACTACTGAGCCAACATGAACCAAACTTGGCAGGAATGGTCTATGGGAGGTCCTCAAAGGATCCTCATTTTGTTCCTGTGGGTTGAAAAACATGTCCACCGGAGGCATTCTCTGATTCTGGTGAGTGGATTTTCAAAAATCTTCTCTGCTGAAACTGCCAGGCCAAATGTTTTGATACTTCACATAAATGATGACTGGGACCCCCTCTACCAACCATCCTCATTTAACGTTGATCGAGTTGTAAACATGGCCGCAATTGCGGCTTATAGTTACTATAGAAACCCTATGGGAAATCATATTTTCCTCTTCTTCTCTGGAACTACTGAGCCGACGTAAACCAAACTTGGCAGGAATGGTCTATGAGAGGTCCTTCTCAAACGATACTCATTTTGTTCCCGTGGGTTGAAAAACATGGCCACCAGAGGCATTCTTTGATTCTGGTCAGTGGATTTTCAAAAATCTTCTCGGAAACTGCCAGGCCAAATGTTTTGATACTTCACATAAATGATGACTGGGACCCCCTCTACCAACGATCCCCATTTAACGTTGATCGAGTTGTAAACATGGCTGCAATTGCAGCTTATAGTTACTATAGAAACCCTATGGGAAATAACATTTTCCTCTTCTTCTCTGGAACTGCTGAGCCGACGTGAACCAAACCTGACAGGGATAGTCTATGGGGGGTCTTCTACAAATGCTCCTCATTTTTGTTACCGTGCATCGAAAAACATGTCTGCCAGAAGCATTTTTTGATTCTGATTGGTGGACTTTAAAAAATCTTCTCCTCTGAAACCACAGTTCCAAATGGTTTGAAACTTTGCATGGTTGATGACTGAGACACCCTCTACCAATGATCCTCATTTAATGTTGTTGGGGTTGCAAACATGGCTGAAATTGTTGCTTATAGTTACTATAGAAACCCTATGGAAAATCACATTTTCATCTTCTTCTCTGGAACTACTGAGCTGACATGAACCAAACCTGGAAGGGATAGTCTATGGCAGGTCTTCTACAAATGCTCCTCATTTTTGTTACCGTGCATCGAAAACATGGCTGCCAGAAGCATTTTTTGATTCTGATTGGTGGATTTTGAAAAATCTTCTCTGAAACCACAGGGCCTAATGTTTTGAACTATGGTTGATGACTGGAACACCCTTTACCAACGCTCCTCATTTAATGTTGATCGTGTTGCAAACATGGCCTCAATTGCGGCTTATAGTTGCTATAGAAACTCTATTGGAAATCACATTTTCATCTTCTTCTCTGGAACTACTGACCCGACCTGAACCAAACTTTGCAGGAATGGTCTATAGGAGGCCTTCTACAAAAAATCCTGTTTTTGTTCCCATTCGTTGGAAAATATGGCCACCAGAGACATTCTCTGATTCTGATTGATGGATTTTGCAAAAAACCTTCCCCTCTGAAACTACAAAGACGAATGTTTTGAAACTTCACATGATTGAGGACTGGGACACCTACCAATGATCCTCATGTAATGCTGATGTAATGTTGCTAACATGGCCACAATTGCAGCTCATAGTTACCACTGAAAGCCTATGGGCAGTCACATTTTTATATGTAGTTCCAGGTGAGCGATTACAGGCTCTTTAGAGCCTCTAGTGCTATATATGATTGCTTCCAATTACTATCCCGAGTTTCCAAAATAAATGTTTTGATTTTTTTTAGAAGCGAATACCACTTGAAATCGTCCGCTTCAAATGCACGATTATGGAATGAAATCAAAAAATGGCCTGTAAATGCTGATGTAAACAGCAGCTTTCTGTGACGTTTGTCATTTTGCAATGAGGATGATTCCAATTGGTCAACTTTCTGGGGGAATCCTTCAGAAGGAGAGAGGTTCTTGTGACAAGTATACGAAGTTCTGGAAATTCCAGTTTTTTACATGTAACTATATACAGAGAGAGATGAAAGAACCAAGAGCTGCAGCTCCATGTGTGCGTCTCCGTCGGACTTTATCATTGTTGTGTGACTTAGCATATATGTGGGGTGGGCTAGCAGTAATTGAATTCAGATTACCTTCAACCTTTGAGACCACAAGACTCATCATAACTTAGCATGAGTCTTATGGTCTCAAAGGTTGAAGGTAAACTGAATTCAGGTACTTTCAATTCAAAGAAGGTGTTGGAAAATCATGTACTTTTCAAGGATATAATTATCTAAATGGATTCAAGCACTTTTCAAGGAAAGGGTCTAAGTTCAAGGACTTTTCATCCTGCAGAGAAATAATCGAATGACCAGACTAGAGTTCTGTAAACTTAATCAAACTTTATATAAAAGAAAAGAACAAAAAACAAATTGTAAATGTTATTTCAAGAAAATGACGAAGTTCTGAAGTAGGAACTACCAAAGTTACCAAACTAGGATTGAGCCACAAAAAGCACCATTCCCATGTCTTACACTGTCCATGGGTATAAAAGGGGAAAAAACATAAATGAAGGGTATTTGAGTTATTTGAGTTTTAAAAATAAACTCCATTATTCAGTCTGTTCCCAGGAGTCTCATTCCTTTTTCACATGTATAAAGGAGAACGGAAACCAATTACGAATGACGAATGTTAGATCTTTCTATACAGCGTTTTCCTCGCTTGTATTGATCTTCAAATGTTCAACCCTGATAAAAATGTACCACAATACACAGAGATACACCATGGTAATGGTGGTATTTGGGCCCCATCCCCCCCCCCCCCCCCACTACCCTCCCAAGTTTTTTTTGGCCCACGTACCATGGTGTACCGTCACTGCGAGTGTACTATTTTATATTTATCTATTGTTGCTTAATGCCACATCAGCAGCTAAGGCTATATTGTGGCGAGAAAACTACAGACACAACAAGTGTCAAGTATGAATTAAAATTAATTGAATAAAATATGAAATAATCACAAACAAACTTAAAACCAAGAGCGATCAAAACAATAATGACTAAAGTTATAAAAACCAGAAAACTTATAAAATCAACCTGGTGACATTTAGACTTGTGGAGTCTGCGTTAAAAGAATAAAAACAATTTTAAAATTTATTAAAAAGGTTGATTTCTTTCAAAAATGAGATTATTTTATGCAGGCTTGTATGGTAAAATAATTCTCTTAGAGACTGAACTGTAAAATACTGCCCTCTAACCAGATTTAAATTAGTCCTGTATAAAAAGAATGTGTTCCAATGACAACACCTGCTGGCAAGGAACACACACTGGTCGCATATTACCCTCTAACAGAAAAGAATGTGTAAGTTGTGTGTGACCAATATGACATCGTGTCAGAATAACATGATCTTTTCTACAAAGGTTACTGGATGGGCAGTGATCAAAACCCCACGTTTTTTGGACCAAGTACCATGGTCTACCATCACTATGGTGGGACATTTTTATAAGAGAAGCTGGAACTAAAAAAAGCACACACTCATCAAATGCATTCCGGTCCTGTCGAACAATTAGCAAAACAAGCGAAACTCAAATTATGATCAGTTTATACAAGCGATGGGTGTACATAAAGGTATTTTCTTGCCAGATCTGACAAACAAGGAAACCGGAGTCTGTTAGCTTGCCACCATGCCAGAGGATTCTCATCACGATCAACTAGGGGTTCTGATGAGTAAATGTTTATTTCATGCTGCAGTGACAGTTGTTAGCTCACCTGACTGAAAGTCAGGGTGAGCGATTCTGATCACTTTTTGTCTGTCGTACGTCGTGAAGGTGGTGTTTGAGCCTCTTTCTCCTAAACCACTGGCCATATTTTAATTAAATTTCATGTAAGTAGTGGTAATATAGGGGCATTTTGATTTTTATGCAAATTAGGTTTCGGCTCATATTGAGCAGAGGGGTGGGGAAAAAATGGCCAAATTTTTTAAAAATCTTTTAATGAACCACCAGTAGCAGAGACTTGATATGGGGTATACAGAGTCCTTTTGAGGTTTAGAATCAAGTTTGTTCAAGAGAAGTTTGTCTGGCATTATTTGCCTTCGTTATGGGAGGGGCAAAAATTTTGGCCACGCCTAAAATTTCTATTTTCAGAACAGTGAGGTCGATTTGAACCAAATTTGATATGAGATGATAATGGGTCATAAGTAGTTGATTGATGCAAAATTTTTTTTTCTCATTGCCCTGTAGGAACCTCAGGAGCTAAAAATAGGAAAACCTTAAAACTGCCATATCTCCAAAACTACACGGCACAGAAAATTCTTATTTTGTATAAAGCTTACTTTTATCCAGTAGAATAGAATGGTTAAAAAAAATCCTTATCAGTTTGATCACAAGGTACTTTTTTCAGGACTGCGTTCATATTTGGGCTCAGTATAGGAGCCCGATTTCGAACTTAGTGCATTTCAGGCAAATTTCTTAAAAAATCTTCTTCTCCAGATCCTGCAGGCAGAATCATTTGATATTTGGTATGCAACATTGTGGGTGGATCTGATTCAAGTTTGTTCAAATCGGCTCCCTAGATTCATATTTGGGCTCACTATAGAAGCTTGAATTCGAACTTAGTGCATTTCAGGCAAATTTCTTCCAAAATCTTCTCCAGATCCAGCAGGCAGAATCTTTAGATATTTGGTATGCAACATTGTGGGGTGGATCTGATTCAAGTTTGCTCAAATCGGCCCCCTGGATTCATATTTGGGCTCACTATAGAAGCCCGAATTCAAACTTAGTGCATTTCAGGCAAATTTCTTAAAAAATCTTTTTCTCCAGATCCAGCAGGCAGAATCTTTTAATATTTGGTATGCAACATTGTGGGGTGGATCTGATTCAAGTTTGTTAAAAAATCCTGGGTTTATATTTGGGCTCAGTATAGGAGCCCAAACTTGAACTTAGTGCATTTCAGGCAAATTTCTTTGAAAATCTTCTTCTCAAGACCCAGCAGGCAGAATCTTTTGATATTGGGTATGCACCATGCTTAGGGGGGTGAGATTCAAGTTTGTTCAAGCCAAGTCCCTGAGTTCATATTTGGGCTCACTGTGGTAGCCCGAATTATAACTTTGTTCAAAATGAGGAATTTTTTTTAAAAATCTTCTTCAGATCCAGCAGTCGGAATATTTTGATATTTGGTATGCAGCATCCTTAGGGGAGTGAGATTCAAGTTTGGTCAAGCCATGCCCCTAGGTCCATATTTGGGCTCACTGTGGGAGCCCGAATGATAACGTAGTTCAAAATGAGGAATATTCTTTAAAAATCTTCTTCTTCAGATCCAGCAGTCGGAATGTTTTGATATTTGGTTTGCAGCATCCTTAGGGGAGGGGGGGGGGGGGGGGGAGATTCAAGTTTGTTCAAGCCATGTCCCTAGGTCTATATTTGAACTCACTGTGGGAGCTTGAATTGTAACTTAGTTCAGAATGAGGAATTTTCTTTAAAAATCTTCTTCTTCAGATCCAGCAGTCGGAATGTTTTGATATTTGGTGTTTAGCATCCTTAGGGGGGTGCGATTCAAGTTTGTTAAAGCCAAGTTCCTGGGTTCATATGTGGGAGCCCCAATTATAACTTAGTTCAATATGAGGAATATTCTTTAAAAATCTTTTTTTTTTTTAGATCCACTGGTCAGAATCTTTGGATGTTTGGTAGAAGCTTTTTTTAGGAGGAGCAGATGCAACTTGTTGAAATCAATTCTCTGGGTTGATATTTAGGTTACCATGTCAGGTGAGCGCCCTCAGGCCCCCTGGGGCCTCTTGTTTCGATTTTTGGGTGGTTGCACCTTTCTCGGCCAACATTTGTCGGAAGTCCTGATCGAAGATACTCACTTTCCTTCTCTGACTTTGATCGTCAACAGCTGTTGAATGTACTGCAACGGCTGAATCTGACTCAACAGGCATAGATGCTTCAGCTGGTGAACTACTGGTACCTAACTCAAGCTACTTGTTCAGCTTTTCCATTGTATCAGTCTCGCCCTTTTTGAACAACAAACACTTGTACCTTGGATCCAAAAAATGTTGAAACTACCAACAGCTGGTTGTTCTCGTTCTCCTTGAAACAACAGGGGTTGAAATTGGAATTTTTTCCAGGTCGCCAAAGTGTCTTCCTAGGCCTTAAATCTGGACGCCAATTTTGTAATCAGATCGCCACATGAAAAGATGTGTACTGAAGCAGAGGCCAAAGGTGTCTGCAGCGAGTACCAAAGGCATGTGCAATTTTAGAGGGGGTAAGGGGGGTCCTCCCCCCAAGAAAATTTTGAAATCTGCTTTTAAATGGAGCCTTCTGGTGGCTTCTGGGCTGAAAATTCACCTTATTTTTTGGCCGGCAAAATGTCGTTTTCAGCAGCATGTTTGAAATTTGCAAGTTCGTCGGTGGGAATACTATGATCTTCACTTATAAGTTTTTGACTGCACAATTCTTGACAGTTGACTTATATTGTTTGATACAAAATTAATACACGGAATTTGTTGACAGAAAAGAATCTCATCGTGCCATTCATTATTAACGAATGGAATGGTGAGGTTCTTTTCTATCAATGAATCGTTATAATTGCAACGACTTCTGTAAAGTTATGTTTGTACTGTACCAGTGTTTGTGTAACAGTGTATGTGTGTATAATGTGAAAGTTGGGTTTGCGAATGCATCCAGGATGTTGACGAAAATTACCGCAGCTCTTGCACTGATTCTTTTGATTGTTAAAGAAAAAAATATAGGATACTTGTCCAAAAAATAATACTGTATATGTTTCCTCCCACGTAATGTGTTATTTTATGTAGGTATTGGTGTTTATATCCGACAGATGTGAAAAAATTTATAGTCGCCAATGTGGCGACCACGTAATGCAAGTAAGTCACCAATCATGAAAGCCAGTCGCATTTGGCAACCTGGCACCCGCTAATTTCAACCCCCGAACAACGTGACAAAGATTCTTGCTTTGTCTGGGTCATAGTTTGTATGCCTTTGTCGTCATCATGTTTGGCCAAAGCCCTAACAAGCAAGCACACTGCTGGAATTATCGATATTGACACATCGGCATGGGATACCTCTCTGGTGAGCCCTTCAAATCTTCTGTAAAGCCTTGATGAGCGTTTATGCCAGTGACTGCTGGTTTGCAGTTAAAACTGGATTATCATGATCACATGCGTACTGGGCCAAAGCTTCTCTTTGCTCAACTATCTGCTTAAGCATGTAGTAAGAACTTTTCCATCTTGTCCGAACATCTTAAATTATCTTGTGTTCCTTGCAGTTTTTCTAGCAATAGCAAACATGTCATTCACAGAATGTTGCGCAGAAATTCCATCCTTTACGACTAACTGAAGAGTATGTATAAAACACCCTAATTGATTGAGCCCAATCATTTCACAACCTGATATCGCATTGCTGGCATTATCTCGAAGAACAACTAGAATGTTTTCCTTGGGTGTATCTCCCTCTATCAACATCCTTTGAATTTCAGCACAGATATCATCTCCTGTATGGGATCCCTCAAACATGACATGTTCAGAACACAATGTTGATGTGAGAAGTTCTTACCTATCCAGTGCCCTTTAAGGCTCATTAATGAGTTTGATCCAACAGAAGATGACCAAATGTCAGTTGTCACAGAATCTGCAGGCTGTAACTTCTCTTTTTATATTGATGGTTCCTTTCTGATATATTTTCTTCGATCAGGACTTCCGGGAAGGGAGGGTGTAAATTTTAAGGAAAAATACCAAGGAATGCATTTGAAAAAACTATTGCCCTATTTTCAAAACGCATTCCCATTGCAACATAGAATCTTCTAAACCCAACATTTTCATATAGTCCATGAATGTCTTCAGACATCAAACTGAGGTTTTAATTCTCTATAATTTCTCAGTTTTTCTTCACTGATAAATCAACTGGCCTTCGATTTATCAGTGAAGTTAAATTGAGACTCATTGAGAGCAGAATTCTCTTGTTATATTCTACAATTTATTTCGTCTGATATTATATCCACTTTTCGAAAATAAACAGCTTATCAGGGGTCAATGATTGGGACTCATGAGGTGGTATTACATATATGTAACAGGACAAGTAACTCCCTACTCCAGTTGATTTGGCCCATCCCTGCTTGTTTTCTTGTTTGACTTGATTTGATCTTCCAATACCGGCTTCTGTCAATCTCCTAGTGTTTCCTCCTCTTTCATATGAAATCACACTTGCATTTGTTTCCGGAAATTCTGGTTTGTAATTTCCAGTCAAATACTAATGATCACACATACTGTGAATGGGAACACAACTGAGTCCAATTCACCAGCAAATTTTGTCCATTCATTGACATTTAACAAGATCAGCTGACAGAGAAAGGTGTGAACATAGAACTCTGGCTTGGAAATAACATGTGAATGTTGTTAGGTTACGTCGGGTTACGTCAATTGTAAAATATGCGAATGCTGTACAGGATAAGATAAAACAACACAGCATAAATTAACTTCCTAATACCGTGTGTTTTGCCAATCAGGTATGACAATCTTTCAGAACAAACTCGTCAGAAAGGTTGTGCATTGCATCCACATATGTCCAGAGTGGCATGCTGTTTACATCTTAAAAGAATTTCCATCAAAGTAAATAGCACCAACTGATGCGCAATCTTGCAAAAGCAAGATCGTGCATTAGTTGTTACTATTTATTTTGACAGAATTCTGTCAAGACATAAACAACATGACTTGCATAGTAAAAACTGAGAAAGCAAAAAAGCATTACATTTTTTTCTATAGATTACCAATATGTATATGGCATAACCTGCTAACGGGTTATGATGTAAACTCTTTATTTTCAGGCCTGGGCACTCTCACCAGTGGTACTTCAAAATGAATTATATAGGGCTGCATGGTATTACGGTATACCGGTTGGTACCGGTATTGAAATCATCACCGGTTCAAAACCGTCCATCCAAAATGAATACCGGTATACCGTGAGTAACGGTGTACAATTTTGGGGTCCGGTATTATGATTTAAAATTCGTGTTTTCTTGAAACAAAAATATAAATAATGCGCAAAAATATGGCAAACACATATTAAATGCAAGAGATATCATGAATAAAAAAGATATTTTTGGAGCAAAAGATAGAAGTATCACTTGCTGCTCTGGGAAAATGAGTGATTTGAATGGAAGACGACAATAACCCATGTCTACAAAGTTATTGAACCTATTGTTCAATGCGAAAATAAGCCATAAAATTATCATGGGTTTACTGGCTTTCATCTGAATCTTGGATACAAGTAAACTGGTCTTTGTCAATTTAATTCCTGTAAAAACATGGTCAACCTCTCTTGACTGATAAGCGTTTAATTACTGACCCAGTCAATTGTCACATTGTGTTAATTGCGTATGTGTGGCTTCATGAAAAACAGTGGCAAACAAAACTTTTTTATCAAAACAGCGGGTGTCCAGTTGATGGAATTCCGGGGGCCTGGTTACACAAAGAACCAGTAGTAGCTCCTCCCCTTCTCCTATCTTCCAGCAGTAAACTTCCTCAGATGACAATGTCAAATGTCATCTGTCACATGCCAGGCCAGTCGGTCTGTTGATATTAAGCAGGCCTCCAAGACGTGATCACCCTTCAGTTTCATGATAGTCTGCAGGTGTCAATCACCAGCCGACAATGTTTTCTCCCAGTGATGGCATCACACATCTGTCATATTTGACAAAAACTGTTGCACATTTTGCAATTGTGAATATGTGTGATTTGAAACATTTTTGTGTCAGATTGCTGACAAACAACGAATTAATGAACTTCAAAATTCTTTTACATCCAAAGTAAACTCAAAACTTAGAATGTACCGTTTTTCACCTGGGTCCTTGTACATAACATTTATCAAGCACTTTCAGAAAAGTAAGGAGGTACATGTATTTCAGTTTTATTTTGTTTTCAATCTGAACTGTTACACGGTACACCGGTATAGCGCGGTATTGTTTTCAATACCGTCACTGGTACTGAAATCCGAATACCATCTAGCCCTAGAATTATAGTGATGTTATCATCTCTTGTCAATGAAAAATGCCAACTGAGGCCATTTACACAATGATTTTGTTTGTGGTAAAAATTGCACCTGTGAAAAATTGCTCAAGAGGAGAACTGAACACATCAAAAGGAATATGCACAATATCCCAAAATTGTCTGTACAACTTCTGATTGACGTAAGCGTGTTTCTTTGATATTCAGTTAATGTTGCACTTGGCATTCAGAGTGAAAACTGTTCAGCATGAACACTCATCATTGGCAGTTGAAAATGGATTGAGTATGATTGCCTTAATCTTATCTGGCTGTCCAATAATTCAATCATGTCCCCCATACAGCTGCATGAAAATGTTAAAAAAACCCTATTTTTTCAAGTATTGGCTTTTGCCGATGTTTACCTCGACCGCCGGTGGTGAGCCAATAGTTGGACACTGGCTGATGGTCAATTTGTATCCTATTAATTATGTCATCACTAAATGTGGGAGTCAAAGGGTCATGGTCACCAGGGCTCTGATCCAAGAACGGTTTCCAGACTCATGTATTACCTGACAGTACTTTTCCCCAAGATCATTAAACTAAATAGTTACCCTGCATAGGAGACAGGGATGTACCTTCTCAGCTTGGAGGTCAAAAGATCAAGAATTCAAGGATCACAGGGTGCTCTGTCCTGAAAAATAGTTTCTGGCCTCGTAACTTGACAATGCTTTAGCCCAGGATCACAAAACTCACAGGTGCACTGCTTAGCTTAGGGGACAGTAATGAACCATGTCAATTTTTAAGTCAAAGGTCAAGGTCGAGGTTGCTGCCCAGCCAGATTTGTCTCTCTGTCCGATTGTTTTTCTGACTCTAACTTGACAGCAGTGAGGCCTAGGATGAAGGAACTTCACATGTACACAGCCTAGGGGAAAGGGATAACCACTATCAGTTTGGGGGTCCAAAGGTTGAGGTAACAGGTCACACGGTACTTTACTAGTAATCTGAAAATTATTTGCAGATTTGACAAGGCCTTGCCTAAGATCATGAAGCTTTACAGGTACACTGCTTATGGGACAGGGATGAACCCTGTCGATTTGGGAGTCAAAAGGTCAAAGGCAAGGTAACAGGGCGCTTTAGCCTGAAAACAGTTCCCAAGCTCTAACCCAAGAATGCTCTGGTCTTGGATCACTGAGCCTCAGTGATGGTCTCCATCACAAACACATTTGTTCAACTGTGTGTTGGATGGGTATCTGTTTAAACTTGAGAAAGGTCTTGCCCCACAAGTCTCATTTACTGTTACATGTAGGTATATTGAATTATGTTCCACAAAAAATTGAGAGTGATATGTCAGACCTTGCTGCGATGACAGTGTACCATTATATATGGACTGAATTCAGTTTTACATTTATGAATTTCTCTGTTGCATTGTACATCAAAAAGTATGATTATCGACTAATTATTGATTATTATTGGAGACTAGTCATTTGACAAATCCAATAACTGGGGCATCCCTAGGAATAATCTGTCATAGGTGCAACATCTATCGTTCATGGTCCATGAACTAAAGGAGCCAGTTTAACCCTTTGAACACCAGAGGCCATTTTTCTGGCCGGGTCATAAGCTACGTCAAAATGCCATTAAGGTGGATGGCTACAAGGTAAATGTGTGGTGTAGACCAATCAGTATTTGCAACGTGCAGCCGTAAGGCTGCGCGTTGAAAATATTAATTGGTCTAACCCGAAATAATAAATATGGACTCTTCCACTTGCTGCCATTGAACTGACTTGGAAGATACCACCAGGGTTCAAAGGGTTAAAGTCTAATTTGTTAAGTTATATACATGCAGATAAGTATGCTTGAAGATGTTGAATAAATAGGATAATAAAGCTCATTAAAATGAACTTATCTTCCTCCACCCGTAAAACTGCCCAACACTGGAGATATTACAAGTAACTTTTGTTGTACATTTCAAAGGTTAATAATCTAACTGTTCATTCACCTCGATACACAGTACAATTTAAACCTGTTTTGCTTCACTTAAAAATGAACGACGATCAACTAAAAATAAAAACTGTCAACTACCACAACAGTCGAGGATTAGTCGACTGATCAAATAATCACGACAGACCAAGACAGGAATATTACTGGCTTTCCCACTTTGACATCATGAATAAATAGAACTAATCAAATGTTCCATTTGCTAAAAGTATAGGGAATTCTGTGCTAAATTTATGTTTCAAAGCAATGTTGCAGTTTTATTTGTTAACACAAATTGAACATCAACACATGCTCTTTTTGAAAGCTTCACATCCCCATTGCATTATGTGTAAATTGACATGCATAATTGTAAAACAAATCGTTCCATAAATATGAATGCATCATACCCTTCACTCATAAAAATCAACCTGGTTGACACCCAAAGTTGAAAAAATTGCCAATGAAATGCAACTACAGTAAAGACTACAATAAAGTGGAAACCTGCATGCCCTATTACCACATTATTGCCACGTTACTTTTGCCACATTTTGACTTGAATATCACGATAATTTTACAGCGTCCACTTATCGGTTGGTTGTAATTTCGCTCATCGAACGTATTAGTCGGTCGTAATTTGCCCACAGAATTTGTTAATTTTGACACTCCTCACAAAACATATTGGCATCCAGTATGTCGTACATGTCTGTGATATGATAGTTATGTCACTTTCAAGCCGGTGTTGAAAGTTGAAATGAAAGGAAAACATGCACCACAATGATTTTCAGCATTTACTTTATGAACATTGATTGTGAAAATATTGCGTCACAAGCACCTTCATCTTGTGGTGTACACCATAACATTACGAAAAACATTGTGATAATGCTACAGGAATAGTGCTATAATAAAGCACAAATATGGCGTAATTAACAAAAGAATATTGTTATTGGCTGTACTGTAAATGTTTATGGTTACGAGTGTACATGTCCACCCCCACCCTCAGCCTCTCCTGTCAAGCATTGTATTAAGTTGTGGAATGTGTAAATTTTCTATCGTCTATGTCTGTTAAATTGCATGAATATGAATTGCCTATTTGTGTTTTAACTGATCAGTCAGTCAGTCTCCTGCTTGTGGTGTTGACTACAGGTCGACACGAGCATGTTCATTTGAAGATAGCTATTCTTATTACTGATTTCCAATTACTGGGAGCCGCACAAATCATTATCCTACAGTATCGTGCACATGAAGATATGTAATCATATAACCATTGTATTGAGAGACATATCATATCGCAAACTCAACATATCTTCACATCCCTATTGCATTCATGGCAGACAGCACAATCCAGGTGAGTTTTTTTGGCTCAATTGAGTCTCTGGTTTCACATGCCAGGATTTATAGCACTGCTCACTTTGCATTTCACTTGCTTAATAAATCTTTAAAAGTTACTCAAAAAAATGTTTTCCTGAAAAAGTTAAAGAAACCATTTTTCAGTTTACTTTTATTCCGACTTTGGTAGGTCCTACACTCATCGACTCATCTTGTTTTTACCACTTATTTTGCACTAGTGGTAGACTTAATCATTCTGGCAATTGCTAGTCAGCTAATAGTTTCAGCACAACAAAAATATACAATATTAATTCTCCATTGCCCAGGTGTTAATCAGTAAGGACTTATTTGTCAACAGAAAATAAAGCCGACACATTATTACATTATAAAATCTATTTCTGACATAATTCTTTCAGACTTGCCGACTGAAAATTATCAAATTCTGCCAAGTTTAAGAAAAATCCTTTGAACATTTTAATTTGGACAGTGAATTTCCCAAGGGAGGAGCCACTTTTTCGTCCATCATCCTTGTCTTTAGTAAAGTGAATTTAATGGGGTAATGTCTGGTGTTTGGAAGATTTTAATATCCTCTGCCATGCAATAAACAGGTAATTGCAGTTTATTAATAGATGGTTCATAATGATTGGTAAGGGCACTATCATAAATAATTGTATGTTTTCTTTATTGATGTTGTTTTGTTCATGTAACATGTTCTTTATCATAGATAATTGTATGTTTTCTATATTGATGTTGTTTTGTTCATGTAACAAGTTCTTTTTTAGGAGCCTGTTGTAGCAGATTATTTTCCTACAGGAGTATATCCTCCATGAGGGGGTGGGGGAATATTGGGCATCTGCAGTAGACTTCTGAAATGTTATGATATGTATCACAATTCAGTCTCCAGGATACAATATGTATCATGATACTCATAATCTCTTATGAGCTTGCAACTACAATTGTCAAATACTGTGGAGTTCTGTGTATTCATTTCCGGTAGATGTAAGTGAAATAAAGGCAGGGTTGGGTGTGGATGCTGGGGTGAGCTTTCCCAGGCATGTATATCACCCTTTGCCCAGTGACCATAACACAAGTGTATCAACTCGATAGCAATTCAGTAATTGTTCACTGGACAGTTCCGATTCAATATGAAAGTTCATTACCTATTTAGCTCACCTTGACGAAGTCAAGCTGAGCTTATCTAATCTCTCTCCTTCCATTGTCCGTCGTCTGTCATCCGTCATCACCATGTTTTGGTCTTCTCCAAAACCACTGTATCAGTTCAAGTGAAAGTTTGTGTGAGTGTTGGTCATGAAGGGGCATTGCATTTTTGTTATTATTTGCCTTTGTTATAGGAGGGGCAAGATTTTTTGCCCTGCCCAAAATTTTTATTTTCTGAACCGTTGGTCCGATTTGAATCAAATTTGGCATGTGGTATTATTGGGTCATAAGTACTTGACTCATGTAAACAAAAAAAAATTCCTGTGTCCCAGTGGGAACCCCTCCCTGGAGCTAAAAATAGAAATATTTTCAAACGCCAAAATTTCCCAAACCACACAGAACAGCGAACTGTTATTTGGTATGAAGCATCCTTAGGACCAGTAGAATTGAATGGTAAAAAAAATCGGCATCGTTTATGTCGGGGTGTTCTGGGGGAGATGGTGGAGGGTGGGGGTAGGTGGGTCTTTCGAAAAAAATCGTGAGTTTGCATATTTGCAAAAGTTAAAAAAAAACAAAACAAAAAAGAGTCTCCAGAACCAAGGGACAGAATCTTTTGATATTTGGGGGGAGGGGGGGGGGGGGGGATCAGATACAAGTTTGTTAAAATGAAGCTCCTTGGTTCATATTTGAGCTCTGTTTTGGAGCCCAAATTTATAACTTTGGGCAATATGGGGGATAATCTTTAAAAATCTTCTTCAGAACTACCAGTCAGAATCTTAATGTTTGGTATACATCATTGTTATGAGGGTCAGATTCAAGATTGTTCAAATCAAGTCCATATGTTAATATTTGGGCTTCCTATGGAAGCCCAAATTTTAAATTAGTGCAATATGGGGGATAATTTTTATGTGTACCCATACTATGTATGGTACACATAATGCCGGCATCCGGGGTGACCATCCATCGTTCGTCCATCCTTTGTTTGTCCATCCGTCCATCCGTCTGTCCATCTGGCATCCGTATCCATTTCTTTGGCATTCGATAACTTGAAAAATATTGTTTGGATTGTCAAGTTACTTTATATTTGTGTTCAGGTTACTGATGTGCCAAGCTGTATAGTTTTTGGTGTAAATCTGATAATTTAATCCTGAGATATTAACCCTTTCTCCTTCAAATTGAAAATTCGTCCAATCCCTTTGGCATTCAATAACTTGAAAAATATTGCTTGGATTGTTAAGTTACTTTATAATTGTGTTCAGGTTACTGGTGTGCTGAGCTGTATAGTTTTTGGTGTTAATCTGATAATTTGATCCGGAGATTTTAACCCTTTATTCTTCAAATTGAAAATTCCTCCAATCCCTTTGGCATGAGATAACTCAAAAAAGATCAATCCGATTGTCATGTTTCTTTATATATTTATTCAGGTTACTGATGTGCTGTGCTGTATAGTTTTTTATGTAAATCTGATAATTTGATCCGGAGATATTAACCCTTTATCCATCAAATTAGACACTCCTCCAATCCATTTCTATATGTACCCATACCTTGTATGGTGTACATAATGTCAGCATCCGTGGTGGCCCTCCGTCATACAGCTTTCTACTAGTTGCGCGTATGGGTACACATGTAACGATTTCATCGGCCTCTTTTTTAAAATCTTCTTCAGATTCACCAGTCAGAATCCTTTCATATTTGGTTTACAACATCTCTAGGGGGAGTCAGATTCAAGTTTGTTCAAATCGGGTCCCTGGGTTAATATTTGGGCTCCCTATGGTAGTCCAAATTTTAACTTAGGGCAAGATGAGGAAATTTCTTTGAAAATCTTTTTCTTCAGATTCACCAGTCAGAATGCTTTCATATTTGGTATAGTAAGTTAACGGTGGAAAAAGCGTGTAAACTGTATTTTTTCTGTTTGAATCTTATATGTAGAAAGTCAAATACAAACTCTCAATCAGTTTCATAACATGATTTTTATAATTTATCCAGTTTTATTCAGATCAAACAGTGTGACTTACCTGTCACCCGATTACTGTGTAAGTTTGCGAATACAATTAACTGCATGCTACTCAGTTTTCAAAGACAGTGAATGTTACACGCGACTTCACAAGAAGGCAGATCGTACTGCATTTCACGGCATTATTGCATGTTGCCTTCTGTGGGTTATATGCGAAAACTGATCACTCTTTGTCTGTCATTCGCCCGGTGTTGTAAAAAAATGTGTTCATGTCTCCTCCCAAACAGCTGGTCCAATTTTAGTAATATTTGAGTGATAGTTGGGGTGGGTCATTTCAGATTTGTTCAATCAATGTGCTGCCCCCCCCCCCCCCCCCCCCCACCATAGCAAAGGGATGGGGGAAAGCCATCCCAATATTTTTAAAAATCTTCCCATTAACTAGTGAAGGCACACACACACACATTAATCCTTTACCCAATGCAGACGATATCAAAATTTATTATTTTAAGTATCATTTTTAAAATTTTTCAATAAATTTCAACAAAACCATATCATGTGACCCCTCATTGGATGAGCTCAGTGAGCTTGTTCCAATGAGGGGTCACATGATATTGTTTTGTTGAAATATTTTGAAAAATTTAATTTTTTCAACTGCTCAATTTGCATATTACGCAGGCGGATGCGGGCGATTCGTTAGGTAAAGGGTTGACTTGATATTTGGTACTGAGCTTCCTTTTGAGGTGTAGAATAAAGTTTGTTCCAATGAAATTCATAGGGGTATTAGCTATTGTAATAGGAGGCAGCGGGATTTTTAACTCCACGCAAAATTTCAATTTTGATCATCAATGAGTCGATTTGAACGAAATTTGGTATGCAGCATTAATGGGTCATAGGTCCTTGATTCATGCAAAAAAAATGTTTTCTATATCCCCATGGTCACGATATGAGGAACCTCAGTGGGATTCAATTTCTGTCAGTGGATTAATATTTGGGCTGTTCATTGGAATGTAAATTCTAACCTATTGCAGTATGAGGACTACTTTCTAAAAATCTTTTTCCCAAAGATTCACTGCAGAGAATCATTTGATATTTGGTCCTGGTCCTAACATTGTTGGAGGGGGGGGGGGGGGGGGGGGGGGGTGTCACATTCAAGTTTTTTAAAATCAACTCTCAAGATTCATATTTGGGCTCCTTATTGGCACCCAAATTTTTTAACTTTGTGCAATATGAGGAAATTTTGAATTGCATTTTGAAGAATTTCCAGCAATTTTATGCACAGAAGAAAGTTCATCCAACTGCCCACAACCCTGGTGTCATTGGGATGAGTTATTTTTTTTTATTTTTTGCAAAAAATCACTCAAATCTTTCAACTGTGCCGCCCCCACCCATCCCCTGGAAAAAAGGGTGATGGCACAGATACAGGTCTGGGAAGAACCAGGAAAAAAGACACTTTACCAGGCATTAAACTCTTCTAACATGGTAATGGGCTTATAAAAAAATTATATGATTTCATTCCTCTGTAGTGTTAAGTAGCCATAGATGATGGACTTGACCTTAAATCCTTTTTTAAACAACATTCTCAGATGAGTAATTAAGGTGGTGTTGAGTATGGCGCTGGTCATTTTTTGCCATTAAGACGGGTGAAGCTGTAATAAAACAAGAAAAAAGAGTGAATAATTTTAATTTGGTTATTTTGATTTATTTTGTCTTAACCCTTTACCTAACATTGCAGCCAGTAAATTAACCAGAATAAGCCTACCATAGCCTAAATTATCTTGGTAGTTTATCAAAAAAAACCATACAACTATAATATCATTAGAACCAGCAATAACTTTTGTACTGTTGGTCGCCTGATGCTGATACTTCACACATAGCTTGCCCATAATGGGACAATGTTTTGCATTGATTTCGGGATCTATGGGGCCAAGGTCAAAGTCACTGAATTGTTATAAATCGTTTTTTGTTTCTGTGCAATAACTTTAGTTTCCTTTTACGTATGATGCTATAACTTTATATTTTGATTGCATATGAGGTATCGATGGTTGGGATTGCATTTGGGGTCAATTGGTGAAATGTCAAAGTCACTGTTACTATAAATAGATTTTTGTTTTCCATTCAATTACTTTAGTTTCCTTCTACGTACAATGCTATAACTTCACACATAGATTACTTATGAGGTATCAGTTATTGAGATAATGTTTTGCTATGCTTGTTGGTGTCTAGAGAAAGCTTCCTTTTGATTTGGTTATGCCCTAAGAGACTTACCTACCATTTTATGACACCTTGTTGATTAAGGTGGAAAAATCAAGGTGAAGTTTGTACTGCTTTGGTACTTACTGTTGTGATTTAATAAAAAACAACACATGTTATATATTTGTAAGTTTATTTAATTCTGTAAAATCATATAAATATCTGACTGAAAACAGTAATAAATAAGCAGTGAGAACACTGGTACAGCTGTTCGATAATTTATATAGCCTTTTTATAGGTAAAAAATATTTAACCAGGACTTTGCCAAATTATACTCTCCCAAAAAAGAAAGTGTGCATGCTAAAAAATAACACTAAAAAAGAAATATATCATTTTTATTCATGGAAATTTTATTCAATCACAGATGAATCAATTTGTGATCAACACGAGAAATTTCATTACACTACGACGAATACTCTTGGTGCCATGGAGAGTCAAAGACACTAAGGGTCCAACACAAAAGTCACACACTCAATATCTGGTATGACCGCCGTCTGCATCGACTACTGCTGTACATCTACGCCTCATGGAAGCGAACAAGTTAGCATGGAAGTGGGTTAGGGTAGGGTTAGGTTAGGTAGGGTTAGGTTAGGTAGGGTTAGGGTTAGGTTAGGTTAGGGTTAGTTTAGGGTTAGGGTTAGGTTAGGCTAACCCTAACCCTACTCTACACCACTGCAGTCGAGCACGACGATGACATAACGTCAAAATCGGACGAAAAGCAGGTCTTCAAGGACGTAAGCCGCATTCTCTCAGCTGGTTGATTACTGTTTGAGGATGTATCCGTCTCAGGTTAGGGATGTTCCTGGCTGTCGTCATTGCCGTTTGTTGCCTGTTCCGGAGATGGACGACACGGATATACCGATATTGTGCAGGGGTGGTAACTCGGGGTCTCCCGGAGTGGGGTCAGTCTCGAATATCATCATGTTGTGCATGTCGATGGATTAACCTGTCTACAGTGTTACGGTGGCAGTTCAAATGCTGGGCAACCTCTCTGTGTGTTCTGCCAGCTCTAATCATACGTTGGTTCATTGTCAATCTTGGCATGCTAATGTGGAGTCGTTTTAACAGCGGCTCAAGTTTGAATGTGAACGATAGGAAGGCCTTACTTTAGTGTTTAAATACCCAAGGATTCACACTGCTGCATGAATTTTCAGACTCTCCACGTGCAAAACATGCCTTTTCACAAACGTGCAGCACGTCATTTAACGTTAATACAATTTTAACGGGGAAAGCTGTTTTTGTTTTTGTGTTCAATATAACCTATTCATGAATTTATTTATTACACCTACGAAATTATTTTTTTGGAGTTTTATCAATTTCTGCAATGCACACTTTCTTTTTTGGGCGAGTATAGTATTAATTTACATTTATACCAGTTCTGTTGTCTGGTTAACATGCTGTGAGGCTGGGATAAGAATCACTCAATATGCCAAATAATGCCTGAAAGAACGGGTGTTGAAATGAATGAGGGCAGGGGTATCGTAATATGAAATTCTGAATCTGCTGTATACAATATAGTCACTTGTTTACAGTGGAAAAACAGCTCACTCCGTTCTTCAAAGTAAATTTTACGTAAATTCAGCTGTTAATCGGTAATTATTTGAATAATAGCAAATGCTTACTGATTAAAAAATTTACTAACCATTTCAGCACTATTGGTTTGGAGTGTATAGTACTCAGATCACAAAAATGGACAGCATTTCAACCTGGTCATGTTCCGATGGAAATTCCCTGTCCGCTTTACTCCCTGTGACACTATAGAATCTCACCTGTCAAAAAAGAAATGCGAGAACATGGAATGTACTAATTTCGTTTGTTTTTCTACATGTGGTCTTGATTTCACAATATTTTATTTAGGTTTCCTACATGTCTTGATTTCACAATATTTTATTTAGGAAATCTTGATCCACTGGTGTACAGTTCTATGATCAGAAAAGCAGTCAGAGATTTTCGATTGTTTTCTGACTGGGTCGTAATTCGGTCGAAGTTCTGTGTCCTCAAGGCACCCCGCAGTACTGTAGAATACTGAATATGATCTGCTATATTCTCTGGTTTTTATCTTAATTGAGACTTGATTTCATAGTATTTTACACAGGAAGTCTTCTCCTGTGGGAACCATTGGAAGTGGAGCAGTCCTTTTTAGCTTAACTTGACAAACTCAAGATAAGCTATTGCCATCACACGTGCAGAAGTCTGTGAGTCTGTTCACATTTTCTTTGGCACAGGCTACACCCCGTAGTTCTTGTCCAATCATCACAAAATTTCATATGCAGGTTCGAGGTCATGTCTAGATGAGAATGTCCCCTTTTGGTCACGATTGGTCAACTGTGAAGGCTGCAAGAGCCGGAAACCCGAAAACCTTTAGCACAGTCTACAGGTTGTATTTATGAAGGGATTTCATTGTAACTTGGTAGGATGACTCTGTATAATATCTAGATGAGAACGTCCCCTTTTGGCCACGATCGGTCAAGCGTGGCGGCTGCGAGAGCTTGAAACACGAAAACTTTTAGCACAGTCTACAGGTCGTATTTATGAAGGGATTTCATTGCAACTTGGTAGGATGACTAGATAACATCCCCTTTTGCTCCCGATCATAAACTGTGACTGTTGTGAGAACCCAAAACCCGAAAACCTTTAACACAGTCTACAGGTCATATTTATGAAGGAATTTCATTGCAACTTGGTAGGATGACTCTGTATAATGTCTAGATGGGAACGTCCCCTTTTGGTTTCGATCGGTCAACTGTAACGGCTAAGTGGGGGAGCGCGGTGGCTCAGTAGGTAGAGGTGCAGGCTGCAAGCCGAGAGGTCCTCGGTTCGAATCCCACCTGCGGCAACCACGTTGTGTCCTTGGGCAAGACACTTCATCTCCATTGCCCGCGTGTGGGCACGATGACGCCGTGTACTAAGGCGTACTGCACGTCGATGGTACGCATGTCTTCAACCAATCTAACCCTGCCTGTGCCGCAGTGCGGAGTTGCGATGTTGGAGAGCTGGCAGCTGCTCATCGTTGCTCGGTGGTTCTCTCCGGGTACTCCGGCTTCCTCCACCCGTAAAAACTGTCACGGTCATGATTAGCCATTGTGCATAAATATGTGACCTTAAACATCAATAAATAAATAACGGCTAAGCGGGCCTGAACCCTGAAAACCTTTAGCACAGTCTACAGGTCATATTTATGAAGGGATTTTATTGTAACTTGGTAGAATGACTCTGTATAATGTCAAGATGAGAAAGTCGTATTTTATCCATAATTGGTCAGCCATGACAGTCACACAGGCGCTTGACCTAGATTTGTTTAGCATAGTCTACAGTTCATATTTATGAAGCAGTTTCATTGTAACTTAGAAAGATAATGTGGTATGATGTCTAGATGAGACGGTCATATTTTGGTCATGATCGGTCTGCTGTTACCGCCAATTGGTCACTTGACCTAGATTCCTTTACCACTGGTTTCAGGTTGTTTTTATAAAGGGATTTCATTGTAACTTGGTATGATAACCTGGTATGATATCTAGATGAGACACCTATTTTGGTCATGATCGGTCAACCGTTACCGCTTAACCGTCACATGACCTAGATTCCTTTATCAAAGGGGGAGGTATACTGGAATCACCTTGTCCATCCGTCCGTCCATTTGTCATACTGCCCATCTGTCTGTCTGTCCGTCCGTAGACATAATTTTGTCCGGAGTTTTTCTCAGACGTTTATGGACCATTGTCATCAAAAATTGGTATGAATGTTCACTACCATGGGAACCTTATTATGGGAACCGATTATAGTTCCGGTCGGACTATTTTTGCCAGAGTTATGCCCCTTCTTCACATGTCTTAGACTGCTAGAAATGTGTCTGGAGATTTTCTCAGATGTTTATAGGTCGATTCCTTTGAAACTTGGTATGGGTATTCACTACCATGGGAACCTGTGCACCAGCGATTACAGTTTTGATCAGATTTTTTTTTGCCAGAATTATGCCCCTTTCGTCTTAGAATAATTCATTTTGTCCGGAGATTTTCTCAGATGTTTATGGGTTGATTCCTTTGAAACTTGGTATGGATGTTCACTACCATGGGAACCTGTGCACCAGTGATTATAGTTTTGATCGGAATTTTTTTGCGAGAGTTATACCCATTTTTGTCTTCACGGATGTTTATTGTTCGATTCTGTTGAAACTTGGTATGGAGGTTCACTACCATGGGAACCTGTGCACCAGCGATTATAGTTTTGATTGAAATTTTTTTGCCAGAGTTATGACACTTTTCATCTTAGAATGCCTGAATTATGTCGGGAGATTTTCTTGCATGTTTGTTGTTCAATTCCATTGAAACTTGGTATGGGTGTTCACTACCATGGGAACCTGTGCACCAGAGATTATAGTTTTGATCATACTTTTTTGGCCAGAGTGATGCCCCTTTGTGTCTACTTGTGGGTCAATTCCTTCGAAACTTGGTATGGATGTTCACTAATTTTGATCAGACTTTTTTTTGCCAGAGTTATGCCCCTTTTCATCTCAGAATGCCTTAATTTTGTCCTGAGGTTTTCTCAGATGTTTATGGGCCAATTCCTTTGAAACTTGGTATGGATGTTCACTACCGTGGGAACCTGTGCACCTGTGATTATGGTTTTGATCAGATTTCTTCTTACCAGAGTTGTGCCCCTCTTCGTCTTAGAATAATCATAGCAGTGGGGGCTGCGGGGGGTATCGACAGGCTCATCTGGGGCAGTCACACCTCTAGTTTTTAGCTCACCGAAGGGAGCTTAACTTATCACTTGCCATCCGTCATCGTCGTCTGTCGTGAACTTTACATTATCGACTTCTCCTCCCAAACTACTGGACCAAATTGAACCAAATTTGGTGTGCATGTTCCTTATCATATGTCAATTCAAGCTTATACAAATAAACTTTCCGTGTCCACAGAGAGCACCACAAGATTCAAGTTTGTACAAATCGGGTCCCTGAGTTTAACTTCATGCAATTTGAGGAAATTTCTTTAAAAATCTTCTTCTTCAGATCCATCAGTCACAATCCTTTCATATTTGGTATACATCATCTTTTGGGGGGTCAGATTCAAGTTTGTACAAATCGGGTCCCTGAGTTAGTATTTGGGCTCTCTATTGGAGCCCAAAGTTTAACTTCATGCAATTTGAGGAAATTTCTTTAAAATTCTTCTTCTTCAGCTCCACCAGTCAGAATCCTTTCATATTTGGTATACAACATCTATAGGAGAGGGGGGGGGGGGGGGGTGGGTGGGTCAGAATCAAGTTTGTTCAAATTGGGTCCCTGGGTTTATGTTTGGGCTCCCTATGAGAGCCTGAATTTTAACTTGGTGAAATATGAGGAAATTTCTTTAAAAAATCTTCTTCAGATCTACCAGTCAGAATGCATTCATATTTGGTATACAACATCTTGAGGTGGGTCAGTTTCAGGTTTGTTCAAATTGCTTACCTGGGTAAATTTTTGTGCTCCTATTGGGAGCCCGAATATCAACTTAGTGCAATATAGGGAATTTTTTTTAAAAATCCTCTTCTTTAGACCCTGTAGTCAGAATGTTTTCATATTTGGTATACAACATCTCTAGGAGGGTCCGATTCAAGTTTGTTCAAATCTGGTCTATGGGTTGATATTTGGCTTCCTATGGGAGCCCGAATTTTAACTTAGTGCAATATGAGGATATTTCTTTTAAAAGTCTTCTTCTTCAGATCCACCTATCAGAATCCTTTCATATTTGGTATACAACATCTCCAGGTGGGTCAGATTCAAGTTTGTTCAAATCGGGTCCTGGGTTAATATTTTGGCTCCCTATTTGAGCCCAAAGTTTAACTTAATGCAATGTGAGGACATTTCTTTAAAAATCTTCTTGTTCAGATCCACCAGTCAGAATTCTTTCATATTTGGTATATACATTTGTAACATCTCAAGAGGGATCAGATTCAAGTTTGTTCAATTTGAGTCCCTGGCTTATTATTTGGGCTCTCTATAGGCAGGGTTGGGGGATGGGAGGGGGGCAGGGGAGCATGTTAGGTTCAAGTTTGTTCAGATCCATTTCCATAAAATTTGCCTTTGCATGGCTTCATTCCTTTGTAGTGTTGATGAACCATGTCTAACTGAATGTGACCCCAAACACTTCTTTGAACCACTTTGGCCGATGAGTGATTAAGGTCCCGTTGGGGCCTCTTGTTCTTAATTCGGTCTTAATTGTCCAGTATTCTTCTTATGAAACATACCGGATCTTGATCTGTTCTAGAAGAAGCCAGCTTTTGCAGTCACAGAACTATACATATGCAGATAATAGGGTTATTATAATATAAGCAACATCCATTAAGTGGTACGTCCCCAAATAAAAATTACTTTCGTTTAGTTGTTTGTCAGTTATTTCAGACAAACATTATTGGACTGATTTGGTGATTTATTAGATGGAAGGTTAAGATAAACAAATTACCACCAGGAGATAAGTATTATGCAGTCAGTCAGTACAGGGTAATAATGATGGTTTACAGATAATGAATGGTGAATTGATTCAGTAAGAGTCCATGTGCCTGATAAAAGATATCTTGTGGCAGCCTGTTATATTTATAAAGGTGCTGATTATCTATACTTGTAATTGTAAAGGATAATGAAATGCATGCATACCGGAATAATTCAGTATATATATATGCATGGTTAATGAGCTACAGAGTAATACATATATACATACCTGTCTATGTTTATAATCAATGAAGAACATTTATCACACCAGAAGAAGTAAACTAGAGGATAAGCATAAGATAGACTCTTAATTCTCCCCAACACTGATAATATTACATTCAGGTACATAAGCTTGGAAAGATCCTCTAAGAGGTCTTTCCAAACAATTAGATTCAATGTTAGATTGTTATAAGCTTGGAAAGCTCCTCCAGAGAGCTTCCCAGGCAATTAGATTTGATGTTAGATTGTTTACAGTACTTTTACAAAATGATACTTTTGACCAGATCATGGGTCCCTTCCCTCATTCCTTGCTCAGGCCTGTCTTTTTGAGGCAAGCAGTCGCCCGCACACTTGATTACCCACTGATTTGAAAACAATGCTGATGAGAATTAGTGTTGAAACGATTACCTATTTTTCAAAGTTGACTAGTCGACGGGAGTAATCGATTCAAAATCAACTAGTCAGCTTTTCTGTTGAAAACATAATTGTCTCAGTAAATTAGGTGATAAGAGACTGTTACATGTAAGTTGATAACCCTTTCGTTAAATGACTCATTTGACATGTGTTTGATGAAGTTTCCTTGTCAAAGTCAGGAACGTAGCTGCCCTCTTTTTCGTATTTTGAGTTTTTTAAAACATCGTTCATATTATAGCTTTAACCATTCAGTAAAATAATTAGGATACCTGGGAAGTGCGTGCCTCCTAGTCCTATGTCTGTACAGTGGAAAAAGTACCCAATGATGTTAAAACAGAAGTTTCGTGAATTTGTGAAATGTTTGAAGTGTGCCGTCATTCGCCTGGTACAATTAATTAAAAACTCCCGGGTCAAATTTTGTGACAGGCAGTTTCCTCACCTTCCGGTCATCGCCAGCTCCCACCCAAACCAGTACAGTAATATCATAGAATATGGAGCTATGGCATTGATTTACCTTTGAGGAAGACAGGGCAATTGGCTCAAAGAATGTTCACTTATATACATGTACAAGAGTCAGTTTAAGCACGGGAACTCTGCAGAAACTGCAGAGTTACGGTGCTTCAACTGACTCTTGTGTGGAGTGAGAGTACTGCGGATGAATGAGAGGAGAAAGGACTTAGCGTACCCTAACCCTTTACCTGACGTAACAGCCAAAACAGGCAAGTGCTATACATGAAAATCGTAATTCAATCTTTTTTATATTTTAATTTTGTGCTCTCAAAAGATAGGTTATGAACAAACGACAATGATTGCATTGATATCCACTTCTCAATACAATTCAAAATAGGTCCACCACGAAGCAGAAACGTCGGATGTTTGTAATCATGAACCCCCACTATTGGCATTTTACAACTTCATCTTTGCGTTTCCCGACTAGTCGACTGTGGATTTCAGAGTTGATTTTTCCGAAAATCAAATCGACTTCGAATAGTCAACTAATCGTTTCAACACTAATGAGAATGCCCAAATAAAAAAAAATGCTGATAAATATTGGTTATTACCAACATGTGGGTCTCTGAGGTGGTAAATTGAAGTCGAGACCTTGTCTCTGGGCATATATCAATGAGTCCATTGAGACGAGTCGAAATATGACCCAAAGGCGAGACCAAGACTTCAGTACACCATCATGACAACCAACTTGGTGGTAAGTGGTAATAACCATCTGAGCAATCGATTCGGATTCCTGAATTATGTCCTTGGGCAAGGCACTTAACCCCGATTGTCCAGGTGCACGATGATGCCGTGTACTAAGGCGAACTGCACGTTGATGGTGTACATGTCTTCAACCAATCTAACCCTGTCTGCTGCAGTGCGGAGTTACGATGTTGGAGAGCTGGCAATTGCTTGTTGTTGCTCAGTGGTTCTCTCTGGGTACTCCGGCTTTCTCCACCTGTAAAACTGTCACTGACACGATATAACCTTGGCTGTTAAAGTGTCGTTAAACCTTAATAAATAATAAATAAATAAATAAATAAATAAATAAGTGGTAGTAACCAATTTATCTTACAATATTCCTCTCATTCTTGACTTGCCCGTATATGTTTTCACAATCCTTCAGTGTTGAATTGATTTTCTATGAATGAATATCATGACGTCATCAGTGATGCATGGGAAAGGTGCGTGATCGCTCGCGTACCATTGCTCATGCAAAAATTGTCCAAGGTTTGCGAATAATCACTCACCTCTATTCTTGGGTGTTTTTTCATCCTTTTGAGTTGCGTCAACAGAAACATTCAAATTAAGTTTTGATGTTGGGAAATTTTTAACAATCACTCACAATTTGAAGCGTTTAAAGTACAATTGCAAACAATTTCCTTTCCGTCGTTATGAACATGACACACAGTAGTTCGCTAAAACATCCACACACGACACGCTAACAGTAAGAGGGTTGCACATTGACAACTCGCCCAGAGCTTACTCCTGCCACAAAATGAACACACATGTTCAGATAAAAAACGGTGCCCATTCTGAGATATGAGAAACATTATAATACTTCCATATTTTTTTTTATCAAAGACATGTGGAATGTTGCCCCATTCCTTGTTAGCTCATCTTGTCAAAGTCAAGCTGAGCTAATCTCATCGCTTCCCGTCCGTCGTCCGTCGTCCGTCGTCTGTCGTCCGTCGTCCGTCGTCTGTCGTCCGTCGTCCGTCAACACCATGTTTTGGTCTTCTCCTCCAAAGCCACTTGGCCAATTCAAGTGAAAGTTTGTGTGAGTGATGGTCCCAAAGGGCATTTCATTTTTGTTCAACTCGGCATGCCCAGCCCCATAGGGAGGGAGTGGGGGAAAATGCTCCAAAATATTTTTAAAATCTTCTTCTCAAGAACCAGTGTGTACAATGACTTGATATTTGCTATGGAGCTTCCATATGAGGTGTAGAATCAAGTTTGTTCAAACGAAGTTCGTAAAGTAATATTTGGCTTTGTAATAGGAGGGGTAAGATTTTTGGCCCCGCCCAAAATTTCTATTTTCTGAACCGATGGTCCGGTATGAACCAAATTTGGTTTGTGGTAGTATTGGGTCATAAGTACTTGACCCATGCAAAAAAAAAAATTCCCGCATCCCCATGGGAACCCTGGGAGCTAAAAATAGAAATATTTTCAAACGCCCATATTTCCCAAACCCCACGGAACAGAGAGCTTTTATTTGGTATGAAGTATCCTTATGACCAGAAGAATTGAATGGTAAAAAAAAATTGCCATCGGTTATGTTAGGGTGTTCTGTAATGGGCATCGAAAAAATGCTGAGTCAGCATATTTGCAAAAAATTTAAAAAAAACATTTCTCCAGAACCAATCATCAGAATCTTTTGATATTTGGTATACAGCATTCATAGGGGGGTCAGATAAAAGTTTGTTGAAATAAAGCTCATTGGTTCATATTTGGGCTCTCTACAGGAGCCTGAAGTTTTAACATAGGGTAATATGGGGAATATTCTTTAAAAATCTTCTTCTTCAGAACCACCAGTCAGAATCTTTTAATATTTGGTATACATCATTGTTATGAGGGTCAGATTCTAGATTGTTCAAACCAAGTCCCTAGGTTAATATTTGGGCTTCCTACGGAAGCCCAAATTTTATCTTTGTTCAATATGGAGGGTAATTTAAAAAAATCTTCTTCTTCAGATCCATTAGTCAGAATGCTTTGATATTTGGTATGCAACAGCTTTATGGGGGTCAGATTCAAGTTTGTTCAAATCAAATCCCTAGGTACATATTTGGGCTCACTATGGTAGCCCAAATTTTTACTTAGTGCAATATGAGAAAATTTCTTTAAAAATCTTCTTCTTCAGATCCACCAATCGGAATGCTTTTATATTTGGTATACAACATCTCTAGGGGGGTCAGATTCCAGGTTGTTCAATTCGAGTGCCTAGGTTAATATTTGGGCTCCATATGGGAACATGAAATTTAACTTAGTACAATATGAGAGAATTTCTTCAAAAATCTTCTTCTTCAGATTCACTTGTCAGAATGCTTTCACATTTGGTATACAACATCTCTAGGGGGGTCAGATTCAAGTTTGTTCAAATCGGATCCATAGGTCAATATTTGGGCTCGCTATGGTAGCCCAAATTTGAACTTAGTGCAATTCAAAGAAATTTCTTTACAATTTCTCTTCTTCAGATCCAACAGTCAGAATGCTTTCATATTCGGTACACAACATCTCTAGGGAAGTCAGATTTAACTGTGTTCAAATCAAGAGTCTGGGTTAATATTTGGGCTCTCTATGGGAGCCGGAATTGGCCATTTTGCTGAAGAATTAAAAATTTTGTATTCAGTACCCTCTAGAGGTACTAAGATTAATCCACATAGGTTGTATCAAGGGGCTTCATAGGGGAGCTCTACATTTTACTTTTGATCAACTGAAGAAAAGGCATGATGCCCAGATTATTTTTGTCACTCCTGAGGGAGTCAAGGATTGACAGTGTAGCCTATGGAGATGGCTTGCTTAATGTAGACTCATTCTTGGACTCTGTTTAAATTGTGTTCTGTACAAGATGAGCGCTTCAGGCCCCGTGGGGCCTCTTGTTTTCTTTTATACTCATGACACCTGTCGCTCCAATTCACCAGTGACACAAACTAATGTGCCTGATTTGGAATTTATGCATCCATTTTCCACGATTTTAATAATCTGCCATTTAAAATCCAGAACTAATTTTAGTGGGTTACATATATTTTCACCGTCAAAATTTCCACCCGTGTTCAGTTGTATTCATGCATTCGTTTCGAAGGACGCTTGTCATTTGAAGTTAAACATTGAAATCAACACTCAGTCGAATTCACTCTCCTCACAGTTTTCACTCTCGCAAACTTTATTTGGGGTGAGCGATTTCCACTCGCCTCCATTTTGCTCCCATTCGTCACTGCGTCATGGTATTATGTTTTTGAACTGTGCATGTTGCCATCATTTCTCATTGTTCCACTTGTACTATAACCGCCAACGTTTATAGTAGTTTTCAGCTGTGTGTTTCTTTGTTAAATTTTTCAGGTTTAACGCATGTTAGGTTGTTATATAGCCCCCATATTATATCGAGATTGATATATTTTTCTGCATTTTCTGACTGGTCTGACTCATTTGCACTGAATGACCTTTGTTTACATCTTTGTTACACTAATATATTGCACATATAGCTGTTGATTGTTTAAGTAGGTCAAGGACCTTATTTACTTGAATTATGACAGAATCATCTGGAAACTGATGGAACTTTGTAGACATTTCATCTTCTAGGACATTCTATCTGGTAACTATATAAAGGTTTGTCAACAGAATTCAGAAACTCGTTTTTAGAAAGTCATTTCAGAAAGACTCACTTCAGTTGTTTCCATTGGAGATTATTATTGTTTCAGAACAGTACATTTATTATAGAAGCAGTGCTTCTTTGTGAATTTGGAAGATTGATTCCAAAAGAGAATTTTGAAGAGAATTTATTCGTCTTGGAAAAGTTTGTGAAAAGCCAGGATTCTACTGGATTATTTAGAAATTACCTGTGGCACCAATACTTCTTGGATTTTTACTCCATTTGAATTTTGTGGAGCATTTTATTATATTTTATTGGAGACTGTTGAAATTTCTAAGTGAAATTTTATTACAAATCTACGGGATACTGTTTCTGAAGAGACATTCTTGGATTTAATACTACCAGCTGGTAACTTTCTTCACAAGATTCTTCACCACTGGATTACTAGATTCTGTCAAACTGTACTTTGGACTAATTCAATAATTGATAAGTACCACTGTTTTTATTTTCTGTAAACCAATTAGTGTAAAAGATCTTTGTATCATTTTTATTTTATATTAATTTTTTTTTAATTAAATTTCAGAATAATTGAATTCACAGTTATTGTTGCTGATTCTCAGATTTCTTTCTGTTACCAATATCAATAATAATTCCACACTGTAACAGAAATTGGGGGCTCGTTGCCGAGATTGAATATGAGATAACGAGAAAGCTTTATTTGCATATTGCTATTATTAGTTTGGCTCATAGTCAAAACATTTAAATTTTCTTAGAAAATTTCAGTATTATTATTTATATATCGTCTGAGAACCAGCAAACCTTTTCATCATGGTATTTATTGTGACAGAATTTATTTCTGAGTTTGAAAGCTCTCCTAGTTTGGCCCTTTTAGAATCTCTTAAGAAGGAAGATTTATTCCAACTTTCTCAGTATCTACAATTACCTGCCACCCCTGGTCTGAACAAACATAAACTTAAACAGCTCATTGTTAATCATTATATGGAATATGGTCTTTTGCCTCAGTCTGAAACTACCCCCTCTGAATCACAATATACTGATGCCCTTGAACTCAAAAAGTTAGAATTGGAGTTAAAAAGATTAGAAATGGAACAAAAAATGAGGGAAATTGAAATTCAGGCCCAAAAAGAAAAAGAAGAAAGAGAAAATGCAATTAAATTAAAAGAAATTGAAGCTCAAAAAGAGGAGAGGGAATTAAAATTAAGGAAAATTGAAACTCAAAAAGAAATGGAACAAATTCAGGCTCAAAAAGAAATGGAACAAATTCAGACGCAAAAAGAAATGCATTTAAGAGAACTAGAAGTTCAGGCCCAAAAAGAAATAAAAATAAAAGAATTGGAATCTCAACGTCAAGGCTCAAATGTAATTTCACCAAGTAGATTTGATGCACCCAAACATGTTAGGCTAGTTCCCTCCTTTCAAGAAAAAGAAGTTGATAAATATTTTTCACATTTTGAAAAAGTGGCAACAAGTTTAGAATGGCCAAGGGATGTCTGGACTTTGCTGCTGCAAAGTGTTTTGATAGGGAAGGCCCAAGAAATCTATTCCGCTCTATCTTCTGAGCAAAGCAATAATTATGACACTGTTAAAGAGGCTATACTTAAGGCATATGAACTTGTTCCAGAGGCCTAGGCAGAAATTATTATAAAAACGAAAATCAGACTCATGTGGAATTTGCCAGAGAGAAGCAAAATTTATTTGACAGGTGGTGCCATTGTATCAATATAAAGTAACCCCTTTTGGCATGAAAAACTCTCCGGCAACGTTCCAGTGCATGGTTAACCACTTAATTGCAGACCTAGATCATAGTGAAGCTTATATTGATGATGTTATTATACACACAGATACGAATTCGGCTGATCATCTAAAGCATGTTCCAAGAATTTTTTGACAAAGTGACCCAAGCCAACCTAACTATTAACTTGGTAAAATCAGAATTTGGCAAAGCAACTGTAAATTATTTAGGTCATGTTGTGGGTCAGGAGCAGGTGAGGCCGATTGCGGCAAAAGTTGATGCCATTGTAAATTTTCCAGTACCAAGCTTTAAAAAAGAGCTCATGAGATTCTTAGGCATGGCTGGATATCATAGAAAATTTTGTTTAAATTTCTCAGATGTTGTCTCCCCTTTGACTAGTTTATTGAGCAAAAGGGTTAAGTTGGTTTACCTTGGTAGGATGACTCCAAATAATGTCTAGATGAGAACGTCCCCTTTTGGTCGCGATCATTCAGCCTTGATGGCTGCCCGAGCCCAAAAACCTTTAGCATACTCTATAAGTCATATTTATGGAAGGATTTCATTGTAACTTGCTAGGTTGATTCCATATAATGCCTAGATCATGACATCCCCTTTTGGTCATGATTGGTCAACTATGACTGCTACAGGGGCCCGAAAACCTTGAGCACAGTCTAAAGGTCATATTTATGAATGGATTTCATTGTAACTTCGTAGGATCACTCCAGATGATGCCCAGATGAGAATGTCCCCATTTGGTTGTGCTCATTCAACCATGATGGCTGCCTGAGCCCAAAGCCCGAAAACCTATAGCACAGTCTACAGGTCATATTTATGAAGGGATTTCATTGTAACTTGGTAGGTTGACTTCATATAATGTCTAGATGAAAACGACTCCTTTTGGATGCAATTGGGCAGCTGTGATGGCTACAGGGGCCTGGAGCCTGAAAACCTTAATCACGGTCCAGAGGTCATATTTATGAAGGGATTTCAATGTAACTTGGTAGTATGACTCCAAATAATGTCTAGATGAGAACATCCCCTTTTGGTCGCAATCATTTACCCTTGATGGCTGCCTGGGCCCAAAACCTAAAAACCTTTAGCATAGTCTATAGGTCATATTTATGGAAGGATTTCATTGTAACTTGTTAGGTTGACTCCATATAATGCCTAGATGATTACATCCCCGTTTGGTCGTGTTTGGTAAACTGTGACTGCTTCAGGGGCTCAAAACCTTGAGCACAGTCTACCGGTCATATATATGAAGGGGTTTCATTGTAACTTCGTAGGATCACTCCAGATTATGCCCAGATGACAACGCCCACTTTTGGTCGCGACCATTCAACCATGATGGCTTCCCGAGCCCAAAACCCAAAATCTTTAGTACAGACTACAGGTCGTATTTGTGAAGGGATTTCATTGTAACTTAGTAGAATGACTCAGTATAATGTCAAGATGAGGACGTTCCCTTTTAGTTGTAATCGGTCTACCGTCATGGATACACCGGCCTGAAGTCTGAAAACCTTTAGCACAGTCTGCAGGCCATATTTATGAAGGGATTTCAGTGTAACTAGATAGGATGACTCATTTTGAAATAATTTCACTGTAACTTGGTAACTTTCATTGACATACGTTAACTGTGAGGGCCACATACATTAACTGTGAGGTCATATTAACCCACCCCTCAGCTCTTTAGTACTGTGTACACCTCATATTATTTTTATTAAAAACATAACATACAGGGAACAGAAATTAACATATTCCCAATTATCACAATTCTTGTCTTATTTCATAATCCTTTCATAAACATTGAACATTATCCTTTTCATCAAACACAACACATACACAAGTTAAGCTACAGTGTCATTGACACTTTCATTATCCCCTCCCACAAGAGAGGGATATAGCACAGAGCTTGCTCCGTCCATCTATCTGTCAGTCCGTCCGTCAGTCCATCCATCAGTCCATCCGTCGATTCGTCAGTCCATCTGTCTGTCTGAACTTTCTTTATGCCATAACTTAAACAAAAATTAACAGATTTCAATTCTTTTCAGTGCCTGCCTCTAGGTCAAGTTTGATGATCACAATCATCCAATCAAAATTGTTGAAGTTATTGCCCTGCCCATCCCCCGCCAATTAGGCATTTTTTTTTCTTTCTTTCCTCCAATATGCATTTTTAACTATTTACAGTCACTTCATGCAGAACTTTTTTTAACTCACGTATTATCACAAATTATCGATATTATTTTCTGACCCCTCAAAATTCATGTCAGTTGTTCATGTGGTTTAACCCTTTATCCAACGCTGATGATATCAAAATTTCTTATTTTAAATATCATTTTTAAAAAATTTTCAAAAGGTTTCAACAAAACCATATCTTGTGACCCCTCTTTGGAACGAGCTCGTTCCAAAGATGGGTCACATGATATGGTTTTGTTCAAAGTTTTTTGAAAAATAGTATTTTTTCTGCTGCTGAATTTGCATATTACGTGGACGAATGTGGCCGATTTGTTGGGTAAAGGGTTAAGAGCTAGCTTTGCCCCTGGATATGTATCATCCTGGGCAAAATTTGAAAATTTTAGTTTCCAGAGATAAAATCTGTTTGAAACAAGCATAATGTGTTACTGTCCAGATAATGGGTTTCAGAAATGTTTTAACAGTGCCCAGCTGTGAGCTTTTAGCACATGTAAATGAACAGAGAAAAAAGAAATTTGATGCTGTTTACTGTTTATCATTGTGGCTTGTGAATTTCCCATCTTTCTAATTATAATATAGGATATTTAGTAATGTAGAAAATGATTCCATTCTAAATATATCATGAAGAACTGCATCTGAAGTAAAGTATTGATTTGAATAGTACTCTCTCTTCTGAGAACCAATACTTCCAAAATTGAAATGAGTTATTTGACATGATGAGTTACTCTGAAAAGCTGGTGGTTTCCATAACACCTTTAACTGCCTCGGTGTCCAAGCAGATTCTGGCATATCAAATATTGTGTCTCATTTCTAAAATTTGTGTTCCTGACAGACATGTTAGGTTATTTAGTTTTCAGAAAATGTCCAGATGGTGTTGGCGGGCTTTTTGTGAGTCCATGAAATTGTCTAAAAGAGCTGGAAATTCAAAACTGTATTTTCAGGGGCTTAAAAGTGCTTGAATGTCAGACTTTTGGGGGAAAAGTTACTGAAAGTTCTTGGAAAAATATATTTAGGTACTTGCATGGCCTGTTTAGTGAAAATGTTTACTTGCAAACTATGGCATTTATTGGTATTTCTGCAATCCGTTTTGCTGCAGAATCACCCCTTTTTTATCCTCTGCAATGATGGCAACACAAACTTTCCTTTCCTTTTTGATCCACTAAAATAATACCGACACAATACTGATCTTGGGGAATCTCTCCATTAGGATCAGTGATGTGCTTGTCTTATTAGTGGGACGAGGGATTTTTCTCTTGCTATAACTCTTATCGTATACTGTGGAACCCTGTTAATTGAATAGCCACGTACAGTATGTAGATAGTGTATTATCACCCCCAGAGTGGAGATTCCACACACTCAGTAATTGCAGATTTGTTGCAAAACCTAACGAGCACAAGCAAAGTTCCAGCCAATGGACAACCTGGTTAACCCGGAGGTCCATTGGCTGAAAAATTGTTGGTGTTTTTGTCCATATGTACAGATTTTGAAAGTGTTTCTTTGGGTGATAACTCCACTCTGTAGATGATTTAGTTACAATCCATTCTCCATGCACTGTAGACAGTGAAAATTATTCAATAGCATGACTGAGTATTTAATTGACCGGCATTTAGTCACTTTTCTGTTTTCTGGAGATATACTGAGCATTTATTCTTTTATATCTTTTGTGACAGAGCACCACAAGATATAGATTAAATGTCTGTATTGGTCACTCCGTGGCCAGTTGGGTCAATAAACAGTGAGAATTCAGTGATGGGTAGTGTACAGTACTGTTGCCGTGGAATGGTCATAATCCACACGTGAGCAATGATGTCCACGTATACGTTTACCAGGTAATAAAAATCATCATCAGCAAAATTTTAATTAATGAAACACCAGGTTTTACCCGGTGCTTCATTAATAAAATTTTTGATGGTAATTCCAGTAATAATTAGTGTTTGGAATCTAATGTTATTATATGACTATGTAATTTAACCACTAAATATCACTACTATTTGACGATCTTTTCCTGTCCCTGGTAAATGCACAGTGTGGAATCCGATTCCGTATCACCATAGTAGTACAGACTATTTATGTGTACATTCAAAATCACATAATTAACTGTTCCGGTCGCAGAGAGCACTTTACTTCGAGCTGGAATGGGTTTGCTCGGATGGCGGTCTGTGTCGAAAAGAAAGTTGACTGTTCACTTTGTTACATATTCATGCACATCAGGGGGATTCCCCAGAAGTGTGCACCTGTTACAAAAATAAGTGTAAACAAAAATAATTCTTTTTTACATCAATCTAATTTACAAAAAAAAAGGTTGGGGGAATTGTTAATGCTAGTGTCGGCATGCGATGTTGAATTATAAGTCACATGATAAACCTTTTATCGCTACAGTGAAGTGATCTGGGTCATTGCATCACATCAAGTAGAGGTCAGATCTCTGGATCAAACGAGCTCCTGCGGCAGCTCGTTTGATCCAGTAATTTGACCTCAACTGGATGTGATACTACGACCCATATCACTTCACGGTAGCGATATGTATTTCTTGCGTCCATGGAAATATAGCCCACCCGTGGCAAGTGACCAGTCCACTTGCCGGTACTGTAATTTCTCGACATATCATCGCAATTCTTTTTATTCAATTAATAGGAATTTGCTCTCCTCCCTTTTTGGAATTAACAGGTCAAATTTTATATTATCTTTAAAGTGAAATAGTCCTTAGAGTCTTGCCTAGTTGGAGTTTCGAGTGTCTATAGTAATAATTAGAAACAGTAGTAATTAGTTTAATAATATAATTGTGACGAACAAAGACATGTGAACAGACAACCAGAAATTTAAGCTCTCTACCAGTTAAAAAAAAACTAAAACATTCAGTAAATGCATGTTCAACCATAGACACAATAGCTTGCTTCTTCGTAATAACTCTTTTTGTAAGCCCGACATTGGTTCTGTATTCTTTTTATATTTGTTAGGTTGAAAAATTACCAGATTTGTCAGGCAGTCTTGCAAATTCTGTGAGAAATTCGGTGGGGGCATACTGTTCTCTTATTTTGATCTGCTTTTTAAAAATATGGTTTCTGGTTGTAAGAGATAACATTATGCAGTAGGTTAAACCACATTTTTCCCTCATATAATGTCTTGTTTCCAGGGAGATGATTGATTATTTTAAAATAAAAGTTTCTTCATATGTAGAAATACTGAGTTTCCAGTTATTGATCTTGTACCAATGTTCTCATTTAAAGGAACAGGGGCACTTGATCAGATGAGATATTCCTTAAAGTTTTTAGAAGATCACTATTGTTAAATGAAATTTGGAAACTTGATTAACCCCTTAAGGATTGATATCGATGAGTATTTTGTATCCGAGGTTTGCAAACTTGGAAAATTCTTGAATTTCAGGTATCAAATAAATTTCTAGGAAACTTTTAAGTGCTGTCAAACTTTTTAAAAAAAACATTCAACCCTTCACCCAATTAATCGACTAAATCTTGCCAAACGCTATACACACAAATTAACAATGAGATTCTATTTTTATTTCTATTTTCAATTTGAAGCATAAAACTGAGAAATTTAAAATATATTTCAGGGAAAAATGATGCTTCATTTCAAAGTCACATTAGATGGAGGGCTAAAGTGAGAGATTTCTTTGACTAGTGCAAAGTACGGCCATTGTTATTATGCCCCCAACCTCCGAAGGAGGATTCGGGGGTATCTAGTGAAGCCCTCCACTCGTCCATCCATCCGTCCAAAATTTTGACAACCAGAAATAATTTAGCACTCTATCAGTTAACAGGATCTGGTAACCAATGCCCGTGTTGTGATTCCTCTTAAATGATACAGGTATAAATGATTGGCTAAACTTGACTCAACCTTGTATTGCATTCTTGATATAGCCAGACACTAAAAGTGTTGTGAGAAACAGCAGTTAGTGGTGAGTAACCATCATATCTTGTGACAATTGCCAGTCCTTCCATTGAAAGTGAAGCATGAGCTTGGGATTCACATTATTTGAAGGCACTTAAGCCATCAATGAGCCATGTCGTGGTTTGTATAGAACCTTTTAAGTGTGTAAAAGTGCTTGAGTTTCGAAATTAAAATTCCAGGCCCTTGAGAGAGCTAAAAAATTATACCTTTTTAGCTCAACTTGGCAATGTCAAGTATGAGCTATTGGGATGGGTTGTGATCTGCCATACGTCTGTCCATCCACAATTCCTTTAGCACACCCTACAGGCCACAGCTCTCACCCAATCATTTTCAAATTTCATACGTGGCTTTAGGACAGTGTCTAGATGGAAGCTATCAAATTTTCTCGAATTTCTCTGACTCAATCTTTTTCAAATTTCATATGTAGCTTTGGTGTGAAGTCTAGATAAGAGCTATCAAATTTTTCTGAATTTTGTTGAAAAACATGCCATCAGCAGCCATCTTGGATTTGGATATAAATTGTCCAACAATTCCTTTAGCACACCCTATATATAGGCTGCGGCTCTCACCCGATCAGTCCCAAATTTCTTATGTGGCTTTGGGACAATGTCTAGATGGGAGCTTTCAAGTTTTTTTCATTGAAAAACATGGCTGCCAGTGGATTTAGCATATAAATTGTCAACAATTCCATTAGCACAGGCTGCATTTCTCACCCAGTCTTTTTCAAATATCAAATGTAGCTTTGGTGTGATGTCCAGATGGGAGCTGTAGAATATTTCTGAATTTTGTTGAAAAACATGGCCACCAGCATTCATCTTGGATTTGGATATAAATTGACAATAATTCCATTAGCACACCCTACAGGCCACATCTGTCACCTAACCTTTTATTTTATATATAGCTTTGGTGTGATTTCTAGATGTGAGCTTTCAAAGTTTTCTGAATTACATTAAAAAATATGGTTGCCAGCAACCATCTTGGATTTGGCATATGAATTGTCAACAATTCCATTAAGACATCCTGTAGGCTGCATCTCTCACCCAATGTTTTTCAGATTTCATATGTAGTTTTGTGTGATGTCTGGATGGGAGTTATCAAATTTTTAAAAAATTTTGTTGAAAAACTTGGCTCCCAGCAGCCATCTTGGATTTGGCATATAAATTGTCAATCCCATTAGCACACCCTACAGTCCACATCCCTCACCCCATCTGTTTTGAAATTTTGTATGAACCTTTGGTGTGATGTCGAGATGGGAGCTATCAAATTTTTTCTGAATTTTGTTGAAAAACATGGCCATCAGTGGCCATCTCTGGGCTTGATTTAATCTGAAAATTTTGAATAGCAATTTACTATTCACCCTGGAAAATTGGTTAGCAGTTGATCCAAAAGCACTTGAAACTAATAAATCTTGAATAGCAAAATTCAGAAATTGGAGAGCAAAGTGCTATGCTAATCCAGTTAAATCGAGCCCTGCATGATCTTGGATTTGGTGTATAAATTGTCAGCAATTCCATTAGCAGACCCTGTACCCTACAAGCCACACCTCTCACCCAATCTTTTTCAAATTTAATCTGTACCTTTGGTGTGATGTCTTTTCTGTAGAAACTTGAGTGAATGACTTGGCATCACTGGGTCTTTCTATTTAGTTGCACAAGTTGAGCTGCATTGTCATTGACACTTTTCTTTTTGAATGTCATGGGCAGTCATTGAAAAGATATTTAACCCTTTACCCAACGTAATGGCTAAAACCGGCCAGCGCTATTCTCAAAAATCGCCAATTAAACTTCGAAATATTTTCATTTTTTGTCTCAAAAACATAGGTTATGACCCCTCGTTGGAACGAGCTCGTCGAGCTCATTCCAACGAGGGGTCATAACCTATGTTTTTGAGACAAAAAATGAAAAAAATTAGTTACTCAAAATTTTTTTTTGTAAGTGTCGTCTGCTTTTCATGTTAGGTAAAGGGTTAAATAAAATGTTGCTTTACTCAGTTCGGTGCAAATGTACACCTATTGGCAGTGGTATTTGGGAGTTTTTTGTTCAGTAAATTATATTTTTATTTTCCCTCCAAAATCTTTTATAGGAGAATATGGTCATAGCACTGACTGTCTCTGTTGACAGTTAGTTTCCACTCTCTATTTAAAATTCTGCTTGGCTGATCAAAATCAAACTTGACGTGTTGGTTGTATGTGAAGAGAGGGAGAACCCTATTGATTTGGCATACATTGTGACAAAGCTCAAGGTTACAGTGACATTGAACTCAGAATTGGTTTCTGCTCCATAACTTTTGATATTGTGATTGATTTGGACCACATTTGATGTATTGGTTAGACATGATTAAAATTCAGAGCATAACTACAGTATCAAGACAGTAATTTGGGGGAAGGGGCCACTCTAGGCAGCGGCATTTGGTTTGTCTTCTGAAATGACACAGACACTTAACACTGATCTCTGGGGAGACTCGAAGCACAGTGACTCTAGTTAGAGCATTGGATCTCGGATCAAGGTGTTGTCAGTTCAGTCCTGAAACACATCCTCTGCATTGTGTCCTCTGAATGTCCTCTTTAATCGCAATTGCATAAGTGGGAGCATGGTGTCACAGTGTGCTAAGGTATACTAGTATCCACACATTAATGGTGCTCATGCCTTCACCTGATGTGAATCCTGCTTTTATGGACCAGTAAGTTGGAAGTCTGACAGTTACTCCTACCTGCTCGGTGATTCTCTCTGGGTAACCTGGCTTCCTTCATCCATAACACTGTAGGACTAATGACTTTGGCTGTTTAAAGTGTTATTAACTGGTTGAGTGCTAGAATCCAGTATCGGGGCTTTAAAAAAAAAAATTAGGGTACCAGAGCAAAATCCAATATTTTCCTTGCTCACGTTTTATATGCAGTCAAACACAAATAATATTTTGTTTATATAAATTTGTTTTATTATAAATTTTTGGAGAGTGCCTTTAATTTGTAATAAAACAAATCTTGAATAACAATTTAGACCCCCAAAATAATCTAGCCCTCAACCAGTTAAACTCCAATAAATAAATAACACTTAATCCTAAGGAAACAATTAAGTTAAAAGTAATTAAAATTTAATTCTGGTGCTGTTTTCCGGTCTCCCCCCCCCCCCCCCCCCCCTCCCGCCCTTAGTACACAGTGCCACTATTTACAACTATGTGGGCAATCGGGATTAAAGGAGGCAATTAGATTCTAATTAGCAACCATTAGATCAGAAAGCCAGGCATATGTTATGGCACTGATCGAGGTAACTCTCAACCTGCTGAAAGTTTTCTTAACCCTTTACCAACAAACACAGTATTTTTAAAATATGAATTCAATTTCACATTTTTGGAAAACAAATTTAACAATTTTTCAATAGATCCATACAAATATGGATATCATTAGAACCAGCTCAACGAGCTGGTTCTAATGATATCCATATTTGTATGATTTCATTGAGAACCTTTTGAAATGTTTTTGGCAGAGGAAGGCCTTTTCTGTTTAAATTTCTGGCTGTTTTTGGCCGATCTGTTAGATAAAGGTTAACTGTTTCACAAAATCAGGATTAAAATATTCACTCAAGTCTAGTACATGTATCAAGACCATAAGTAAGAAGACCACTCCAATTTATGAACAAGACTCACTTATTTTTCAGGGAGCGTGGTGGCCCATTGGTTAGAGTATTGGGATTTAAACTAAAAGGTTGGCTGTTGATTCAGACTTGCTCCATCAGTGTTGTGTCCCTGGGCAATACGCATAATCCTAATTGCTCATCTGTAGGCACAGTGGTGCTGTGTACTAAGGCATACTGTACATCTATGGTACTCTTGTCTTCATCTGCTGCTAATTGTGCTTGTGCAGAGTTAGTAAGTTTGGGAATCATACGTTTGCTGCTGTTCAGTTCTCTCTGGGTATTCTGCCTTCCTCCCGCTGTAAAACGGTCTGACATTGAAAAGGTCATTAATCCCCAATAACCTAACAACCCAACACTATTAGTATGCCCCCAACCTCTGAAGGAGAATTCGGGGGTATGCGAAGTTAAAAATTAAGAATAACATTTTTCCAATTTGAGAACTTGATGCAGGCTATCTTGAGAAGGCAGTGGGTATGTGGTCTCGAACAACAACATTTTGACGCTAAAATTGCAATTGTGTGAATACAGTGTAGGGTAATCCCACATGATTATTCTTTTATTATTATGCCAGATTATGCAGCTAATGAAGTACTTGCGCATTCTGTGTGAACGCAGCGGGTAAAATTTGAAAGTTTCAAACATTGAGAAGAATGAAATACAGTTTCTCTCAGCACTGTGTGTTCGATGTTCAGTGCGATAATTAATCCGCTTCATGCCTATATGTGTGTAAGCTATTACATTTACTGACAGTGCTACAACTGTTAGAATTGGAAACATGCAAGTCTTCATGCATTTTACATGAGAAACATGAGTATAAAATATCACACACTTTCGCAAATGCGTGAAACTGGGACACCCCACAACAACCATACTGTACACACCTGACATCAAATACATTTCACCTTATCCGAAGAGCAGATGACAGTTGATAAAACATTTCTCTTAAATGAGTGTAAATTAATTTTTTCTTGCAAAAATAGGGCTTATGACCCCCTCATTGGCCCCTCAATCGGTTCATTCCAGTGGGGGGTCATAAGCCATGTTTTTGAGATGACAGAATGAAAAAATAATAAAATTTGAATGGCAATATTTGTAAATGGTACTGTCTGGTTTTGACTGTCACATTTATAAAGGTAACAGTGACTATGAGAAAAAATATTAAAATTTAAAACATCCCAACCAACCAACCAACCCTATTTTTCCAGAGCATGTTACCAGAATCAAACCATTTATTTATTTATGTATTTTTTTGGCCTTAGATGTGTCATCTGAATGGTTAATTTTGTGGGGGCTTAGTGTAAAGCACTTTGCATGATCTTAAGTGTAGGAACAGAGTTTCTAACTTCAATCAAAAAACACTTGACAATTTAGTTATGTTGTTTCCCTGAAGTCATAAAGAAAGTATTTGCAGAATTGTGAGGGAATTGAACATCATTTCATTTAAATTTAGAAAAAATTTAACATTGGTTTAAAAATATTCTTGTTGGCCAATTTTGATGAAAATGTCAAGAGGATGATTCGAAAGTTAATGAAGACGGCAAGTTATTGTAATGGGAGTTGGATGAGTGATGTTTCTATTAGTTATGCTAGCTATATCTTATTCCTCTGTAACCATTTTCTGATAAGCTCTTTACCAACAGGGACCATGAAAGTATAATGATACTGTACTGCTGCTGGTACAATTTTCGATTGATCATTCAAGTTGAATTTTATATTCAGGTAAGCTTTATTCTATCTTTTTCCTGGTGATGTAATCCAGGTTCTTAAAAGTGTTGTAAACTATCTAAAATTTATACTAATTGTTGGTGAATAGAACTGAAGTGAATTCCCGTGCTTTTCAAACTTCATTTTCTTCATACTCACGATATAGAGCAGGGATGAGAGAGTTCTTTTAACCCCTTACCCAATGCACACGATATCAAAATTTCTCATTATACCCCATTTTCAAAGAGATTAGGGGGTGGGGGAGGGGGGTGATGGAGTGGCTACTGAATTACATGTGTCTGACCATCTGTCCATCCATTTTACCATCCGTCTTGCCATCCGGAACCATATCTCCACAGTAAGTGGATGGATTTGAATGAAATTCAGTATGCAGTTTCCTTGGGATGACCTGCTTCTGCCACATGCTAAGCAGAGGTGCTCGCACTATTTCACCCAAGTTGCAGACCTTACTTTTCAGTGATGTTTTATTTTTTCCATCCTGACACAGCCCAATACTCAACTTGACACCGGTAAGCATATGCCAGCACCTCTTGTGCAATCTCTTGTTTTAATTATATTTTTTAGCTCACCTTGACAAAGTCAGTCTGAGCTTATCTAATCGCTCTCCATCCATCGTCAGTCAGTCGTCCATCAACACCCTGTTTTGGTCTTCTCTAAACCCACTGGCCCAATTCAAGTGAAAGTTAAAGTGAGTGATGCATTTTTGTTCAGCTCAACATGCCCAGCTCCGATGGGAGGTGTGAGGGGAAAATGCTCCAAAATATTTTAATTTATTTTAAATATCCAAAATCTTCTCATGAACCAGTGGGTACAATGACTCGATATTTGTTATGGAGCTTCCTTTTGAGGTGTAGAATCAAGTTTGTTCAAACGTAGTTCGTGTAGCAATATTAAACTTTGCAATGATAGGGATAAGATTTTTGGCTCCACCCAAAATTTCTAATCGATGATTCAATTTGAACGAAATTTGGTATGTGATATTATTGGGTCATAAGTACTTGACATGTGCAAAAAAAAAAAAAGAATTTCTGTGTCCCCATGGGAACCACAGGAGCTAAAAATAGAAATATTTTCAAACGCCCATATTTTCCAAACTACATGGAACAGAGAACTGTCATATGATGTGAAGCATCCTTAGGACCAGTAGAATTGAATGGTTAAAAAAATGCCATCGGTTATGTTGGGGCATTCTGTAGGAGGCATCGAAAAAATGCGGATTCAGCATATTTGGAAATATTTTTAAACAATTTTTTCTTCAAAACCAATGGTCACAATCTTTTGATATTTGTTATGCAGCATCCATAGGGGAGTCTAATACAAGTTTGTTAAAATGAACCTCATTAGTTCATATTTGGGCTCAGTACATTCAAGTTTGCTCAAATCGGGTCAGTAGGTTACTATATAAGCTCAACTTTTAATCGCAATTGGTCAACTGTGACGGCTACACAGGCCCGAAACCTGAAAACCTTTAGCACAGTCTACAGGCCACATTGATGAAGGGATTTTATTGTAACTTCTTTGGATGACTCAGTATAATGTCTAGATGAGAATATCCTATTTTGGCAGTGATCAGTCAGCTGTGATGTCCGCACAGGCTTGTAACCTAGATTTGTTTCTAGACTTCACATTTATGAAGCGATTTCATTGTAACTTGGAAGGATAACTCTGTATGTCTAGATAAGACTCATATTTTGGTCATGATCTGTCAGCCGTTGCCACCGCCTTGTCTCGTGACCTAGATTCCTTTAGCACTGTCTACAGGCTCTTTTTATGAAGGGATTTCATTGTAACTTGGTAGGATAACTTGGTATGATATCTAGATGAGACTCTCCTGTTTTGTCATGTAACCTAGATTCATTTAGTAAAGTCTGGGTGTTATATTTATGAAGGGATTTGATTGTAACTTTGTAGGATGAGTCATTTTGGAATAATTTTACTGTAATTTGGTAACTGTGGTTGACATATGTTAACCCTTTACTTTACCTAACATGAAAGTCAGACAACACTTTCAAATAAAATTCTTTTTCATTTTTTGTGTCAAAAGCATAGCTTATGACCCCTCATTAGAATGAGCTCATTGAGTTCATTATAATGAGGGAGTCAATGCTTAGCTATGTTTTTGAGACAAAAATGAAAAAAATAATGAAAATTAAATGGTGATTATTTTGAATAGCGTCGGCCGGTTTTGGCCGTTACCTTGGGTAAAGGGTTAACTGTGAGGGTCACATTAACCTATGCCTCAATTTTATTTTTATTTTTTTATTTATCAAAATTATTCTTATTGAAAACATAGCATTTTGGGAACAAAAATTAACATATTCTCGATTATCTCAATTCTTGTCTTATTTCACAATCCTTTCATAAACATTGAACATTATCCTTTTCATCAAACACTACACACAGTCAAATTAAGCTACAGTGTCATTGACACTTTCATTTCAACTACTTTTTTTTTTGTAAATTACATAGACAGATGTGGCTTTCTTGTCAGTTCCAGCCAATTTATTATCAAAATACTGAAATTTAAAAGACCATTTTCATGTAGTTTTATAAATTTATGTACAATTCTACTGGGAGCGCGGTGGCTCAGTGGTAGAGTATGGACTTCTATGCTAAAGGTCCCAAGTTTGATCCCCATCCGGAACGACCCACGTTGTGTGCTTGGGCAAGGCACTTTATCCCGGTTGCCTACATAGGGGCATGATGACGCTGTGTACTAAGGCGTTATGCACGTAGATGGTGAACATGTCTTCAACCGCTGTACATGGGGCATGATGACGCCGTGTACTAAGGCGTTCTGCACGTTGATGGTGCACATGTCTTCAACTGCTGTAACCCTGCTTGAGTGGCGCTTGAACAGAGTTAGAATGTTGAGGAGCTGACAGTTGCTTGTCGATGCTCAGTGGTTCTCTCCGGGTATTCCAGCTTCCTCCACCCGTAAAAATGTCATGGTCACTATTAGCCATTGAGCATAAGAATGTGACCTTAAACACCAATAAATAAATAATAAATAACAAGTTCTACTCTGACCACATGTGCTCATGCTTTTTGGAGAAACATAATTTTTTTTTTTACAAATTTTCAGTTTAAAATATGAGGGTATCAGCTTATTTCAGATAATTTAGATACCTTCCACTCTCATTCCTGATATTAGAGGGATATGTTGTGTTTTTCCATGGCTGCTGATTACTATCTCATTATAAGAGAGTACAAGAAATATATATTTCTGTGAGTAGCTTTACTGAAAGTGGAAATACTGTGGAATTCAACCATGTTAATTGAATTGCCACTTTGCTGGTGAAAGTTATTCAAATACCAGTAGCATCCAATTAACAGGGATTTGTTCACTTTCCTATATTTTAGAGATATTGGGTGTTCTATGGCCAAATGGGTCTATAAACAAAAGGAATTTGGTGACTGGCAGGTTCATTTCTCGACATATTACAAGATTTTTTTTTACTTCAATTAACAGGAGTTTACACTACAACCTTTTTGCAAATAACAGGTCAAATTTGTACTGAAGGTATGGTAAACGGTTTTGTATTATATTCAATTAACAGGGTTATTCAAGTAAGAAATATCCAATTAAGTGGGCTCCACCATGCAACAAAGTAAACTTGAAGTTAGTGTGTGTGAAATGTATAGGCAGTCAAACTTCACTATTCATCACAGCAAAGTTGTTACCTTATTATGAGGAAGCAAAAATTTGTAGAATCCTTTAAGGGCAATCTCAGAAGGTATACCAAGAACCAAACGTGAGAATACAAGTTTTCCTTGCAAGAGTCGATTATGATTCTTGGGTGAATTTCAAGTCCTGGAATATCTAGTTGTGGTAGTAGTCTGCCCGCTTGTAAAAGAGGTAGCGTAAGTGAAAGTAGTTACAGAAACTAATAGAAGTAGCAGTAGAAGACAATAGCAGAAATAGCGCCTAGTAGCAGTATTGCCTGGAAGACTGTCGAATGTCCCCCAGACTATTATAGGCACATCTACCAAATAGTAGTGATGTCATGATTTTAAATTTTGAAGAAAAGTTTTTCCCTGGGAAGTGAAGCAGTGCATGTTTACATCGGTAAACAAGCTCTGTTTTGCTGATAAAGGAACATATATCACTGGACTAAATATTTGAATTAGAGTTAAACGCCTTGAAATAATGCTATCTCTAAAAAGAAGCAGCTTTGTGAAAATATATTGTTTCAATAAATGTTTGAAACATTCCCTTTGCATCTTGAGGGCACAGCAGCTCATTAGTTAGAGGTGCAGGCTGCAAGCCGAGAGGTCCTTGGTTCGAATCCCACCTGTGGTAACTACATTGTGTCCTTGGGCAAGACACTTCATCCCCGTTGCCCACGTGTGGGCATGGTGATGTTATGTACTAAGGCATACTGCATGTTAATAATGGTGCACCTACCTACAACCAATGCTAACCTTACTTGTGTGGAGTTAGAATGTTGTGGGGGGGGGGGGGGGGGGTTGGGGCTGACAGTTGCTCGCCGTTGATCGGTGGTTCTTTCCGGGTACTCCTGTTTCCTCCACCCGTAACACTGTCATGGTCATGATTAGCTATTTGTGCAGAAATATATGACCTTAAACACCAATAAATAAATAAATTGACATCTTGCATCATTGTTGAATATTTCAGATAAGAAAGAGGGTGATTTGATGACTTTTGGGCCTAAAAAATACAATTCACTTTTGGTGTGTTTTTGTTGGGAATTCCCTGAAAAATATGTGCCTGAGGCCGGCACTTCCCTTCCTGTCAGTTTTTCTCTCTTATTTGATGCACGACCCCCTGTTTTCGGGTCAGAAAAAGATGTCTGAAGTGCTATACTTGACAAAGCTATTTGAATTCCAAAATTAAAGTGATGGGATCATATTTTTTTTTTGCTTGAATGTTATACTGGTCACCTATGGGAAAATATTTTGTTCTGTGATACCTAATGTAGGACCCAGTCACCAATGCTTGGGGTGGAAGTCCGCTAAAATGGGCAACATGGGTGTAAAAACTTGAGGTCCTATGGGGCCTGAGGCCACTCACCTGACATGGTAGCCTAAATATGAACCCAGGGAATTGATTTCAACAAGTTGCATCTGCCCCTCCTAAGAAAAGCTTAGACCAAATATCCAAAGATTCTGACCAGTGGATCTAAAAAAAGGTTTTTAAAGAATATTCCTCATATTGAACTAAGTAATAATTCGGGCTCCCACAGGGAGCCCAAATATGAACCCAGGAACTTGGCTTGAACAAACTTGAATCTCACCTCCAGTGGGATGCTGTATACCAAATATCAAAAGATTCTGACTGGTGGATGTGAAAAAGATTTTTGAAGAATATTCCTCATATTGAACCAAGTTATAATTCAGGCTCCCACAGTGAGACCAAATATGAACCCAGGGACTTGGGTTGAACAAACTTGAATCGCTCCTCCCAAAGGATGATGCATGCCAAATATCAAAACATTCTGACTGCTGAATCTGAAGAAGATTTTTAAAGAAAAATTCCTCATATTGAACTAAGTTATAATTCGGTCTCCCACAGGGAACCCAAATATGAACCCAGGGACTTGGCTTCAACAAACTTGAATCTACCCCCTCCCCCCTCTAAGGATAGTGCATATCAAATATCAAAACATTCCGACCGCTGGATCTGAAGAAGATTTTTAAAGAAAATTCCTCATTTTGAACTAAGTTACAATTCAAACTCCCAAAGTGAGCCTAAATATACACCTAGGGACATGGCTTGAACAAACTTGAATCTCACCCCCCTAAGGATGCTGCATACCAAATATCAAAACATTCCGACTGCCGAATCTGAAGAAGATTTTTAAAGAAAATTCCTCATTTTGAACTAAGTTATAATTCGGACTCCCACAGTGAGCCCAAATATGAACCCAGGGACTTGGCTTGAACAAACTTGAATCTCACCCCCCTGAGCATGCTGCATACCAAATATCAAAAGATTCTGATTGGTAGATCTGAAGAAGATTTTTAAAGAATACTCCTCATACTGAACTAATTTAAACATTTGGGCTCCCATAGAGAGCCCAAATATGAACCCAGAGATTTGCTTTCAATAAACGTGTGAAACAATCTTCCAAAGATGTTATATTAAAGTTTTTGGAGCAGCAGTGGTTTGGGAGAAAAATAGTCTCCAATGTTTTTCCCATTACTCACAGTGTTAAAAAATGCTGACTCAGCACTTTTTCAAAAGTCTCGAAAAAGTACCCCATGATCAAACCGATAGCAATTTTTTTCACTTTTCCATTCTGTTGGTCCTAAGGAAGCTTCACACCAAATAAGAATTCTCAATGCTGTGTAGTTTTGGAGATATGGGCGTTTTAATTTTTTTCTATTTTTAGCTCTTGCAGTTCCCATGGGGCAACGGGAAAATTTTTTTTTGGCATAAATTAAGTACTTATGACCCAATAAGCCCTCATATCTAATTTCGTTCAAATTTGCCTCCCGAAATTTTGGGCGGGGCGAAAATTCTTGATCCTCCCATAATGAAGGCAAATATAGCTTCATGAACTTCTCTTGAACAAATCTGAGTCTACACCTCAAAAGGAAGCTGCACACCAAATATCAAGTCTCTGCTACTGCCGGTTCATGAGAAGAAGATTTTTTAAGATTTAAGCACATTTTTGGGGCGTGGCCCTACCGAGGGGAGAGGCAACTTGATTTGAAGAAAATCAAAATGCGATGTCATAACAAACTATTATCTCAAATATCAATTAAATTGGTTCAGCGGAGGAGAAGACGCAAACACCATGTTCACGGACGATGGACGGTGAGTGATCACTGTAGCTCCCCTGACTGAAAGTCAGGCGATCTAAAAATTAAATAAATAGAAGAAAAGTTTTGGTCTTCACTATTATCTGGAAATGAGACAAAGAATGAATGAAAATGCCTTCACTATTATCAACTCTTAACCCACTGAGTATTTTCAAGATAGTTTTCATCAAATTTAGTCATGGCTGCAGTGAATTGATAAAAAAATTCATTTAAATTTAACCTAAGAAATCATTGATGAAAAAATCCAGTCACTGTACAGAAGTAAAATTTGATTAAATGTGCCAAAATTATACTTATTTCAGTGGCAAGAAAAATTCTGCCCTGGGCCAGAATATCTGCCAGCAGCATGCAATGATTTAACCCTTTAACAATGCGCACGGTATCAAAATTTATTACTTTTAGTATTATTTTTTTAACAAATTTTTCAACAAAACTATATCATGTGCCCCTTCATTGAACGAGCTTGACAAGCTCATTCCAATAAGGGTGTACATGATATGGTTTTGTTGAAATGTTTGAAAAATATTATTTTTTTCAACTGCAGAGTTTGGAAATTACGTGGATGGATTCATCCTATTTGTTAGGTAAAGGGTTGATTTTAACCAAAAATGCATGATGTCACTATTATTTGGCAGGTGAGAGTACTGTAATGTCACCTCCGTACTTTTGTATTGTAATGGTTGATCTTATCAACCATGCTGAAGATGGTTAAATTTTAACTCCTTTAGCTCTGTTAACCTGTACTATTTTTTCTGGAATGTTTGTAAAATCAGGTCATGGTTGCTATGTAGCAGGGTTTCAGATTTTCGGGTGTCCGATAAAAGGTAATTAAAAACACCTTCCAGTAGGCTTTGTGATGCTAAAGGTGATATTGGGGAGATTTAGTGGTGGTTAAAAGATCCTCTTTTGCCCAAAGTGGTGGTTGGAAATAAAAATGTGCTAGACATGCCCAAGCAGAACCCTGAGTCTGGCATCAAGAAATTATTGAAACATGGACTATTTTTATTGCTATTGCTTGAGCATATTTTGTTGCCAGAATTATACCTCTGCCAGGCAACAGTGTATTCTTGTACTGGCAGAAAAATTAGCCTGCATCAGGCAGAGTAAATCTCTGAAGCAAATGATCAGAATGCGCTTTTTACTCCCAAGTGGTCATTCAAAATCTTTAGAAAGATACATGAGCACTTGACCATCTTCAAGAAAATTATTTAGTTTTTTATGCTTTCTTTTCCATATTTATTGAAATGATTCAACCCAGAAAGGCCTGGAGGTTTGTATACATTTTTGCTACTCCATGGTAGTATTCATCCTGTGGCTATTCAGTTGTTTCTAGGCAAGTCTTGGCTGTCTGTATATCGACTAGGCTTGCCACGATTATGAAATTCTATAGTCGATTAATCAGAGCCCAAAATGACGATTAGTCGACTTTTTTGACCACGTTTTTTAACAAAGGGTCGACTAAAACAAGATGGCTGAATGGTCCAAAAGGTAATGGCGTGTGGCCATGTACATTTCAAATAACATGGTGACATAATCAACGCTCCATCATTCCCACATTATAAGGCTTGGTGAACATCGAAATGAACGTTTCGTTGACCATATTCTGTTAAGTTGGTCGATTCTCTGCCATACCGTTGAACAGTAATACACCCTGATGCCCGAAATTCAGATAAAACATAACAGTGAGCAGCCAGAAGGATCTAGGCCTGATCCGAGGGAGAGGGATTTTACAACTAAGGATGTAAAAAGTCACACCCCCCTCCCCTTCCGCACACACACTCACGATAATTTATCAATGGTAGGAAACGTGATTTTCGGATTTCCAACACGAAAGTGTGACCTAGGGGAGCTAACTCTAGTTTTGTGATGCAAAATAGATTAAATATTTTGTGTTACAAAACTAGAGTTAGCTGAATCTTGACCCATGATTGAAAATGGCTATGCAAATTTCATCAAATGCAGCGAGTTTCATTTCGTGTTGTTCAAAATAAAAGATTTATGAGTAAAGAATGGTTATTTGAAACGATGTTGTTTAAAATACAGACATGTTGTTGACATGACAAGAGCAGTAATACTTGAAAATAACTTTCATATTTCCCCCCCCCCCCCCCCCCCCACCCCCCCCCCCCCCAAAAAAAAAAAATCATTAAAGTGGGAGGTAATTACCGCAAAATGATGATTTATTTAGGGGGAGGGGGTGGGTGCTGAGGCCGCCCTCCTTTGCCTCCATATGCTCTACCACTGTTGTTTATACATCCAGAAAAGTTCCCATCATGTATATACAGCGTGATCATGTTCTGGCAAGGCAGTGGTGTCGTTATACATGCGGGGAGAAAAAAAGTCAAAAAAGTCGACTTTCAAATTTAAAGTCGATCAATCAGCATGACCGACGATTAGTGGACTTTTTGCATAATCACAGCAAGCCTAATATCGACAGCCTAGAAACAACTGCAAAGGTTCTTTTCATTTAACTTTTCGAGTTTACTCAGCAATAGCCAGAGACTTCATGTTGGGGCACCTGTTCTGTTGCAGTAAAAAGTGATTAGTTGGAATAATTTAGGTCCTGTAGGGTTATCAGTAATAGAGCTTCGGAGGCGCGAATACATCCCAAAGAAGCCAGGAAATAGAATTTCATACATTCAGTATAAACTATTTTCTTCAATTAGGACAAACTGTAGCTGACTTTGTAAGTTTGCAATGCCCCCAAATTAGGCCAATCTAAAGTCTGGAAGCTGGTTGTTTTGAGGTTTTTTGTTTTTGTTATATTAACTGGTTGATTATTACTTTGCTGGTTATTGTTTATTACATTAATGGTTGATATTTCATTATTGGTTAGTTATTATATCACTAGCCTGACAGCTTCTGCTGCTGCAGTATTCTGAGTAATTTGCTTGTTTTCCAGAAGTATTTCTTCATTGTCTTGAGTGATAATTTATTCTGATGGATCTCCATCAATAGATTCTGATGCAGAAAACTTGATCATCATTGACATTCTATTAAGCTTTCAACACCTGATTGAAAGAGATTAACCCAACAGTAACAAAGTGGTCAAAACCACTTGTACATAGGCTTACTGACAAGTAATCCGATAAGAATAACCTGGAAGTATGTTTCACAACTCAGCATCTGAAGATTGGTCAGTTAACCCTTAAGGGTATAATTCCAACTTTGAGCACATTTTAATGCCACAAAATAGGCGCACCACCCTTCAGTCTTTGAGTAACCATGTAGATTGCATCTTTTGCAAATGTTTTTGTATTGATTAACATTTTACCCAATGAGCACAATATCCAAATTGTTATTTTAATTATTTTTAGCTGCGACTAGCAGCTCTATAAGTGGCAGTGTCGGTCTGTTGGTCTGTCTGTCTGTCGGTCGGTCGTTCGGTCGGTCGGTCGGTCGGTCTGTCTGTCTGTCTGTGACCAACGAGTTTCAAAACTCAATAACTTTTGAAATACTTGATGGAATGACTTTATATGGCATGTAAGTGTATCTTATTGATGTCTAGCCACTGTTCAATGCATGTGTTGTTCCAAATATTTTTCTTGGAGTTATGGCCCTTGATGAACTTAGAATGTCGGTTGGTCTGTCTTTGACCAACGAGTTTCAAAACTCAATAACTTTTGAAATACGTGATAGAATGACTTTATATTTGGCATGTAAGTGTATCTATTGATGTCTAGCCACTGTTCAATGCATGTGTTGTTCCAAATATTTTTCTTGGAGTTATGGCCCTTGATGAACTTAGAATTTTGTGAAATTGCACCACCCGTCGCAGCTGCGGCGTCGATGTCGCGATTTTTTTGTTTTCTGTTCTGGCTGCACGAGCCCAAAACCTGAAAACCTTTAGCACAGTCTACGTGTCGTACTTCTGAAGGATTTCATTGTAACTTGTTAGGATGACTCTGTATAATGTCTAGATGAGAACATCCTATTTTGGTCGGGTTCAGTCAACTGGGATGGCCGCACAGGCACGTAACCTAGATTTATTTACCACAGTCTGCAGTTCAAATTTATGGTACAATTTCATTGTAACTTGGAAAGATAACTTGGTATGATGACTAGATGAGACTGTCCTATTTTGGTCACGATTAGTCGGCCATTACAGCCGCCTGGTCATGTGACCTAAGATTCCTTTAGTACTGTCTACATGTTGTTTTTATGAAGGGATTCCATTGTAATTTGGTAGGATAACTCGATATGATATCTAGATGAGACTGTCCTATGTTAGTCGCGATCGGTCAGCTGTGACTGCCAGACTGGTAGGTGACCTAGATTCCTTTAGCAGAGTCTATGAGTCATATTTATGAATGGATTTCATTGTAACTTGGTAGGATGATTCGTTTTGGAATGATTTTACTGTAACTTGTTAACTATGGTTGACATACATTAACTGTGTGAGGGCCACATCAACATGGGCCTCAGTTCTTTAGTATAGTCTAGACCTCAAATTATTCTTATTGAAAACATAGCATTCAGGGAACAGAAATAAACATATTCTCAATTATCACAATTCTTGTCTTATTCATAATCCTTTCATAAACATTGAACATTATCCTTTTCATCAAGCACTGCACACAGTCAAGTAAAGCTACAGTGTTTTTGACACTTTCATTGGTATTCAGCATCCTTGGAGGGTTTCAGGTACAAATTCAAATCAAGTCCTTGGGTTTATATTTGGGCTCAAATTTTAACTTGATACAGTATGGGGTAGTATGTGCTTTAAAAATCTTTTCAGATCCACTAGTCAGAATCTTCTGATATTTAGTATACAACATCTTTAGAGAGGTCCAATTCATATTTGTTCAAATCGAATCCCTGGTGTCTGTCCACCGATCTGGCATGAACTTTACATTTTTGACTTCTCAAAAACTACCAGACCAAATTTAACCAAATTTGGTATGCAGTTAGACTTGTCAATTCAAGTTTTGTTCAGATAAAGTCTCCATATTCCTGGGGAGCTCCACACGGGCTGACTCCATAAGTGTCCCCTCCCCCCTCCCCCCCTAAAAAAAAGACTTTAACAATCTTCTCTAGAATTACCCATCAGAATCTTTTAATAGTTGGTATACAGCATCCTTAGAAGGGTCAGATTTTGAGGTTTATTAAATCAAGACCCTGGGTTCTTATTAGGCTCCCCATTAGAGCCCAACTTTTAACTTAGTACAATATGAGGAATATTCTTTAAAAATCTTCTTCAGATCTATCGGTTAGAATCTTTTGTATTTGATAATCAGCATCCCCATGGGGGCAAATTCAAGTTTGTTCAAATCAAAACCCTGGATTCAAATTTGTGCTCCAAAAAGGAACCCAAATTTTTACTTCTTGCAGTCTAGAAAAACTCTTTAAAAGTCCCTTTCTTCAGATCAACCTGTGAGAATCTTTTGATATTTGGTATAGACAGCATCTTTGGGGGAGGGTGTATATGGGTCATTGCTTGAATCAAGTGCCTGGGTTCATAGTTGGGCTCTGTAGTGTTAACTAGCCATAGGTGCTGAATGTAACAGTAACCCTTTATCCAACACATACAATATCAAAATTTATTATTATATCCCCACAAAACGAAGTTTATGGGGGTATACTCCCTGTGGGAACCCCGGGAAGTAAGCAGCACTTGTTTACTGTGGTAAACCAGTTCCGCTTTACTAGTAAAATAGGACCCAGTCACCAATGCTTGGGGTGAAAGTCCTCTAAAATGGGCAACATGTTGATCAACGATTGACTAAACTTGACTTCATCTCCATGTTGTGTCACGATTAGCCATGGTGCATAAATATGTGACGTTAACCACCAACAAACAAACAAACAAACAATTATGGGGGTATATAGGAGTCAACTTGTCCGTCGGTCTGTCGTCGTTGGTCCGTTGCACATGTAAACTTGTGGAGCGAACTACCTCCACAGTTTTAGCCACATTTTCATGAAACTTCACAAAAATGATAAACATGATGAGGGGAAGTGTGAGACATAATTTTTTTCCCGCTCGGTTTCAAGATGGCCGACTGGCGACCATATTGAATTTTGCAAAATACTTGTGGAGCAAACTACTTCTACAGTTTTTACTGCATTGTCATGAAACTCAATATAAATGATCGACATGATGAGGAGCAATGCGTGACATAATTTTTTTTCCCGATCTTATTCAATATGGCCGACTGGCGGGCATATTGCATTTTGCAAAATACTTGTGGAGTGAACTACTTATACAGTTTTTACTGCATTGTCATGAAACTCAATATAAATGATCGACATGATGAGGAGCAATGCGTGACATAATTTTTTTCCCGATCTTATTCAATATGGCCGACTGGCGGGCATATTGGATTTTGCAAAATACTTGTGGAGTGAACTACTTCTACAGTTTTTTTGCTGCATTGTCATGAAACTCAATATAAATGATCAACATGATGAGGTGCAGTGCATGACATAATTTTTGTCCCAATCGGATTCAAGATGGCCGACTGCCTCTTTCCGTCACTGTGGTATGCCACTGTGGGGGTATAGCGGGCTACAGACCATCTCTAGTTTTAAATGATATTTTTTCAAATGTTTCAAAACTTTCAACAAAGCTGTATCATTTGACCCCTCATTGGAATGAGCTCGATGAGCGCGTTCGAATGAGGTGATCATATGATACAGCATTGTTGATTTTTTTTTTTAAATAATATTTATTCAACTGCTCAGTTTGTACATTTTGCAGGCATATACAGTCGATTCATTTAGGTAAATGGTTAAATGCTTTTATAGAAAGGAGTGCTTAATTAAGTCCCCTTGAGTCTTGTCTTTTATCAGGATTATAATCTTCCAAAACACAGTGAACAGAAATCAGTATGCTTTTATCATACTGAATGGAGGTGCGGTAGCATTGCGGTGACCGGTTCTCATCTGTTCACCAAAGTTAAGCAACGTCGAGTTTGGTTAGTCCTTGGATGTGTCACTGTCTGAGCGATCGATTTTGACTCGCATTGTCTCCTTGGGCGAGGCACTTAACCTCTATTGTCCACATGGGGCACGATGACGTCGTGTACTAGGGTGTACTGCACGTCAATGGTGCACATGTCTTCAACCAGTCTAACGCTACCTGTGCTGCAGTGCGGAGTTATGATGTTGGAGAGCTGGCAGCTGCTCGTTGTTGACTGGTGGTTCTCGCCAGGTACTCCGGTTTCCTCCACTCGTAAACTCATCGACACGATATGACCTTGGCTGTTCAAGTGTTGTTAAACCTTAATAAATAATAATAATATTATGCTGAATGTCTAGAAATAGAAGTAATTATTTTCTTCACAGTTGAGAACATGGATATTATTAGCAGAAAAGCCATTAAATGGGAACAGTCCTGTCATCAGTTATTCCTTGATTCCGGACTCTGGTGAACCCCAGGAAGTGAAGGCATGCCTGTTTCCTGTGTCAACGAGCACTGTTTTAATGGTAAAATGGGTCTAGTCACCAATGTTTGGGGTGGAAACCTCTAAAATTGGCAACATGGGTATAAACGATTGACTAAACTTGACCTTATCTCCATGTTGCAGTCATGATTAGTGATTGAGTGGAAATTTGCAACCTTAAACACCAATAATTATATAATTTTCATGTTCATGGCTTGAGGGACTTTTGGTTTGGGTATGTGGCCCTTCTGAATTTCCAACTGTACTGAAAGCTTCCGAACATCCAACTTTCGATAAACCCGTTTACAACACCCCCGTCCCCCAGTAGGAATTTTTCATCTGCTGCCTGGGAATTTCCAGCTGCTGAAAAATAAAAATTCCCCCTCTTCCCTTTTGATCGAAATGTACGACCTTTGGGATCTAGTGTTGGAAATCGTCTCTTAAGTGCAACAAGGTGCCTTCTGAAATGCTTTAGCATTGCAGATGATGCCTTGTTGCACCTACTCGCCTAAGTATTGATTCCAGTTAGAAAATCCCATGAAGTGTCATTCAAAAGTCAGAATTTCTGACTCGTGAAAATTCCCCCTCCCCCTTCTGGTGCCACGCCCCTGGATGACTGCTTCACAGATGCCAAGACGTGATTTTATGAGAAATTGAAGACGATTCTTAGGTTAGGAGTTGAATTAAAACCGGTGAGACAAAACTTTGGAATTGTTCAGTTGCAGTGTGTGTTAATTTTCAGAGTTTTTCTAGTAGTTATTGGAGTTAGTGGGTGATAATGCAAAGCAATAACATCCCTTGTGATGTATTAACATATGTTACATAGGATGGGTGGGGACCTAAGAGATATCAAGAGTATAACATGAGGTATAATACAACTTATTCATGTGTTTGTTTGTTTTCTCATGACACAATAAATATACTGGTGCTACTGTTAGGTGGGTAATTGTAGGACTAAATGTCAGGTGAGTATGAACTTTCTTGAAACCCCTTGGGAACCCAGAAAAGTGGAGCAGTGCTTGTTTACTTTGATACACATTTTTCTTGAGTGGTAAAATAGGACCCTGACCCATTGCATAGGATGGGGGTTCAAATCCTGTAAAGTGGTCAGCATAGGTATAACGATTGGCTAAACTTGATTTTACACATATGTTGTGATCAGGATATAGCCAGAGATGTTGTAAGTGATCTAAATATGAATAAATAAACAATAGTTTCTTTCCTAAAAATTAAACATGACACCCATTCTACAGTGATTTTGGCATTGCATAAACCATATTTGAAAAACCAGCCCTGCAGTGAAAATTATCAGTTCTCGGTGTGCAGTAAACTTTACGTTAGTTTTTTTTTAATCTGAAGGTCTGTCTTTACTGAAACGTAAATGCCTCAGATGGCTTCAAAGCTTATTAGTTCTGACCTGTACAAATTGGATGTGCGATCTTTTCTTTCGCCAACATACTAGACTTAGATGAATAATAGGAGAATTTACTGGAACTGTCTTTTGTGTTTTTATGATACATGTACCTCTTCTACATCCTCGAACCATTTCATAAATAAAGATAAAACTAAATGTTCTTTGAGTTTGGAAAAGAAATGATGTCATGTAGCACACTGTTGGAAAGGGCTTGCCAACAGTGTATTTTATTACAACATTTTGTTGCTTCAATGAAGGAAACTCACGAAATTAAGTACAGTATTCTAGGATGCTAAATGAAGCCTGTGCACTGATACTGGCAAGCATTTTACTATTATTGGTTAAATTGTGTTAACAACCGAGATCTGTGATTTGGCGATGGTCGGTTCACGTCCGGACGGGCAGACAGTGTCCTCGCACTGTTAGCGCAATAACTTGAACAAACGTAATAGCTGAAGCAAGTACGAAAACTGGCCCAGCCTGATTTTTCATTACAGAGTTATGGGTCTTAATTATGTCTCCCCTTCACCGAAAGGAGACATATTGTTTTACCCTGAATTCTTCTCCTCTTTATTGTTCTTCTTCTTCTCATACAACCCTTTTTAGCTCACCTGGCCTAAAAGGCCATGTGAGCTTTTCTCATCACTTGGCGTCCGTCGTCCATAAATTTTTCACATTTTCATCTTCTTCTCTGTAACCGCTGAGCCGGTGTGAACCAAACATGGCAGGAATGGTCTATGGGAGGTCCTCTACAAACGATCCTCATTTTGTTCCCGTCGGATGAAAAACATGGCTTCCAGAGGCATTCTTTGATTCTGGTTGGTGGATTTTCAAAAATCTTCTCTGAAACTGCCAGGCCAAATGCTTTGAAACTTCACATAAAAGATGACTAGAACCCCCTCTACCAACGAACCTCATTTAATGTTGATTGGGTCACAAACATGGCTGCAATTGCGGCTTATAGTTACTGTAGAAACCCTATGAGATATCACTTTTTCATCATCTTCTCTGGAACTACTGAGCTGACATGAATCAAACCTGGCAGGGATAGTCTATGGGAGGTCCTCTACAAACGGTCCTCATTTTGATCCCTTGGGTTTGAAAACATGGCCGCCAGAGGCATTCTTTGATTCTGATTGATGGATTTTGAAAAATCTTCTCTGAAACCACAGGGCCAAATGTTTTGAAACTTTGCATAGTTGATGACTGGGACCCCCTCTACCTACTGAGCCAGTGTGAACCAAACTTGGCAGGAATGGTCTATGGGAGGTCCTCTACAAAAGATCCTCATTTTGTTCCCGTCGGATGAAAAACATGGCTTCCAGAGGCATTCTTTGATTCTGGTTGGTGGATTTTCAAAAATCTTCTCTGAAACTGCCAGGCCAAATGTTTTAAAACTTCACATAAATGATAACTGGGACCCCCCTCTACCAACGATCCTCATTTAATGTTGATTGGGTTGCAAACATGGCTTCAATTGCGGCTTATAGTTACTATAGAAATCATATGGGAAATCACATTTTCATCTTTTCTGGAACTACTGAACTGACATGAACCAAACCAGGCAGGAATGGTCTATGGGAGGTCCTCTACAAACGATCCTCATTTTGTTCCCGTGGATTGAAAAATATGGCCGCCAGAGGCATTCTTTGATTCTGGTTGGTGGATTTTTAAAAAATCTTCTGTGAGACTGCCAGGCCAAATTTTTTGATATTTCACATAAATGATGCCTGGGACCCCCTCTACCAACAATCCTCATTTAATGTTGTTTGGGTTGTAAATATGGCCATAATTGCGGCTTGTAGTTACTATAGAAACCCTATGGGAAATCACATTTTCATCTTATCTGGGACTACTGAGCCAACGTGAACCAAACCTGGCAGGGATAGACTATGGAAGGTCTTCTACAAAGGCTCCTCATTTTGGTTACCGTGCATTGAAAAACGTGGCCGATAGAAGCATTTTTAGCTCATCTTGACAAAGTCAAGCTGAGCTAATCTCATCGCTTCCCGTCCGTCGTCCGGCGTCTGTCGTCCGTCGTCCGTCAACACCATGTTTTGGTCTTCTCCTCCAAAGCCACTGGGCCAATTCAAGTGAAAGTTTGTGTGAGTGATGGTCCCAAAGGGGCATTTCATTTTTGTTCAACTCAGCATGCCCAGCCCCATAGGGAGGGAGTGGGGGAAAATGCTCCAAAATATTTTAAAAATCTTCTTCTCAAGAACCAGTGTGTACAATGACCTGATATTTGCTATGGAGCTTCCATATGAGGTGTAGAATCAAGTTTGTGCAAACGAAGTTCGTAAAGTAATATTTGGCTTTGTAATAGGAGTGGTAAGATTTTTGGCCCCGCCCAAAATTTCTATTTTCTGAACCGATGGTCCAGTATGAACCAAATTTGGTTTGTGGTAGTAATGGGTCATAAGTACTTGAACCATGCAAAAAAAAAAAATTCCTGCATCCCCATGGGAACCCTGGGAGCTAAAAATAGAAATATTTTCAAACGCCCATATTTCTCAAACCCCACGGAACAGAGAGCTTTTATTTGGTATGAAGTATCCTTATGACCAGTAGAATTGAATGGTAAAAAAAAATTGCCATCGGTTATGTTAGGGTGTTCAGTAATGGGCATCGAAAAAATGCTGAGTCAGCATATTTGCAAAAATTAAAAAAAATCTTTTCTCCAGAACCAATCATCAGAATCTTTTGATATTTGGTATACAGCATTCATAGGGGGGTCAGATAAAAGTTTGTTGAAATAAAGCTCATTGGTTCATATTTGGGCTCTCTACAGGAGCCCGAAGTTTTAACATAGGGTAATATGGGGAATATTCTTTAAAAATCTTCTTCTTCAGAACCACCAGTCAGAATCTTTTAATATTTGGTATACATCATTGTTATGAGGGTCAGATTCTAGATTGTTCAAACCAATTCCCTAGGTTAATATTTGGGCTTCCTACGGAAGCCCAAATTTTATCTTTGTTCAATATGGAGGGTAATTTAAAAAAATCTTCTTCTTCAGATCCATCAGTCAGAATGCGTTGATATTTGGTATGCAACATCTCTATGGGGGTCAGATTCAAGTTTGTTCAAAGCAAATCCCTAGGTATGTATTTGGGCTCACTATGGTAGCCCAAATTTTTACTTAGCGCAATATGAGAAAATTTCTTTAAAAATCTTCTTCAGATCCACCAGTCGGAATGCTTTTATATTTGGTATACGACATCTCTAGGGGGGTCAGATTCCAGATTTTTCAATTCGAGTGCCTAGGTTAATATTTGGACTCCATATGGGAACATGAAATTTAACTTAGTACAATATGAGGGAATTTCTTCAAAAATCTTCTTCTTCAGATTCACTTGTCAGAATGCTTTCACATTTGGTATACAACATCTCTAGGGGGGGTCAGATTCAAGTTTGTTCAAATCGGACCCATAGATCAATATTTGGGCTCGCTATGGTAGCCCAAATTTGAACTTAGTGCAATTCGAAGAAATTTCTTTACAATTTTTTTTCTTCAGATCCAACAGTCAGAATGCTTTCATATTTGGTACACAACATCTCTAGGGAAGTCAGATTTAACTGTGTTCAAATCAAGAGCCTGGGTCAATATTTGGGCTCTCTATGGGAGCCGGAATTGGCCATTTTGCTGAAGAATTAAAAATTTTGTATTCAGTACCCTCTAGAGGTACTAAGATTAATCCACATAGGTTGTATCAAGAGGCTTCATAGGGGAGCTCTACATTTTACTTATGATCAACTGAAGAAAGGCATAATGCCCAGATTATTTTTGTCACTCCTGAGGGAGTCAAGGATTGACAGTGTAGCCTATGGAGATGGCTTGCTTAATGTAGACTCATTCTTGGACTCTGTTTAAATTGTGTTCTGTACAAGATGAGTGCTTCAGGCCCCGTGGGGCTTCTTGTTTTTTATTCTGATTGATGGATTTTAAAAAATATTCTCCTCGGAAACCACCATGGCAAGTTTTGAAACTTTGCATGATTGATGACTGCAACACCCTCTACCAATGATCCGCATTTAATGTTGATCGGGTTGCAAACATGGCTGCAATTGCTGTTTATATTTACTATAGAAACCCTATGGGAAATCACATTTTCATCTTCTCTGGAACTACTGAGCCGACGTGAACCAAACTTTGCAGGAATGGTTTATGAGAGGATGGAAATATGTGACTGACAGAGGCTATATTCTAATGCTTATCCCAATGCCTCCCCTGTCTGCATGAAGATCGGTACTGTCAGCAAAATACTTGTTTTTCTGAATCTGGTAAGGGTTGGTTCCAGTTTTCTCCACTGAGAACTGGGAAAAACACCCCAAAATATTGTGTATACAGTACAAGTCAAAATAAGTTGTAGCATAACAGCAATAAACTAAGTAAACTACTGCTCCTGCACAGACAAGATCAGAATCCGACATTTTCTGGAAAGCTATCGGTGAGAGCTTTCCAGAAAATGATGTCAGCTTCTGCTCTTATCAGTGTAGGAAGAGAAAAGATACATAGTTTATAGGATTATGCTACAACTTATTTTGACTACTACTGTAAACAAGTGTGCAGCTGTAATTATGTTAATACATGTATTACTCTCAAGTTACTTATCTGAAATACTGATTGATGACAGGTGTTTGGAAAAGCATGGAAGTTTTGTTTATTTTCTTTTCTCAGTAGCTGTCCAGTAAAAATAAATCTTTTAAGATATGACAAAATTGGAGTAAAATATGTTTCCTGTAACCCTTTACCTATCCAAAGCTATTTGAAAGAGAATAAAGTCTGAAAAAATTGTAATTTTCAAAATATTTAACCTTCTTTTACTGATTTTTTTGTTGAAACAGAATTCATAAATGTGTGCATTTTCAAGAAATCTTCTTTGAAACTACAAGGCCAAATGTTTTGAAGCTTAATGTGACTGATGACTGTAACCCCCTCTACCAATGATCCTCATTTAATCTTCATCGGGTTTCAATTATGGCTTACAGTTACTATAGAAACCCTATAGGAAATGACATTTTCATCATCATCTCTGAAAGTATTGAACCAATGTGAACCAGACTTGGCAGGCATGGTCTATGAAAGGTTCTCTACAACTGTTACTCATTTTATTCCTGTTGGATGAAAAACGTGGCCGCCAGAAGCTTGTTTTGATTCTGATTGGTCAATTTTGAAAACTCTTCTCCTCTGAAACCACAGGGCCAAATGTTTTGAAACTTTGCATGGTTGATGACTGGGATGCATGGTTGATGACTGGGACACCCTCTACCAACGTTCTTCATTTAATGTTGATCGTGTTGCAAACATGGGCACAATTGCGGTTTATAGTTACTATGGAAAAACCCTATGGAAAATCCCATTTTCATCTTCTCTCTGGAATTACTGAGCTGATTGACGTGAACCAAAAACTTGGCAGGTATGGTCGAGAGGAGGCCCTCCACAAACGACCCAATTAAAAAATCTTCTCCTCTGAAACTGCCAGGCAAAATGTTTTGAAACTTCACATAAATGATGACTGGGACCCCCTCTACAATCAGTCCTCATTTAATGTTGATTGGGTCACAAGCTTGGCCACAATTGCGGCTTATAATTACTGTAGAAACCCTATGAGAAATCACATTTTCATCATGTTCTCTGGAACTACTGAGCTGATATGAACCAAACCTGGCAGAGATAGTCTATGGGAAGTCCTCCACAAACGATCCTCATTTTGATCCTATGGGCCAGAGGCATTCTTTGATTGTGATTGGGGGATTTTGAAAAATCTTTTCCTCTGAAACCACAGGGCCAAATGTTTTGAAACTCTGCAAGGTTGATGACTGGGACACCCTCTACCAATGTTCCTCCATTAATGTTGATCGTGTTGCAAACATGGCCACAACTGTGGTTTACAGTTACTATAGAAAAACCCTATGGGAAATCACATTTTCATCTTGGAATTACTGAGCCCACATGAACCAAAACTTGGCAGGAATGGTCTATAAGAGGCCCTCCACAAACGATCCTCTTTTTGTTCCCGTTGGTTGGAAAATATGGCCACCAGAGACATTCTATGATTCTGTTTGATGGATTCAAATGTTTTGAAACTTCACGTGATTGAGGACTGGGACACCTCTACCAATGATCCATGTTGATGTAATGTTGCAAACATGGTCACAATTGCAGCTCATAGTTACCATGGAATGCCTGTGGGAAAACACATTTTTACCTGCGTCGCCAGCGGCAGAGCAGGTCTAGTAACCGCTCGACTCCATCCGTCAGTCCATCAGTCTGTCTGTCCATCTGTCTGTCCGTCCATCAGTCCGTCCGAAACACTTTTTCCGTCAAAGTTTTCTTGGCTTCTATGAAAGGGAATGATTTTATATTTGGTCTGCTGCTTCATAATGATGAGTTGCATCGTGTATGCAATTTTCAGATCTGCTGTGCAGCCTCTTCCTGTTTGCCGATACTTTGAAATTTTACTGTACCCACTGAACATTGAAATTTTTCGTCAAACTTTTCTCGGCTTCTATGCAAGGGATTGATTTTATATTTCATCTGGAGCCTGATAATGATCAGTTGTATCATGTATACAATTTTCAGATCTGCTGTGCAGCCACTTCCTGTTTGCCGATTCAATTGCATGCAGCGATGCAGGTCCAGACCCGGTATTGGTCTTGGTTTGTTATATGTAGTTCCAGGTGAGCGATTACAGGCTCTTTAGAGCCTCTAGTTTATCTTTTGACCTAGGCTTAGGATATTTAGCACGTGGGTGACCCACATATGACCTTGACCTTTGACCTCAAGGTCAAATTACTGATTTTTTTGGCAAGTAAGCTTGTCTGGGCAAGAACTTATTTACCTTTTCACACTGGCTTATGATATTTGACATGCGAGTGTATCAGCATAAGACGATGTGTCACGTACCTTCATGACCCATATTCGCCATTAACCTTTGAGGTACATTGACCTTTGTCCTCAAGTCAAATTACTGTTTTTTTGGCAAGTAAGCTTGTTCGGGCCAGAACTTTTTTTTACCTCTTCACCTCGGTTTATGATATTAGGCATGTGGGTATATCAGCATGAGATGATGTGTCATGTACCTAATCATCATAAGACCTTGACCTTTGACCTCAAGGTCACATTATTAACTTTTTGAATCTTTTGACCTAGGCAGATGATTTTTGGCATGTGAGCGTATCACCAAAAAGATGATGTGTCACATACCATCATGACCTACATATAACCTTGACTTTTGACATCAAGGTCAAATATTGAATTGTTCAGCTAGGTTTATGATATGTGGCATATGAATGTAACAGACAGGCTGATGTGTCACATTCTATCTTGAACTTCCATGATCTTGTCATTTGACCTTTAGCTTGATCTTTGTAAGTCGTAAGTTGGAAGCATGGAACTAATCAAAGGGGAGACGTGTTTTAGTTCACTAAAACAGTTCTCTCTAGTTTGTTGATTTTTACAAATTTTTAGCTCGTTAGCGCAACAACCTGAACAAACGTTCTCCGATTTAAGTAATATTTGACATACAGGTATTTTGCAAGAATATCTCAAGCAGTTTCAAAAACTGGCCCAGCCAGACTTTTCGTTGCAGAATTATGGGCCTTAATTGGTGGAGTTTTACAAATTTTGAGCTCATTAGTGCAATAACAAACATTCTCCAATTTAAGTAATATTTGCCATACAGGCCTTTTGCAATAATATTTCAAGCGTGTTCAAAAACTGGCCTTGCACGATTTTTCGTTACAGAGTTATTCGTTACAGAGTTATGGGCCTTAATTATTTTTTACGAATTCTGTACTTATTAGCATTATAACTTGAACAAAGGTTCCAGATTTGACAACCAAAACACTCTCCGATTGCCACCACAACTCGGCGCCTGCATCCCAGATGGGCATCACTTGTTTTTCTATTCTTTTCTTCAAAATTAAGAAAAATGGGTAACATGACAAAGTTAAGGTTACCTGTGAAAATGTAATGGAACCATGATGTAGCCATAGATGATGAAAGGGACATTAAACATCAAAAACAAAATCTGTAGTTACCATCTGAGCAGGAGGTGTTCATTTAATTGAACAACATGCCCATGTGCGGTGAGTGACCCAAGCCATCTAATGGTGATTTGTTAAAGCATGGCAAAAGCTTGAATGAGTACTGACACCAAGGTATGTAACAGACTTCCACCTTCTTCATGCTCTGCAAACGATTGCTCTATTAGGTTTTTCCAATTGCTTGCATACCAAGACAATTGAGTCTGGGTGTAAGATACCCTGGTCATCACTCTTGTATCAGCCGATGTTAGGGAATGTAAAGAACTTCTTCAATTAGCATATTTCCCAGAACCCCAGGGGCTCAAATTACTCTGGTTTCCAAAACCAAGTGAACATCAAGTGACTGCTGCAGTATCAACTGAGCTTAACCCTGTAACCAACATGGTAAAAAGATGACACTTGCAAAAAAAAATAAACCAGGGAATAAGTAAACATTTTTATGTTTTGTTTCATTCCACAAAGCCATGTTTTTGAGGCAAATATTGAAAAAAAGAAATAAAAAAAAAATTGAGTTGCAATTTTTGTGAATAATGCTGCATGGTAATTTATGTTGCAAGGGTCCTGCAGCTCTTTGAATTCTGGAACTTGTAAATCATATTTCAATGAGCTGGAAAACCCTTGAATACCACTTGCCACCTGGAAAATGCTTTTTGCGAGTATTACACCTGAGGTTGTTTTTATGTCTTAGGATGTTCTAACTTTTGAGGATGTATTTATACTTACAGTGTTTTCCAATCCATATTGAGGCCATCTGTCAGCGATTTCCAGTACTTTCATTGGAGCATTGAATAATGATTCAAAAGACTACAAGACACTCTGTGATAGGTTAATTTTGGTGATCTTTTTTTCTCTCAGCCATTCCGGTAATATATAAGAAGTATCACTATAAAAATACAAGAGTGTCAAAAATATGTGGAATACTATAAGAAAGTCTAGAACTTGGCAGGTTGTAAAAGGCCTGGCAATCTAAAAAATCAAGGCGTGCAAAACAGTTGACCTCCTCAGATTGTTATTTTGGTTATATTCACTTCAAGGTATTAATATTGTGACTGAAAAATTGTACTACATTCAGCTACATAGTGAAAAAATTAGCACACACATCTTCTCATTATTCAAAATATTGCTTTCAATTCTTATGTGACTGTCTTCTACACTCAAAATCTATCGATGTGCAACACAGAAAGGGTCATGAATTATTGTGAATCAATGAAACATTGACAAATCGTACCCTGAACTCAGGGGAAGAAATGATAATAGATTTTAAAGGCAGTCCCAGACAGGTCTGGCATTTCAGAAAATCAAAGGGTGCAGAAAATTGCCCTCCTCAATTTTTTCTAGGCGTGCAGTAGGTGTACAGCACTCCTGCACTCCTAAAGAATGCCAGGCCTGTGGTAAGTGCAAATTCTAAAACAACTGAATATTGAAAAAAAGAGTACAGCCAGTGGCAATATGTAGTGGTGCACCAAGTGCACTTGGCAAAAATAATTGACATCTGAAGTATGGATGAGCATGCATGTTGCTCACAAAATCTGTGAAACACAAAAATGCAGTCTGTTGTAGAAAACCATACGACTGTGAGGATTAGAAACCACCACTAAACAAACTGGCTGGGTTCCCATTGCTCCTTGTATTTTGAGGCCCAGAATGCTGGAAAATCTTTGAATCTTTTCCTGTATATCCCTGGACATTCCTTGAAAAAGAGTACAGGAACCCTTAGCCCTGTGTTACCTTAGGTAAAGGGTTAATACTGCTGTACACAAGGATTTTTAGGGGATGTAAATGCAGTACTATAATTGCACAAGCGACCTCTTGATCTGATCATGATTTGGTTTTTGACTCACTTTCACAGGTATGTGAGAACATTGTGGCATTGTGTACTAGGGCACAGTGACAATACACTTGCCCTCAACTAATGCTAACCCTGCTCATGCTGGGATTCCTAAGCTGGAGAGTCTGAACTAATGTTATAACCCTGGCTGTAAACAGTGTCATTAACCCTATACCCAAATGAATCATCCGCCAACATGATTTACAAATTGAGTAGCTGAAAAAATCGCGGTGGCTCAGTAGGTAGAGGTGCAGACTGCAAGCCGAGAGGTCCTCGGTTCGAATCCCACCTGCGGCAACCGCGTTGTGTCCTTGGGCAAGATACTTCATCTCCATTGCCCGCGTGGGGGCAGGATGACGCCGTGTACTAAGGCGTACTGCACGTCGATGGTGCGCATGTCTTCAACCAATCTAACCCTGCCTGTGCTGCAGTACGGAGTTACGATGTTGGGGAGCTGGCAGCTGCTCGTCGTTGCTTGGTGGTTCTCTCCGGGTACTCCGGCTTCCTCCACGCGTAAAACTGTCACGGTCATGATTAGCCATTGTGCATAAATATGTGACCTTAAACATAAATAAATAAATAAATAGCTGAAAAAATTATTTTTGGGTTTATCCCTTTACCTAACATGAAAGGCAGGCAACACTTAATAAAATTTGTAAATAACTAAATTTTTTTATTTTTTTTACCTCAAAAACATAGCTAATGACCCCCATTGGAACGAGCTCAATGACCTTGTTCAAATGAGGGTCTCATAAGCTATGTTTTTGAGACAAAATGCAAAAAATAATGAAAATTGAATGGCAATTTTAGTGAATAGCGCTGGCTGGATTCGGCCGTTATGCTTGGTAAATGGTTAAGCTCAAACTCATGACATGACCCTGGCTGTTAAAAGTGGTATTAACCCTTTACTCAACCAACTGAAAACATCCACCCACATGTTTTACAAATTGAGCAACTGAAAAAAAGTATGGGAAAAGTTCAACAAAACCATATCATGTGACACCTTAATTGGAATGAGCTTGTTGAGCTCATTTCAACGAGTGGGTCACATGATATGGTTTTGGTGAAATATTTTGAAGAAAAAATTATTAAAATTATAAATTTTGATAGTTTACTGTGGGTAAAGGTTTAAACCCCCCAGAAAACAAGCAAACACACTTTCAGCAATCATTTTGACGAAAAAATGATGAAAATTATAAATTTTGATATTGTGTACTGTGGGTAAAGCTTTAACCCTTTACCCAATGAATCGGCCACATCCGTCTGCGTAATATGCAAATTCAGCATCTGAAAAAAAATTATTTTTCTAAAAATTTCAACCAAACCATATCATGTGACCCCTCTTTGGAATGAGCTCGTTCCAATGAGGGGTCACATGATATGGTTTGGTTGAAATTTTTTGAAAAATTAAAAAAAAAATGGTATTTAAAATAATAAATTTGGGGATCGTCTGCATTAGGTGAAGGGTTAATCCCCAGTAAACAAGCAAACACACTTTCACCAGTGGGGCAAGATTTCATGAAATATTGCAAAATCAAGCCCAAATCCAGAAAAAAACAAATGGAAATAGTATTTGAGATTCAGTGTTCTCATATACAGCTCAAAGTTTGCTAAGCACCAAATATTTGACACATCATTGTGAAATTTGCTTATGACATATTTGCGATATTTTTGGTGGATATGATTGAGGAAAGTATTGAGATGGTCCCCAGTGTTTATATTAGCTCTCTTGACAGGTAAACTTTTCGTGACAGTCATGGAAAGCATGTACCCCTTGATTTTCATGATGTTTTCGTATACTGTCTACATGTACATGACATGTGTAGGGTATTCAATCTTCATTTCAACACAAACCCTTGTGATTTAATGATTGAATATGGCAAATGCAAATGTAAGAAGACATTTGTCTGAAGCAGAAATGTGGTGGGCTGCAGGGATGGTGGAACAAGTGGCTACCCATCGTCAGGTTGGTGAAGCCCTTGGTGTGCACCATACGGTGATCACCAGGGCCTGGGCAAGATTTATGCAGTATTGCACACCAGTAAGATGGCATGGTGGTGGCAGAGACAGGGCAACATCTGCTGCTGAAGACCAGTTTTTGATTATTCAGGCCCATAGGAACCGTTTTGCCACAGCAACCCAGCTTCGCAGTGACTTTCAGAATGCATCCCGGTTAAATATTTTGACACAGACTATCCGAGCAAGGTTGCACGAAGGTGGTCTCCGATAGAGAAGACCATGTATTCCATTCCGCTGTCCCAGAACCACTGCCAGGCACGATATGAATGGGCCATGGACCACGTTGGATGGACCAGAGAAGACTTGCAACCTGGCCTTTTTACAGATGAGTCAAGGTACTGCCTGGACCACACAGATAGGCATTCTAGGATATGGAGAAGACCAGGAGAGCGACTTCATGCAGCCAACATTGCTAAGCATGACCGCTATGGTGGAGGGTCAATCATGGTCTGGGTGGCATCAGCTGGGATGGACGTACAGAGCTATGTGTCCTTGGAACATGGTACATTGACTGCACAACAGTATATTGAGGAGATCCTGGATGTCCACGTCAGATTGTATGCAGGTGCAATGGGTGATAGATTCATTCTGATGGACGATAATGCCCGTCCTCATGTTACCTATGCCGTCGGGGAGTACCGACAGAGGGAGGGGGATTGAGAGTATGGTCTGGCCAGCAAGATCCCCCGACCTCAGTCCAATCGAACATGTCTGCAGCTTGCAATTTCAGCCCGTCCAGCCCAGCCAAGAAGTGTCCAGGAGCTTGGTGCCATGCTGGTCCAAGAATGGAACAACAACTCACAAAGGACCACCAGTAACCTGATTAGGGGCATGAGAAGGCATTGTCAAGCTGTAATTAACAGTAATGGGTCTCAGACTTGATATTGAAGGCATACCAGTTCGCTCCGTCAACTTTTTGGCATATTGAAAAATTTCCTCTTTTACCCAAAATATCCTTTTTCCATGGTTGTCGTATTCAAAAGCTAAAAAATAATGTCAAACACAAATGAAATCTTAATTTCTGTACTTAAATCATTAAAGATATAATTAAAAATTATATACACTTTTCATTACAATATATTTCAACTAAAACGTAAAACAGGTAGTTGGATGTACTTGGTGCTTAGCAAACATTGAGTAGTATATTTCTCTTTCAACAGGTAAGATTTACAGGTTTGTGGCAAGGAAAGCAGACAGAATTTTGATCCAGTCATGATCCAGTTGGAATTCTATGTCTGCTTTTATAATCACATAACTGCAACTTCTTTTGAGAAACGGAAGAGGAGATGTGATGAGATCATTGTCAAAGAAGGGAGTTTGTGCTGAATAAGAAAAGTATACTGTGAAATCCCGTTAATTGAATAGCCACTTGGCAGGTGAAAAATCTTCAAAATACAGAAGTATACAATTAATAGGGATCTGGTCAGTTTCCTTTCTAACAATGATAAACTGAGCATTTTTAGCTCAACTTGACAAAGTCAAGCTGAGCTATTGCCATCACTTCTTGTCCGTCGGCGTACGTACATACATACGTACGTACGTACATACGTCCACAATTTCCTTTGGCACACCTCACAGGTCGCATTTATGATCAGATCACTTTGAAACTTGGTATGCTTGTTTGGGGTGACCTCTAGATGGGAGCTATCGATTTTCTTCAATTTCTGTCAAAAAATGTTGCCGCGGCGAACTTTCTTAGAACTTAGTTTAGTCAGACCTCAATATTTCCCTTTGGCACACCCTACAGGGCACATTTATGATCGGATTACTTTGAAACCTGGTATACTTATTTAGGGTGACCTCTAGATGTGAGCTATCGATTTTCTTCCATTTCTGTCAAAAAATGTTGCCACGGCCAACATTCTTAGAACTTAGTCTAGTCAGACCACAATATTTCCCTTTTGTACACCCTACAGGGCACATTTATGATCAGATTGCTATGAAACCTGGCATGCTTCTTTGGGGAGACCTCTAGATGGGAGCTATTGATTTTTTTCCATTTCAGTCTAAAAATATTGCTGCTGGCAACGGCATTTGAACTTAGTTTAGTCAGTTAATATTTCCCTTTGGCACACCCTACAGGGCAAATTTATGATCAGAACGGTTTGAAACTTGGTATGCTTGATTGGGGTTACCCGTAGATGGGAGCTATCGATTATCTTCCATTCCCGTCAAAAAATGTTGCCGCTGGCAATGACCTTCAATAAACTTCGTGCACTAATGCATAATGTTCTGGATGGCATATGGATGTTAGCAGTTGATTTCTCACTAGCAACTTATCCCTTTTGCACTCTCTACAGGGTATATTTATGAATTTCCATAAAAAAGATAAAAAGACCATTGCCACCATCCAGGACTGTCAAACTTAAAGCATTTGTTCATTAACATCTTCCTTTGGAATGCCTCAGAGCGCACATTCATTATCGGGTTGTTTTGAAACCTCATATGCTTATTCGGGGTGACAGAGATAGGACCTATCAATTTTCTTTTCATTTCTATCAAAAACTGTGGCTGTCAGCAACAATCTTTGAATCTATTGCATTTGTGCATTTTCATTCTTTTTTGACATGACCAACAGGGCACATTTATCGTAGGATTGTTTTTGGACTCTGCATGCTCGTTAGGTGAAACCTTTACATGTTGATTCATTTCTGTGAAAAAAGTTGCCGTTTACAATGATCTCCGAACTTAATTACTGCATTTGTGTATCGACTTTCTTCCTTTAGCCAACCTTACAGTTTACATTTAAAACACATAGATTGCTCTGACATTGGCACACACAGTGCTGTTATGTTGAAGTTTCACCAAGTAACGTTAGAACCAGTGATATTCAAATTTACCACTTCAAGTTTGTCAAGATGAGCTACAGTGTCATTGACACTTTCATCCATTCAGTCAGGGTTTCCACTCATCTGAAAAGTCCTTGAACATTGAAAAGTGATTCTTTCTGTCCTTGAAAAGAACTTGATTTTCCACACCCTCCTTGATAAGTACATAAATTCAGTTTACTTATAACCCTGGGAACAGGAAGTTTCATGATAACCTGCCTCACATACATGCAATGTCACAAAATCTGTCAGGAATCACATCTCTTTTGATCTCTGTATTGCCCCCTTAATGCGCTCGAAGGACAAAAATTATCTAGTTAGTTAGATTTTCCTGAAATCAGGTTCTTGAGGCTGAAATTCTTTGTGTTGTTCATGGTGTTGTAAGTTCATTTGAAATTATGATAGTCCTTGAAAATCTCACTCATAGACCTTGAAAAGTTCTTAAATAGTGCTTGAAGTTGATTTTCTAATGTCGGTGTTAATTAACAGGAGTTTATTCTATAACCTATTTGCAATTACCAGGTCAAGTCTGTATTGAAGGTATGCTAAATGGTTTGGAAGTCATATGCAATTATCAAGGGCTAACTTATTCAGTTAAGAGATATCCAAATAAATGGGCTCCACTGTACTATGATGATGATCAGTGACATCAGAGATCTTCAGTTATAAAAAACTGGGGGGCACAATGGCTCAGTGGTTAGAACATTGAACTTCAAACCAAAGGGTCTGCGGTTTGATCCTGACCAGCAGTAACATGCTGCGTGGTGTCCCTGGGCAAAGCATTTCATCCTGATTGCTCATATGGTGGCACAGTGATGCTGTGGCATACTGCACATTGATGGTGCACTTCCCTTCAACAAATGCTAACCCTGCTTGTGCAAGTTTGTACATGTGGGAGTTTGATTTGCTTATTGGTGCTTGTTAGTTCTTTCTGAGCCTCCAACCATAAAACTCTGACACAAGGCAACCCTGCCTGTCAAAAGTGTCATTAAACCCCACTAAATAAGTAAATAATTATCAGAAACTAAATTGTGGTGGTCTTAACATTTTATTCTGCAAATAGTGTAACAGGTTCTAGTGTAGATGAATATCATAATTTAAGCTTTTTTTCAGGATGAACTTGATTTTCTCTGGAGAGATTCATGCCACAACACTAGGGATATTAATTCCTGTTTTTATTATCTTACTTAGCTAATTTATTGCCTGTTCAGTCCCCAAGCTCATCAAGGTTTGCTTTCTGAGAGCATAAATTTCTTCATTATGTTGTATATTTGGTGGAGTTCTAAGAGGAATAAATTAGGAAAAAATTGACAAAAACACTCATCCTTTTTCTCCAGAGATTTGTCTTTTTTCATTGTTTTTTAAAGTATATTGAGTACCAGTCACAATGAATTTTAACTGGAGTGGTTTAATAATAAATTAATTTAGAGCAAATTAATTGAAATAGATATGGTAATCCCATTATGATTAGATATGCTTAATAGAGTAACCATGTTAAATTGCACATAACCAAGTTTCTTTGGCTTCTTGATTTCCTTAAATGTCCTGAAATTTGGAAATCTCTCGCCAAGGACCTGGGAAGGCCTTGAAAATTAGAACCTTAATTCGTGATGAGCCAATTAATTAGGATATCATCGACCATCAGCTGATATCTGACCATTGATTGACCCACCAGTAAGTGGGGTAAAGATGTGCAAATGCTGATTGTCAGAAAAAAGTATGTTAACATTATCATGCTGTTAGGCCTCGATTAATATACATCCTGTTTTAGGATGGAAAAAGGATATTTTAGAATAGAAAAAATGTTTCAACAGTACAGTTATATAACAGTTCAATTTGAACTTGTTAACTGACACGTGCAGGTCAGGGTTCAACCGACAACACTTCATCTTAGAATACTACTTACATGGTGTTTCAGCGGGGTGAAGAGGACTGTACTACCCTTCTGAGATCTGTATTTCCTGAGGCTGAAGGCCTTAGGAAATACGAATTTCGGAAGTGTAATACTTGTCGTACACCTTTCTGAAACACTGTGTAACTACTATTCTACTACCCTTCTAAGATCTGTATTTCCTGAGGCTAAAAGCCTCAGGAAATACAAATCTCAGAAGGGTAGGACAGTCCCGTACACCCGCTGAAACACCATGTGACAAATTTTTTCCCCTGTTCCTTCAGTGTGTCGAGTTTTGTTTTATTATATAATCCCCAAACTGTATTTCAGTGATGAAAACCTTGATAAAAGTAATTGGAGAAACTGAAAGAAACATACCTTTCTTTATTATTGAACAAGAATGATTTGGAGTTACTTCTCTTCGATTGAACTCAAAACATTTGGAAGACTTCAATTCAAGTACATTGGAAAATGACACATCATTTTATGGTGGGACACAAGTTAACTTTATAAGTGTTTTATTCATTACATTGGTGTGTTGTGTGTCTTGGAGAATCGGGGACACAATATGCAAACTTGTATAAGTGCTTTAATAAGTTTCACTGAAGAGACAATTCACATGAGATAGGTTGCATGTTTCTCAAAACCACAACAGATCTGTCGTGTAGAAATGCCACAACAGAATTCCTCTTCTCAACAGTAAAATTGGACATGGGAGTATGCAAAGTTGTTTTATTTCAAGTTTTCGGATTCTCATGAAACAATATTGTTCTCATTTTTAGCTCAACTTTGATGTAAGTCAAATTTGAGCTTTTCCTGTCTGTCCGTCAACAATTCAATATGGCTTGGGCTAGAGGCCGCATTTATGAACCGATCTTGACGAAACTTCTTGGGTACCTTTGTTATCACCGTGGGACAAGAACGAGTGTTTTTGGGCCCGGTCCGAAATTCAAGACGGCCACAGGCAGCCATTTTGTACAAAATTAGGTGCAATCAGATTTTTCCGCAGAACTTCCATATGAAAGCTCTGATTTGAATAATGTTTTGTATGAATGTTTAGTACCATGGAATACATCACATATAATACAGGTTTTTTTCTCGTGTGTAAGTTATGCAAATTAGACTAACTTTGATTTATTTAGTGTTACTTTCAGCACTGTAAGTGCAAATGCCAATACAGCTCGGGCTAGAGGCCTTATTTACGAAACTTCTTGGGTACCTTTGTTATCACCATGGGACGAGAACGAGTGGTTTTGGGTGCGCTCCAAATTCCAAGATGGCCACCAGCAGCCATTTTGTACTTTAGTTAGTGCCATCAGTTTTTTGTACAGAACTTCTGTATGAAAGTTCTGATTTGAATAAACTTTTGTATGAATGTTTGGTAGTAACATGGAATACATCACATATAATACGTTTTTTTTTCTTGTGCAGAAATTATGCAAATTTGATGAACTTTGATTTAGTCAGTGCTACTTATATACAGTAAGTGCACATGCTCAGGCTAGAGTCTGTACTTATGAACCGATCTTCACGAAAATTCTTGGGTACCTTTGTTATCACCTTGGGACGAGAATGAGTGTTTCTGGGTGCGGTCCGAAATTCGAGATGGCCTCCAGTGGCCATTTTGTACCGAAATTAGGTCTAATCAGTTTTTTGTACACAACTTCTATACGGCTCAGGCTAGAGGCCGTATTTATGAACCGATCTTTACAAAACTTCTTGAGTACCTTTGTTATCACCGTGGAATGAGAATGAATGTTTTGGGGTGTGGTCCGAAATTCAAGATGGCCACCAGCAGCCATTTTGTACCAAAATTGGTGCAATCAGTCTTTTGTACAGAACTTCTGTATGAAAGTTCTGATTTGAATAAATTTTTGTATGAATGTTTAGTAACATGGAATACATCACATATAATACAGGTTTTTTTTTCTCGTGCAGAAATTATGCAAATTAGATGAACTTTGATTTGTTCAGTGCTACTTATACACAGTAAGTGCACATGTCAATACGGCTCGGGCTAGAGTCTGTATTTATGAACCAATCTTCACGAAACATCTTGGGGTACCATTGTTATCAGCTTGTGACAGAAACGAGTGTTTTTGGGTGCCTTTGTTATCACTGTGCTATGAGAACAAATATTTTTGGGTTCAGTCAGACCCACTCTGGGACTCAAACATTTCTTTTCTAGTTTAGCAACTAACTGTCACCCCCACCTTTACAATACTTTACCTATATATTTGTTACATGCTATGGTCAGCATTTATGTACGGACCGTTACAATACTTTGCATGTACCTTTGTTATCAGGTCATTACCTAGATGTTTGTCATTGCTGTGTCACATACTATACTTGTACATGTCTTAAACAAGTTGAGCTACAGTGTCATTGACACTTTCATGTTTGTGAGTCTGAATGTTTATGATTACTGACGAAAATGTTTGAGGCGATGGGTGAAAGGGGAATCGGCGAAGTGCACCATAGAATGTCTGTACACCCCTTTTAGCTGTGAAGTGATATTCTAATGCACCCTGTTGAACTTCGTACACCCAATTGCAGTTAAGTGTTCCGTACTGGACCCATTGGATACTTGCTTGTATAATTTTTAAAGGCTGATAATGTCAGTTATGCACAGAAACACCAGGGAAAGCAATGGCTGAAAAAGCAGTTATTTACTGGGCATGTGTGTACCTCTAACGGCGGTCATGGTGGTCACATGGAGCATCTGCAGTACAACATGATTCTTTGAGTAGGCCTACCAATCTGGCACAGGTCAAACACGGGTATTTTGGGGTGGACTTTTTTTGGCATTTCAAGGGTAACGCTTTTTGTACTGAATCCGAATTCATTTGATATCACTCTTTTGGCATTTCGAGTTATTTGCTTTTCCCAAAATGGCCAATAAAATGGAATCAAAATCTTGTCATATCAATGATAAATGATGTCTACAATGTTTCATTATTATTTTTTATTGTGTCAGCTTTTGTTCTGAGTCTATATCTAATCAACTCACAAGCTTTTGCACTCCAAAATTTCAAATGATGCAGCACTTTTTCAAGATGGCTGTCAGATTGGGTCCAAAATTGAAACAATTATTGCAACAAAAATATGTCTCATTGGCTTTTCTGCTTCACATTGCCAAACTGATCACACATCCAAATGGAATACTTAATCAAAGATCAATTCACTCCGTCTTCCACCCTTTCTCAACATAAAAAAGGCCATGGAAGTGGTGATGAATGGGGTTGGTGGAGTGGGGGGAGCTGCCTGCCCACCTCTCAGTCCCCATATTCACAAATTATGTACTGCTGAAGATAATTATACCCCACGCAACGAAGTTGCTGGGGTATAATGTTTTTGACTGGTCCGTCTGTCAGTCCGTCAGTCCTACTTGTTTTCCGGACTTTTTTTCTACACGCTTCCAGATATTGAGCTGATTTTTGGTATGTGAGTCTAACATGGTGGCCTACAGGTCAAGTTTGCATTTTTTTCCACTCCACTGATTTTTTCCGAAATTACGGCCCTTGGACTCTGAAAAATTCATCAAAATTACAGTTTTCCAGACTTTTTTTCTACACGCTTCCAGATATTGAGCTGATTTTTGGTATGTGTGTCTAACATGGTGGCCTACAGATCAAGTTTGCATTTTTTTTTGCTCCACTGATTTTTACCGAAATTACGGCCCTTGGACTCTGAAAAATTCATCAAAATTATAGTTTTCCGGACTTTTTTTCTACACGCTTCCAGATGTTGAGCTGATTTTTGGTATGTGAGTCTAACATGGTGGCCTACAGATGAAGTTTGCATTTTTTTCCGCTCCACTGATTTTTACCGAAATTACGGCCCTTGGACTCTGAAAAATTCATCAAAATTACAGTTTTCCAGACTTTTTTTCTACACGCTTCCAGATATATGAGCTGTTTTTAGGTATGTTAGTCTAACATGGTGGCCTACAGATCAAGTTTGCATTTTGTTCCGCTCCACTGATTTTTACCGAAATTACGGGCCTTGAACTTTGAAAAGTTCATCAAAATTACAGTTTTGCAGACTTTTTTTCCTACACGCTTCCAGATATTGAGATGATTTTTGGTATGTCAGTCTAACATGGTGGCCTACAGAACAAGTTTGCGTTTTGTTCCGCTCCACTGATTTTTACCGAAATTACGACCCTTGGACTCTGAAAAATGCATTAAAATTACAGTTTTCCGGACTTTTTTTCTACACGTTTCCAGATATTGAGCTGATGTTTGATATGTTAGTCTGACATGATGGCCTACAGATCAAGTTTGCATTCTGTTCCGCTCCACTGATTTTTACCGAAATTACGGCCCCCATAGACTTTGAAAAGTTCATCAAAATTACAGTTTTCCAGGCTTTTTCTCTGCTTGAATTCTTTCAGTACCATTGAAACGACAGAACACTGTTTTCTGCAGTATTCCTAGAATCTATGTTTATTTTTAAAAAGTGATTAGAGCTTGAAATATTGGGGCGCGTGGGGTATGTGAGCGTGCTCACTAAGGTTCTTTCATTATGCCAACTCACCACCTCGATGTGGACCAACACCGGTGCTCTTTATTTGCATATGTTTTTGTCTGCCATTTGAAGCATATGTGTTTCTCAAAATATCATATATTTCCTACTGCTCAGATATTTCAAGTTTTGAGTTAATTGTGTGAATCGTATCTTCCTTTTTCACTCATTTATGTTTGAACACAGGGTTCATTGTTCGGATTTACAGCTTCTCAGAACAAACCTCTCCATTGCCTGATTTCATGTATTCTAAGGCTCTATGATAACATGGTCAGTCAACCACATGATCGCTTCTCTCTGGAAACTTTCCCAAATTACTGGAAGAAGAAAGAAGCATTAATTCCTTTCAGTCTTCATCAAATAACATCAGTCATTAAGGCCAGTAAACATTGTCGGAACGACATACATGTCACTCTCATTGATAACTGACATCAGGTCCCGCCCTCACAATCACAGGTCATTAGACATGTGAATCGACTTACAATTCACAAGATCACATTGGCCACCATCTTAAACAAAATACTGCTTGGTCTGAGGGCCCCTTCCCATGACAAATAGTTTCAGTAACCGGATGTTGAGCCATTCATACTTAAAACAACATTGTCTGTATGTGGGGAAGCCTGCCCTGCTGAAGTTGCCAGTATCATAACTAGCTGTGTAACATAATCAATGACACAACTCCAATTGGCACTGTCCAGTCTCACAAAGTGCAAATGTTTGATAAAAGAACTACATCTTTACGATGCAACAACCAATTATACTAAGTTCCTGAGGTTCAAACTCTCTGCCAAATCATCTGTACTATTAAATGGCAAACAAATAGTTTCTCCTGAAAACAGGAAGCTAATTCAAGCATATTTAAGAATCAAATTGAAATTGAAATAATCACAGGACCCTACATGAATAACAGACAACAGTCAGAAATTTCTCGAATAACTCAATATTTTCTTTTTCTGTTTCAAAAAAATACAGTACAGATACCGTGGACTGGTTGAATTCCACGTGTCCATCAGGCATGCATGTGTTTACTAGGTAAAAAAATCATCTGCATCAAAATTTCTATTGCACCCAGTGCTTTATTAATTTAATTTTTAATTATTATTCCTGTTATTAGTGTTTGGAATCTTAATATTATTGCATCCATGGAAATATTGTCCACCCGTGGAAAGTGACCAGTTCACGACAGCTGTACTGTATTACCCCTCGTTGAAATAAACTCAGTGAGCTTGTTCCATTTATATGGTCATAAGCTGTTTTAGGGACAAAACATAAAAAAAAAAATACTTGAATGGTGAAATGTGAAAAGCTTTTGATTGGTTTTGCGATTAAATTAGGTAAATGGTTAAAGATGTTTTCAACTGTTAAGAAAACATTAAGCAAACCGGTGAAGAATTGATCAGAATTAAAATTCAATATTATTACATGTTTGGGATTCCATAAATTGTTAATGGTTCTTTGGCTACTATAATTCTTGTTACATTTGATTTTTCAGGTGTTGTGATCAGTTTAAAATACTAATTGTCATATAATAAACAAATTACTTCAACTGTCATTTGATCTGTGTTGTTGTATTCCGTCTACATCTGCGGCATCTTGTTTGATCTAGCCAATCTCATCACGTCAACTTGACGGAATTCAAAAACACAGATCAAATGGCTGTTGTAGTGATCTGTATTTGTATACTGAACAACCATGATTAGAACATCCACGCATTGTGGTTGCCATTTACAGATTTGTGGGCTGGGATGCAGCAGGTGAGGTGATGGGTTAACCTTTTGTATAATCTTGAGATGACATTTTAGAAAAAAATGTGAAATTTTAGGATATTGTTTGACAGGCTTCTGTGAAATTGGAAAACATTTCCAGTAAATTCTGAAAATGGTTCTAGTTTTCCCTGTCTTGATGAAACTTGTTCTCTATTCTTGAGCTAATGCTTTTCTCTGTAAGGGGCAGCGGTCAGTGGTACTCCAACCCCAACCCAAGTACAGCCAAAGACCACCACAGCCCTTAAAATTAAACCCTGGGTTCATGGTTCCTGAACTGTTTTTGCGAAATAAAAATGAAAAGTAATTTGAAACATACTGTATTTATTTTATGAATAATAAACTGTTAAAAAAAAAGAAAAGAAAAGATGATAACAAGACTTAGTGTAAACAGGAAGCACACACAATCACTGAAGTAGGAGCGTGACGAAATGGAGAGGGAAGATCAAAGTTCACCTAAAAGGGTATATTTGTGTCCTAGTATACTACCGGATCATATTTATGGTTTATTAGCTTATAAAATATTAAGACCATTGGAGGGTAAATCAAATTCACCTAAAAGGGTACATTAATGTTGTAGTATACTACTGAATCATTTTTATTGTTTCCCAGGTTATAAAATATTCGACTAATTTCTGACAAGTCTTCCTAAAAGCCACAGAATTTAGCATTTGTAAATAAGTTATCTGTCTTCTAGGTAACAATCCCCCTCAGTTGAACCCTCTATAAGATACTGATTTTATTCTCCAAGAGGATACACACACGGCCAAACGTACGTATGCACGGCCGTCAGGCTAGACTGATGGGTGAGCGGATGGATGTACAACAAACGAACAACGGTTTGTACCTTTGGCTTCTGGAGCCGAATTTTACATGTTTAGTTACAACTACAAGCTTAACTGACAAGATTTTACACCGTTATAAAAACCAATCATCACCTATCCAAAAGGCAGAATTATAAGTGGTTATTTAACAACTCCGTAGTTGATGGAATATAATATTGTCCAGAATTCCAAACATCGCTTTGTGTAAGAATTCCGTAATCTTGCATAAAATTATTACAGATGAAACATTGAGAGGAATTGTTAACTGCAGTTCCGTAGATGATGGCGACTATCTGATTCTTTTGTGTGAGATATATAAATCTTCTGGCTGATGCCTTTGGTTGAGGGTGAACCAAAGTAAAGGATAGAATAGTAACCGTCTGATTTGGGGTATTCCTTTTCCGGTGATTAGTATAAAAAAAAAAAAAGTATTATGATAGGGGATTGAAACCTTGGGTTTTTGCTCCCAATGGTTTTGTTTGGAGATGGACCCACATTCTTATCAAGTAAAATTAGGAATGGGATGGATTGATCCTTATAAGGTTATCAGAAGGAGAGTTACCAAAGTCTCCCTTTTCGTGTGGTTGGTGTGCTTTCCCCAAATGTAGAAATAAAACAAAAATAAACCAATTCCATTAATCTTTCATAACAACTTGGCACATTACAATGGCCAAAACTCATAACTTTAAATTGGAACAAACCCATATGTGTAGAGAAAGCTGTTTTTGATTTATCGTTTTCCTCCATTTCGCATTGCCATTATCCTGATACCAAATCCAAAGTGCTAAACCATTTTGCACCAGATAGGGCGTCTATCGATTCATCGATCCTGGGCAATGGATAAGCATCCTTCCTTGTAACAGCATTAAGTTTACGATAGTCTACACAAAACCTCCAAGAGTTATCTTTCTTACGTACCAACAACAAAGGGGCTGACCAAGGGCTATCACTGGGTTCTATTATATCATCCTCCAACATTTTTGTAATTTCATTTTCAACTATAGTTTTCTGAGTATATGGTAACCTTCGAGGTGGAATTTGAATTGGTCTTGAATCACCAGTATCAATTGAGTGTTTAACCAAATTTGTTCTTCTGACATAAATACATTTTGATATTCCATCATAAAATCATGTAGTTGGTTTTTAGCTCAACTTTGGCGAAGCCAAATTTGAGCTTATGCCATGGCCCATCGTCCGTCTGTCCGTCTGTCAACAATTGGATACGGCTCGGGCTAGAGGCCGTATTTATGAACTGATCTTTACAAAACTTCTTGGGTACCTTTGTTATGACCGTGGGATGAGAACGAGTGTTTTGGGGTTCGGTCCGAAATTCAAGATGGCTGCCAGCCGCCATTTTGTACCGACGATGCAGAAATCTGTTTTTTGTACAGAACTTCCATATGAAAGCTATGATTTGAATAATTTTTTGTATGAATGTTTAGTACCATGGGATACATCACATATAATACGGGTTTTTTTCTCGTGCGTAAATTATGCAAATTAGGCTAACTTTGATGTTTTTTGGTGTTACTTTCAGCACTGTAAGTGCAAATGCCAATACGGCTCGGGCTAGAGGCTGTATTTATGAACCGATCTTTACGAAATTCCTTGGGTACCTTTGTTATCACCGTGGGACGAGAACGAGTGTTTTGGGGTCCGGTCCGAAATTCAAGATGGCCGATGGCAGCCATTTTGTACAAAATTTGGTGCAATCAGATTTTTGCACAGAACTTCCATATGAAAGCGCTGATTTGAATAATTTTTTGTGTGAATGTTTAGTACCATGGGATACATCACATATAATACAGGTTTTTTTCTCGTGCAGAAATTATGCAAATTAGATGAACTTTGATTTTTTCAGTGCTACTTGCGCACAGTAAGTACACATGTCAATAAGGCTCAGGCTAGAGTCTGTATTTATGAACCGATCTTCACGAAACGTCTTGGGTACCTTTGTTATCACCTTGGGACGAGAACGAGTGTTTCTGGGTGCGGTTCAAAATTCAAGATAGCTGCCAGTGGCCATTTTGTACCGAAATTAGGTCTAATCAGTTTTTTGTACACAACTTCTATATACGGCTCAGGCTAGAGGCTGTATTTATGAACTGATCTTTACGAAACTTCTTGGGTACCTTTGTTATCACCGTGGGATGAGAACGAGTGTTTTTGGGTGTGGTCCAAAATTCAAGATGGCCACCAGCAGCCATTTTGTACCAAAATTAGTGCAATCAGTCTTTTGTGCAGAACTTCTGTATGAAAGTTCTGATTTGAATATATTTTTGTCTGAATGTTTAGTAACATGGAATACATCACATATAGTACGGGTTTTTTCTCGTGCAGAAATTATGCAAATTAGATGAACTTTGATTTATTCAGTGCTACTTATACACTGTAAGTGCACATGTCAATACGGCTCGGGCTAGAGGCTGTATTTATGAACCGATCTTCACAAAACTTCTTGGGTACCTTTGTTATCTCCTTGGGACGAGAACGAGTGTTTCTGGGTGCAGTCCAGAATTCAAGATGGCTGCCAGTGGCCATTTTGTACCGAAATTAGGTCCAATCAGTTTTTTGTCACAACTTCTACACAGCTCATATTTGTGAACTGATCTTCACGAAACTTCTTGGGTACCTTTGTTTTCACCTTGGGACAGGAATGAGTGTGTTTTGGGGTGCCTTTGTTATCACTGTGCTATGAGAACAAATATTTTGGGGTTCAGTCAGACCCACTCTGGGACTCAAAGATTTTTTTCTAGTTTAGCATCTGACTGTCACCCACCTTTACAATACTTTACCTATACATTTGTTACAGGCAACGGTCAGTATTTATGTACAGACCGTTACAATACTTTATATGTACCTTTTTTATCAGGTCATTACCTAGATGTTTGTCATTGCTGTGTCACATACTATACATGTACATGTCTTTGTCTTGACAAGTTGAGCTACAGTGTCATTGACACTTTCATTCTGTTTTTAAATAAAGTTTTTGTTTGTCCTCTGATACACTTCACTACATAAGTTGCATTCCAAACAGAATGCAACTATACTTGAAGATCAACGTATCTGTAGAGAACACTTTCATTCTATTTTCAAAGACCATTTATGAGATAACATATATCTTTAACTGAGATGTGACAGCAACAAAATAAAACAAAATAATGATGGGTAGTTTGTGTGCTTTCCAATTTCCTTCACTCTTAAAAGAAAAGAAAAGATGATAACAAGATTTAGTGTAAATAGGAAGCACAATCACTGAAGTTGGAGTGTGACGAAATGGAGAGGGAAGATCAAAGTTCACCTAAAAGGGTATATTTGTGTCCTAGTATACTACCGGATCATATTTATGGTTTATTAGCTTATAAAATATTAAGACCATTGGAGGGTAAATCAGATTCACCTAAAAGGGTACATTAATGTTGCAGTATACTCCCGGATCATTTTTATTGTTTCCCAGGTTATAAAATATTACACTAATTTCTGACAAGACTTCCTAAAAGCCACAGAATTTAGCATTTGTAAATAAGTTATAAGTGTCTTCTAGGCAACAATCCCCCTCTGTTGAACCCTCTATAAGATACTGATTTTATTCTCCAAAAAGATACACACACGGCCAAATGTATGTACGCATGGCCGTCAGGCTAGACTGACATGTGGGCAGACGGATGTACAACAAACGAACAACGGTTCATACTGTTGGCTTCTGGAGCCGAATTTTACATGTTTAAATTACAACTACAAGTTTAACTGGCAAGATTTTACACCGTTCTAAAAACCAATCATCACCTATCCAAAAGGCAGAATTATTGACAAAGATTGTGGTCAAGTTAAATGGACAGGTTTATTTTTGTTTTATTTCTATATTTGTGGAAAGCACACCAACCACCTGAAAAGGGAGACTTTGGTAACTCTCCAAAGAGAGAGAGTAGTCAAGCGAACCTGTAGATTCTTGGACCGCAACCTAAGTGATTTGAAAGGGCCGCGACACGGCTTTTAATAACAACTTCAGCCAATACACAGCGAACATAGATTACAATACAATGGCACCGATCACTTCCCACAAATCAGACTCCCATTGGTCCTCTCATAAAGAACAGACCAACCAGAGCCTGGATTGTAGAAAATGTTCGGCTCAAATGGCAAAATGGCGAGCAGCAACAACTTAACGCTCAATTTCCAAAACACTGTCAATAAACAGGACTAAATTAACAGTGGGCCTCCAAAAATCACCACAACAACTTTAAAAGTTAATTATTATACACAAATGGCTGAAATAAGTAAGAAAAACCGGACGCGAAATGCTACTAAACACTGAAACAATGCTTCACCCAAATCAACTCTGTCACACCTCAAACAATATTTTTTGTATTTATTGATAAATGTCTCTTATAATTGTTTGCTTATCTCCTTCACTGTTGGTGTGATGTTTCCAGAATGAGTTTCAAATTATGAGTATGAAGTGTAAATGTGCATGTCCAAAGGACTTTTTGATTTGACAACTTTTGCCTGAGGTGTGACCAGATATCTATACTAGAATAACAAATACACATCTCTATTTCTAAGCATCTATCTTTAATCTGCCCTTCTATTATACAGTAGTTCCAAACATTCTACAATAATATTTTTAGGTTTGTTTTTAATAATGGTTATTACTCGGTGACCCGAAACATGGAGTGCGACAGGGGGATCCACTTTCACCATATCTTTTTATACTAAGTGTGGAAATCCTTAGCACAGCACTTAAATATAACCTCAATATAAATGGTATATCTGTAAATAATTTTGAATATCATACACAGATGACCAGGGTCTTTCTGAAAGACAACAGACTCTCTTTAAATAATATGCCCAACACAGTACATATATTCTAATATTTCCAGATTGAAAGTGAACTTTTATGAAACTCAAATAGTATGGTCAGATCAAAAAAAAGAAAGCGATACAGAAACGTATTCTGACCAAAAAGTTCACTGGAATCCCAAGCCTTTGTTTACAGTTCTAGGAATTGAAAACAATCTAAAAAATAACTTCATATTAAATAATTTTATAAAGAAGATGGAAAAAATTACTACAGTAATTAAGTCACTTGTCCTTTAGAAACTTAACATTACTTGGTAGAGTCACAGTGGCGAAAACCATCACATTGCCCATCTTGATACATTGTCTAACAGACCTTCCAAATCCTTCAGAAGAACTATATAAAAAACTACAATCTCCGTTGATCAAGTGTGGTGTTTTATGATCAGGGAAAAAAGACAAAATAAATCAATGACCACCAGTGTAATTGCGTAATGACCAGATTGCAATTAATCAAAAACAATCAAGATCTTAAAAGCTGACAAATAATTTTGACCAGATCGTGACATAGAAATATGGTCAAAATTTTTGGCCTGCTTTTCTGACCAAAACACAATAGAATTTACTAATCAAAACGGAAAACAAGGCAATTTTTTTCTGGGATGCTATTTTCATTTGTTTTTTCTTGATGCAGTCTTGAATACACAGTATTTTATTCACAAAATCGTAAGCAATTGATGTAAATGTGTCAAATCATGATCTATCACAAAAGGAATGTGTTTGTGATCGCAGTACTGTATTTACATACTACTATGTACCTCAGTATCATATATTGTTGAGGCTGCAATGCAGTAGAGTCGAAACAATCATGGTTACTTCATTTTGAATCGCTGAAGAATTGAGTATATTTCAATTTATTTCAGATTTCTTTGTGGATGTTTGTATCATAGTGAAAGAGAACCTGTATGCGGGATTCCTGTTCTTCATAGTAGTTAGATAGTGAGAAATATTTCAATCAACAACTTTTACTTATGTAGTTCTACAAGGTAAGTTTAATGATTGATTACCCATGTTAGAACAACTTGATTATGCATATATATGAAAGCTGCTCTAAAGGGAGTTAACTTCCGTGCATGACAATTTTGACAAATTTATATATATATATATATATATATATATATATATATATATATATATATATATATATATATAATGTAGAATGGTATAATTAACACCTTGAGATACCCATGAACATTTTGTATGTCTTTGGAACAAGCTGTTTGATTATGCTTTCATTGGGTTCAGACAATTCACAACAACCAAATGTAAATTTTGTTCGTACAAACAGAGAACGTCTTGGGCCTGTACAATGTCAAACTGGAAAACGTTCATTCTAGCTAAACTAATCATTCTCTCAACGTAGCCATGGATCCCAAGTCTTTGTTGATACCTCGTTCAAATCCAACAAATAAATGGATGAATTGTTTGACAACCTGCCTGGTGTTGATGTCTTCAAACAACCCTTCAAGATTGAATGCAGATGTCAGAAACGGAATGATTAGGAGAATTGAAATGATCAGCAACCGGCCATCCGGAGTTTTTGGCCTGGATATCCTGGCTATGTCCGGTGATTCATTTCTGACCTGTTTCGCCTGTATAAAACATTCCAGGACATTTAGCACAAGACGAAAATTACACAATACCACTGGAAATACAAGAGTAACAGACGTTTGGCACATATATGCAACCGTCTTTTGTGTGAAGAGTATGCATGCTAATAAGTCTAGTCATTTCGCATTTGCTTCTACCACATGTACTCATCCCAGGTGTATCACTTTTATCCTTAAAAGAACTTGACACAAGTTATTTTTGAGATTAGGCATTTGTTTTGCCACTAGAATACTTTACTTAAATAATAGTCCTCAGACAACATGGACTGTAATTCAGATGTTGTACCACACAATTTCTCTAAAATTGGGTGATACGTTACAACTAAGGGAACACATTCCGGCTGAAATTTTTTGTTGCACACAAATAGATCAACCCTGTCCTTCCGTTTAGTGCTCTCAATTTGAGAACAAACTAGATGTTGATCATAACCCAAAGATTAAAATACATTGGATAAAGTATCAAGCTGTCACGAGTTTTCATATCCGAATTGATCTGAGCATATCTTAAACCCTGACTATAAATAACTGAGGCATCAACAAAGGCTAGAGATTGAACTTTTCAGTCTTCGTACAGGCCTACGTCGCAAAGTTCTCTGTTTGTACTAATGTAATTTTCATTTGTTTGTTGTGATTTTTCTGAACCTGATGAAGCCGTAAGCCAAAAGCATGTTCTGAAGACATATAAAATATTCATGGGCATCTGAAGGTGTTAGTTATACCATTCTACTATCTCCATTTATAGACTTGGCCCATACAGCTATTGAAGATATATTATAAACTAAGTAACTCTTTACCTAATGTGAATAGGAGACATAAATTTCCTGAATAACTATAATTTTTCATCTCTCCAATATATAGCTTACATCCTCTCATTGAATTGACTTTTGTGCCCACTTTCCAATGAGAATTCTTATGTTGTGTTTTGGGGGCAAAAATTGGAAAAAAAGAGAATTTGAAAAGCATAGCACTGAACGGTTTTGGTTGTTACGTTGGGTTAAGAGTTAATTTTTACAACAACAAACTAACAGGCCTATAAGTTTGGCAAGAAGGATCATTTTGTTGCTCCAGTAGTCACACAGATTGTATTGCATGTGAACAATGATCATTCTCCCTAGGAAAATTAAAGATTAACTTGTGTTGACACATCGCCAACTCTCAAATTTACTTGATGACATGTCCATTGTGTAAAATGTTATTTAATTTAATTTAATTCTTCAATTCACCAGTTTGAGAAAAACACACTAGTATGTGAAGAATAAACAATTTCCTGTCATATCACATTTTGGATATTAACCTTGCATTCTTAAATTCACGTACATCCAGTGGGTTTGCAGTTTCTAGGCAAGTTTTGGCTGCCCATACAGGCACCCAAGACTTTCCAAGAAACAACTGCCAAGGTACTTACACTGTAACTTGCAAGTTTACCTAAGACTTATTTGGGGCACCTATTTTGTTTCAGTAAAAATTTTCTCAAAGTCAGAATCAAGCCTGAGATTTAACGCGTTTTTGGAAATTTCTGCTTGTCTGCAGAGTCTATATTAGATTACACATGATCAGCCTATTACCTCACACAAACAGAAAAAAACTTTTTATTTTTTGCCTAAAACCATGGCTTCTGCCCCCTCTATGGAACAAGCTCAATGAGCATTCCGAAAAGAAGTCATAAAGCTATTGGAAAAGTAATTGCTTTGTTCTGGTAACATGCCCCTAAAATTAGGGTTGGTCGTAATTTTTTTTTTCCCCATGCAAGCCAGAAAATAAACAGACTGACATCTGCAAAATGAGGTCCCGAGAGGATGAATTTAGTGATGCATCACTAAATTTACCTTCTGTGAACCCCAATCTGAATCAGGGTCTCATAACTAAATAGAAAGCAGTGCCCAGAGGATAAATAGGCCCACTGTATGGGATAGCATCATCATATTCACCCTCTGGGGACCTCATTCTGCAAATGTCAGACTGCTTATTATACCACCCACTTGAAAAGTGGGAGGTATATAGTGTTCACTTGGCCCGTCCATCTGTCTATCCATCCGTCCATCCGTCCATATCGCTTCAGGGGGCGTTCACATCTGCTATCCACAACTCCTCCAAAACCAGTGAACGGATTTCATTGAAACTCTCAGACGTTCTTTTACATACATTGAAGATGTGCACCTCCTATTTTCTTTTCAGATATTTTCATTTTTACAGTTTCCCATATTGAAAAATGAACTTTGTCAGATTCAATTGACATTCTGTACAGATCTGCTATCCGCAACTCCTCTTAAACCATTGAAAAGATTTCATCGAAACTTTCACACCTTCTTTTACATACATTGCAGATGTGCACCTCCTATTTTCTTTTCAAATATTTTCATATTTACAGTTCCCCATATTCAAAAATGTTCTTTGTCAATTCAGGTTTTAGTAGGAAGGGGTATAGATCTGCTATCCGCTACTCCTCTTAAACCATTGAACAAACTCAATTGAAACTCGCAGACCTTCTTTTACATACATTGAAGATGTGCACCTCCTATTTTTCTTTCAGATGTTTTCATATTTCGATGTCCGTCCGTCCGTCCATTATGCTTTAGAGATGTACACATCTGCTATCCGCAACTCCTCTTAAACCATTGAACGGATTCCATTGAAACTCTCAGACATTCTTTTACATACGTTGAAGATGTGCACATCCTATTTTCTATTCAGATATTTTCATATTTACAGTTCCCCATATGCAAAAATGGTCTTTGTCAATTCAGGTTTTAGTAGGGAGGGGTATAGATCTGCAATCTGCTACTCCTCTTAAACCAAAATCCATTGGAACTCTCAGAAATTTTTATTATATACACTGAAGATGTGCATCTCCTATTTTTCTTTCAGATATTTTCCTATTCCGACATACGGCCGTCCGTCCGTTATGCTATAGGGGTATTACGTTTTGGGGGGGGGGGGGGGGGGGGGGAGCGGGGTTGGGTGGTACACATCTGCTATCCTCGACTCCTCTTAAGCCAATGAATGTATTTCATTGAAACTCTCAGACGTTCTTTTACATACATTGAAAATGTGCTCCTCCTATTTTGTTTTCAGATATTTTCTTTTTTACAGTTTCTCATATTGAAAAATGAACTTTGTCAAATTCAGTTGACATTCTGTACAGATCTGCTATCCGCAACTCCTCTTAAACCATTGAACAGATTTCATTGAAACTTTCAGACATTCTTTTACATATATTGAAGATGTGCACCTCCTGTTTTGTTTTCAAATATTTTAATTTTTAGGGTTTCTCATATTTATACCACCCACTTGAAAAGTGGGAGGTATATAGTGATCACTTGGTCCATCCGTATGTCCATACTTCCGTACATCAGTACATCTGTACGTCCGTATGTCCTTCCATCTGTCCATCCGTCCATCCGTCCATCCTTTTCAGATATTTTCATTTTTAGCTCAACTTTGGCGAAGCCAAATTTCAGCTTATGCCATGGCCGTCTGTCCGGGCCAACATTGGTGGTTTAGGGAATATTATTATTAGGGGCTACCTCCAAATTAAGGTAGTGTTAGGGGTAGGAGTAGGGTGGGGTTAGGGTTAGGGGTAGCCCCAGAGTAGGGCTTAAGGTTGGGGGAGGGTTAGGTCCCAAGGGGGGGGGTAGGGTTGAGGTCCGGGGTGGGGTTTTAGTTTTAGTAGCCCCTAAACCGAAAAATAGCTCCTAATCCTATTGGTTTGGCTAGGGTGGGGTTGGGTCAGGGTGGGGGTTAGGGTTAGGGGTAGCCCCAGAGTAGGGCTTAAGGTTGGGGGGTTAGGTCCTGGGGGTGGGTGGGGGTTAGGGTTAGGGGTGGGCTTTTAGGGTTCAGGGTCAGAATGGGATGGGGTTAGGGTGTGTTTTTTGGGTGGAGGGGTGGGGTTAGGGTTAAATATAAGTTCTAGGGTAGAGGGGGTGGGGTTCTGGGTAAAATAAGGTTTTGGACTTAAAAAATGTTTTTTTGGTAGCCCATAAACCCGAAATGTTGGAGCGTCCGTCTGTCCGTACGCCAACAATTGGATACGACTTGGGCTAGAGGCCGTATTTATGAACCGATCTTTATGAAACTTCTTGAGTACCTTTGTTATGACTATGGGACGAGAACGGGGGTTTTTGGGTGCGGTCCGCACTTCAAGATGGCTCCCAGCTGCCATTTTGTACCGACGATCCAGAAATCTGTTTTTTTGTACAGAACTTCCATATGAAAGCTCTGATTTGAATAATTTTTTGTATGAATGTTTAGTACCATGAGATACATTACATATCATACGGGTTTTTTTCTCGTGCTTAAATTACGCAAATTAGACTAACTTTGATTTATTATTCCCCCGAAAAAAATTCGGGGGAATCTAGCCGTGACGTCGTCTGTCTGTCTGTCCGTCTGTCCGTCCGGGCGTAGACGGAATTCGTGTCCGCTCCATAACTTCTTACAGACTTCAAGGATATTAATGATACTTGGTATTATTATTGCCCACAACCAGAGGGTGTGTGGCGAATAAGGTTGGAATGGCTATCAAGGCTTTTTTTCGGGGGAATCAACCACCCTTTGGTGGCCATCCTCTAGTTTAGTGTTACTTTCAGCACTGTCAGTGCAAATGCCAATACGGCTTGGGCTAGAGGCCGCATTTATGAACCGATCTTTACGAAACTTCTTGGGTACCTTTGTTATCACCGTGTGATGAGAACGAGTGTTTTGGGGTCGGGTCTGAAATTCAAGATGGCCGCTGGCAGCCATTTTGCTCAAAATTAGGGGCAGTCAGATTTTTGCGCAGAACATCCACATGAAAGCTCTGATTTGAATAATTTTTTGTATGAATGTTTAGTACCATGGGATACATCACATATAATACGTTTTTTTTTCTCGTGCAGAAATTATGCAAATTTGATGAATTTTATTTTATTTAGTGCTTCTTACACACTGTAAGTGCACATGTCAATACGGCTCGGGCTAGAGGCTGTATTTATCAACCGATCTTCACGAAACTTCTTGGGTACCTCTGTTATCACCTTGGGACGAGAACGAGTGTTTCTGAGTGTGGTCCAAAATTCAAGATGGCTGCCAGTGGCCATTTTGTACCAAAATTAGGTCTAATCAGTTTTTTGTACACAACTTCTATACGGCTCAGGCTAGAGGCTGTATTTATGAACCGATCTTTACGAAACTTCTTGGGTACCTTTGTTATCACCAACGGATGAGAACGGGTTTTTTGGGTGTGGTCCGAAATTCAAGATGGCCACCAGCAGCCATTTTGTACCAAAATTAGTGCAATCAGTCTTTTGTACAGAACTTCCGTATGAAAGTTCTGATTTGAATAAATTTTTGTATGAATGTTTAGTAAAATGGAATACATCACATACAGTATGGGTTTTTTTCTCGTGCAGAAATTAAGCAAATTAGATGAATTTTTATTTATTTAGTGCTTCTTATACACTGTAAGTGCACATGTCAATACGGCTTGGGCTAGAGGCTGTATTTATGAACCGATCTTCACGAAACTTCTTGGGTACCTTTGTTATCACCTTGAGACGAGAACGAGTGTTTCTGAGTGCGGTCCAAAATTCAAGATGGCTGCCAGTGGCCATTTTGTACCAAAATTAGGTCCAATCAGTTTTTTGTCACAACTTCTATACAACTCTTATTTATGAACTGATCTTCATTGAAAAATGAACTTTGTCAAATTCAGTTGACATTCTGTACGTTTCCCATATTGAAAAATGAACTTTGTCAAATTCAGTTGACATTCTGTACAGATCTGCTATCCGCAACTCCTCCTAAACCAGTGAATGGATTTCATTGAAACTCTCAGACATTGTTTTACATACATTGAAGATGTGCACATCCTATTTTCTTTTCAGATATTTTCATTTTTATGTGTACCCATACTATGTATGGTACACATAATGCTGGCATCTGGGTTGGCCATCTGTCATTCGTCCATCCTTTGTCTGTCCGCCCGTCCATCTCTCTCACTGTCCATCTGTCCATCCATCTGTCTGTCCATCCGGCGTCCGTATCCATTTCTTTGGCATTCGATAATAGAGCTGGGAGGTTATTGAATTTTGGGTCGGTTTCGGTTACAACTCGGTTTTTAATAAAAGAGTGGGGTTACGGTTTCGGTTTCGGTTTTTTTATTAAACAGTTTCTAAACCAAAATAACAGAAAAAAATTAAGTTGTATGAACTAAATAATGATTGAATAAACTCTCCCTGAGTGTGTGAAAACTTTGTCGAGTCGTTGACACTTGGAAATAATATAAACGAACTTTAAGAATCGACTCAATGTGCCTTGTCAAATTACTGGTGTTTCCATGCTCACAAGAAATATATTTAGACAATATTTACACTCAGCTGACTTGAAGTTTTATCAGTTTTGATAAAGTGTTCCCATGTAGGGCTCTTCTCGACTGTAATTGCCGCCATTGTTTCAGAAAAAAACACGTAAAAACGTAATTCTCATGTGACATTCAAATAACCGAGAAAGTCGGTTTTTCGGTTTATCGTCAGTCTCGGTTGTCAGTTATTTTTTCATAACCGAAACCGAGTTGTTTTTCAGTTAACCTCCCAGCTCTATTCGATAACTTGAAAATATTGCTTGGATTGTCAAGATACTTTGTATTTGTGTTCAGGTTACTGATGTGCCAAGCTGTATAGTTTTTGGTGTAAATCTGATAAATTGATCCTGAGATATTAACCCTTTATCCTTCAGATTGAAAATTCCTCCAATCCCTTTGGCATTCGATAACTTGAAAAATATTGCTTGGATTGTCAAGTTACTTTATATTTGTGTTCAGGTTACTGTGCCGAGCTGTATAGTTTTTGGTGTAAATCTGATGATTTGATCCTGAGATATTAACCCTTTATCCTTCAAATTGAAAATTCCTCCAATCCCTTTGGCATGAGATAACTCAAAAAATATCAGTCCGATTGTCATGTTACTTCATATATGTGTTCAGGTTACTGATGTGCCGAGCTGTATAGTTTTCGGTGTAAATCTGATAATTTGATCCTGTGATATTAACCCTTTATCCTTCAAATTGAGAACTCCTCCAATCCATTTCTTCGGCATGCGATAACTCAAAAAATATTAATCCGATTATCAGGTTATGTTATATATGTAATCAGGTTACTGATGTGCTGTGCTGTATAGTTTTTTATGTAAATCTAATAATTTGGTCCAGAGATATTAACTCTTTATCCATCAAATTAGGCACTCCTCCAATCCATTTCTATATGTACCCATACCATGTATGGCATACATAATGTCGGCATCTGTGGTGGCCCTCTGTCATACAGCTTTCTACTAGTTGCACGTATGGGTACACATCTGACGATTTCATCGGCCTATTTTTACAGTATCCCATATTGACAAATGAATTTGTCAAATTCAATTGACATTCTGTACAGATCTGCTATCCGCAACTTCTCTTAAACCATTGAACAGATTTCATTGTAACATCCAGACAAGGGGGGGGGGGGGGGGTGGGGGGTACTGGATACACATCTGCTATTCGCAACTCCTCTTAAAACGGTGAATGGATTTCATTGAAACTCTCAGACATTCTTTTACATACATTGAAAATGTGCAGCTCCTATTTTGTTTTCAGATATTTTCTTTTTTTTTACAGTTTCCCATATTGAAAAATGAACTTTGTCAAATTCAGTTGACATTCTGTCATGATCTGCTATCTGCAACTCTTAAACCATTGAAACTTTCCGACTAGGGCTATCGCGATTATTCGATTAGTCGACTAATCGTCGACTATTGAAGTAGTCAACGTTTTTTATTTTTAGTTGATCGTCGTTCATTTTCAAGGTGGTACACGTCTACTACACGTTGGGGCTAAATTGCATTGTTTTGTGAGGTGAATGATCAATGAAGATGAATAACTTTAAATATCTAACCATAGTTAACATTCATATCCGGAAGACTGTACGACTGTCACTGACTGTGTAAGAAAGAACACTCACAGTTACTCGAGAAGAATAGATTTTTCTGAATTTCTCCAGTCTTGTACACACGAATGCACCCATTGGAAAACCCAAAGCGCGGAAGTGACAAAATTATGACGAAAGTCCGAACGTCAGATCACTTCTCGAAGTTCGGAACTTCAGACTAAGATCCAATTTTAACAACTGACGAGGGAATGCATAGATCTCAATGTTCAAAATTTTGAGAAACTTATTGCAGAAAGGAAACATATGCAGGAACGTTCTTTGGTAAATTCATTTTAATTCATCGGCTTCAATCTAGTTCAAACTTGGACCCGCAGTCAGTAATATTATTTTGGGAGTTGGTACGTCCTACAGGACGTACCAACCCCAAAAATTATATTACGGACTGTGAGTCCAAGATTAGACTACATGTAGCTTCAGTCGGGAACGATTTGTTGTTCCCACAACCCCACTTCGTCTGAACACACTGGTGCCATTGTCATTTTCAGAGTTTTACGAACAGAAGAATGATTTGCTAAAAAATCATGGGAAGCGACTATTAATCGACTAACCGTCGATTACAGGTCACGATTAGTCGATTACAAAAAATGATAGTCGCGACAGCCCTATTTCCGACATTCTTTTACATATATTGAAGATGTGCACCTCCTGTTTCGTTTTCAGATATTTCCATTTTTAGCTCACCTGACTTTCAGTCAGGAGAGCTATAGTGATCACTCACCATCCGTCGTCCAGCGTCCGTCGTCCGTGAACATGGTGTTTGCGTCTTCTCCCAAACCGCTGAACCAATTTAATTGATATTTGAGATAATAGTTTGTTATGACATCGCAATTTGATTTTGTTCAAATCAAGTTGCCTCGCCCGTGGGTAGGGCCACACCCAAAAAGTATGCTGAAATCTTAAAAAATCTTCTTCTCATGAACCAGCAGTAGCAGAGACTTGATATTTGGTGTGCAGCTTCCTTTTGAGGTGTAGACTCAGATTTGTTCAAGAGAAGTTTGTGGGGCTATACTTGGTGTCGTTATGGGAGGGGCAAAATTTTTTGCCCCGCCCAAAATTTCTATTTTCCAAACCAAGAGGCTGATTTGAACCAAATTTTATGTGAGGGCTTATTGGGTCATAAGTACCTAATTTATGCTGATTTTGTTTTCCCCGTAGCCCCATGGGAACCGCAGGAGCTAAAAATAGAAAAAAATTAAAACGCCCATATCTCCAAAACTGCACGGCACCGAGAATTTTTATTTGGTGTGAAGCTTCCTTAGGACCAACAGAAAGAATTGGTAAAAAAAATTTCCGTCGGTTTTATCATAGAGTACAGTTTCGGGACTTTGAAAAAGTGCTGAGTCAGCACTCTTTAACACTGTAGGCAATGGGAAAAACATTAAAAAATCTTCTTCTCCAGATCCAGCAGGCAGAATCTTTTGATATTTGGTATGCAACATTGTAGGGTGGATCTGATTCAAGTTTGTTCAAATCGGCCCCCTGGGTTCATATTTGGGCTCAGTATAGGAGCCCGATTTCGAACTTAGTGCATTTCAAATTTCTTAAAAAATCTTCTTCTCCAGATCCAGCAGGCAGAATCTTTTGATATTTGGTATGCAACATTGTAGGGTGGATCTGATTCAAGTTTGTTCAAATCGGCCCGCTGGGTTCATATTTGGGCTCAGTATAGGAGCCCGACTTCGAACTTAGTGCATTTCAAATTTCTTAAAAAATCTTCTTCTCCAGATCCAGCAAGCAGAATCTTTTGATATTTGGTATGCAACATTGTAGGGTGGATCTGATTCAAGTTTGTTCGAATCGGCCCCCTGGGTTCATATTTGGGCTCAGTATAGGAGCCCAAATTTGAACTTACTGCATTTCAAATTTCTTTGAAAATCTTCTTCTCCACATCCAGCAGGCAGAATCTTTTGATATTTGGTATACAACATTGTGGGGTGGATCTGATTCAAGTTTCTTCAAATCGGCCCCTTGGGTTTATATTTGGGCTCAGTATAGGAGCTCAAATTTGAACTTAGTGCATTTCAGGCAAATTTCTTTGAAAATCTTCTTCTCAAGATCCAGCAGGCCAAATCTTTTGATATTTGGTATGCAACATTGTGGGGTGGATCTGATTCAAGTTTGTTCAAATCGGCTCCCTGGGTTTATATTTGGGCTCAGTATAGGAGCCCAAATTTGAACTTAGTGCTTTTCAGGCAAATTTCTTAACAAATCTTCTCCAGATCCAGCAGGCAGAATCTTTTGATATTTGGTATGCAACATTGTGGGGTGGATCTGATTCTATTTTGTTCAAATCGGTTCCCTAGATTCATATTTGGGCTCACTATAGAAGCTCGAATTCGAACTTAGTGCATTTCAGGCAAATTTCTTCAAAAATCTTCTTCTCCAGATCCTGCAGGCAGAATCTTTTGATATTTGGTATGCAACATTGTGGGGTGGATCTGATTCCAATTTGTTCAAATCGGCCACCTGGATTCATATTTGGGCTCACTATAGAAGCCCAAATTCAAACTTAGTGCATTTCAGGCAAATTTCTTCAAAAATCTTCTCCAGATCCAGCAGGCAGAATCTTGTGATATTTGGTATGCAACATTGTGGGGTGGATCTGATTCAAGTTTGTTCAAATCGGCCCCCTGGGTTTATATTTGGGCTCAGTATAGGAGCCCAAATTTGAACTTAGTGCATTTCAGGCAAATCTTCTTCTCAAGATCCAGCAGGCAGAATCTTGTGATATTTCGTATGCAGCATCCTTAGGGGGGTGAGATGCAAGTTTGTTCAAGCCATGTCCCTAGGTCCATGTTTGGGCTCACTGTGGGAGCTTGAATTGTAACTTTGTTCGAAATGAGGAATTTTCTTAAAAAATCTTCTTCAGATCCAGCAGTCGGAATGGTTTGATATGTGGTGAGTAGCATCCTTGGGGGGGTGGGGGGGGGGGGGGGGGGAGTCAAGTGTGTTAAAGCCAAGTCCATGGGACTATATTTGGGCTCCCTGTGGGAGCCCAAATTATAACATAGTCAATATGAGGAATTTTTCTTTAAAAATCTTCTTCAGATTCAGCAGTTGGAATGTTTTGATATTTGGCATGGAGCAACCTTAGGGGGCTGAGATTCAAGTTTGTTCAAGCCAAGTCCCTTGGTTCATATTTGGGCTCACTATGGGAGCCTGAATGACACCTTAGTTCAAAATGAGGAATTTTGTTTAAAAATCTTCAGATCCAGCAGATGAATGCTTTTTATATTTTTTATGCAGCATCCTTAGGGGGGGGGGGGGGGGGGTAAGATTCAAGTTTGTTCAAGCCATGTCCCTAGGACCATATTTGGGCTGATTGTGGGAGCTCGAATTGTAACTTTGTTCAAAATGAGGAATTTTCTTTAAAAATCTTCTTCTTCAGATCCAGCTGTCGGAATGTTTTGATAATTGGTGTGCAGAATCCTTAGGGGTGTGAGTTTCAGGTTTGTTAAAGCCAGGTCCCTGGGTTCATATATGGGCTCCCTGTGGGAGCCCGAATTATGACTTAGTTCAATATGAGGAATATTCTTTAAAAATCTTTTTTTAGATCCACTGGTCAGAATATTTGGATATTTGGTTTCAGCTTTTATTAGGAGGAGCAGATGCAACTTGTGGAAATCAATTCTCTGGGTTGATATTTAGACTACCATGTCAGGTGAGCGCCTCAGGCCCCCTGGGGCCTCTTGTTAGGGTTTCTCATATTTAAAAATGGGCTTTGTCAATTCAAGCTTGCGAGGGGGAGGGGGGATGAGGGTTTGTTGACATTTGCTATCCACAACCTCTTTTAAACTAGTGAATGGATTTCAATGAAACCTTCAACCATTGGTGTCAGTGTTTGTGCTCTCTATATTAAACACACTTTTACTGTTGTAAACTGTTTTTTGGTGGGAGTGGGTGGTATCATTTAGTGAGCAGTGCTCACAGTTTTTCTAGTTTTCAGGCCTGTTCCCATGTAACACTCATCATCAGGCTGATATGGTGTTAAACAACAATAAATAAATAATCATCAGTATAAAGGAGAGACTGGTATATTCACTAGCATGAATAATTATACCCCCGCTTCGAAGAAGTGGGGGCTATATAGGAATCGCCCTGTACGTCCGTACGTCCGTCCGTCCGTCCGTCCATCCGTCCGTCCGTCCGTCCGTCTGTCCGTCCATCCGTACGTCCGTCCGTACGTCTTTCCGGACATGAAATTCTTGTGTGTGCAACTCCTCCTACATTTATCAATCAATTTGGACAAAACTTTTCAGACATCATCACTACTAAGTGAACATGCGCATATTCCAAGATTTTTGATCTGCGACAATTTTAACCAGGTTTTCTCCCTTTGACTTAGATTTATTGTGTCTTTCCATCCGAACAAATTCTTGTGTGCGCAACTCCTCCTACATTAATGAACCGATTTTGATGAAACCTTTCAAACATCATCTCTACTAAGTGAACATGTGCATATTTCAAACTTTTTAATCTGCGACAATTTTAACCAGGTTATCTCTCTTGAACTTTGATTTAATATGGGTTTCTACATGAAATTCTTGTGTGCGCAACTCCTCCTACATTTATCAATCAATTTGGACAAAACTTTTCAGACATCATCACTACTAAGTGAACATGCGCATATTCCAAGATTTTTGATCTGTGACAATTTTAACCAGGTTATCTCCCTTTGACTTAGATTTATTATGTCTTTCTGTTCGAACAAATTCTTGTGTGCACAACTCCTCCTACATTAATGAACTGATTTTGATGAAACCTTTCAAACATCATCTCTACTATACTAAGTGAACATGTGCATATTCCAAACTTTTTGATCTGCGACAATTTTAACCAGGTTATCTCTCTTGAACTTTGATTTAATATGGGTTTCGGCATGAAATTCTTGTGTGCGCAACTCCTCCTACATTTATCAATCAATTTGGACGAAAGTTTACAGACATCATCACTACTAAGTGAACATGCGCATATTCCAAAATTTTTGAGCTGTGGCAATTTTAACTAGGTTATCTCCCTTTAACTTAGATTTATTATGGGTTTCTACATGAAATTCTTGTGCGTGCAACTCCTCCTACATTTATCAGTCAATTTGGACAAAACTTTTCAGACATCATCACTACTAAGTGAACATGCGCGTATTCCAAGATTTTTGATCTGCGACAATTTTAACCAGGTTATCTCCCTTTGACTTAGATTTATTATGTCTTTCCGTTCGAACAAATTCTTGTGTGCGCAACTCCTCCTACATTAATGAACCGATTTTGATGAAACCTTTCAAACATCATCTCTACTAAGTGAACATGTGCATATTCCAAACTTTTTGATCTGCGACAATTTTAACCAGGTTATCTCTCTTGAACTTTGATTTAATATGGGTTTCTGCATGAAATTCTTGTGTGCGCAACTCCTCCTACATTTATCAATCAATTTGGACAAAAGTTTACAGACATCATCACTACTAAGTAAACATGCGCATATTCCAAAAATTTTAGAGCTGTGGCAATTTTAACTAGGTTATCTCCCTTTAACTTAGATTTATTATGGGTTTCTACATGAAATTCTTGTGCGTGCAACTCCTCCTACATTTATCAATCAATTTTGACGAAACCTTTCAAACATTATCACAACTAAGTGAACATACGCATATTCCCAAATTTTTGATCTGCGACAATTTTAACCAGGTTATCTCCCTTTAACTTGGATTTATTATGGGTTTTCAAATGGGATTCTTGTGTGTGCAACTCCTCCTACATTAATGAACCGTTTTTGAATACATGTTACACATTGTAAATGTGTTTTTCCAAATGTAAACCATATATGTGTGGGCTCTTTAAGTATTCAGTGCTGTTCTGTGGAAGGCCACATGCAAATACAAATTTCAACAACAAAAAATGATCTTTATGTATACATTTCCTTATGGCCTTCGCCTACATGATCAGAAGTGCATTCCTCTAAAAACCCAAAGCGGGGGTATTAATCACCTTCAGTGATAGTTCTAGTTGATTTTGAAGTTTGTTTCCATTCTATTCCTTCCTTGATATTCTCACTATTTTGGCCTCTGTCAAAGAAATAAACATGATCATGAATGAATACCCCCAAATTTCCCCCTGGCCAAACCTGATAATAGCATACCTGTATGTGCAGGGAAACACTTTAGGTCACTGAGCATTTCATTTCACCAGAATCGTGATTCACTTGTCTAGAATTGTCTTCAGTCAAACTTCATAATTGGGAGTTTCTGACTGGTTGGCAACATGAACAACAGAAATCTCGGAATGAAAATTGGCAGAGGATCATTCAGGAGAGTGATTCCCCCTCCACTAAAATATGCCAATTTGAAATTCACATTGTTAAGTAGCCGTAATTGGAGGATGTGGTATACTCATTTGAACTGAGCATCTATTTCAGGCCAGGTGTGTCTACAAAAGTCACCCCAGGACAGCAAATAATAAAGGTCATTGACAAGTAAATAATCTTGGAATCTGGATAAAATATATTTGTTTATTAGTTCTCCAGCCAACATTGTAGGTGCTCTTCAAGACATTATGTTGAGTTTGATGGCTTCAGAAGCATCACCAGAACACAGCACTTCAATAGAAAATTACTTTTTGGGTGAATTTTTTTAAATGTTGAAACGTGATAAACATTCCTGTACAGTTCTTTACTTTTCACGTATTCTCACGCTATGGTATGTAGCCTTAATATACTACACGATGACCCTGCCGACATGGTTGCCATTTTGATCTATCGTGGAAATTCTCCTGAATTTGATTCAGCGGGAAAGTATTTATTGATGTTTTGTAAATGCATAAGTTCTGCATAGAACATTACTTTGCCTTGCCTAGCACAATTTGAGTATAACACTTGATAAACTCTTCTGGAATCGCTTAGTGATTAGAAGTTTTTCTTCCTTTGCTTCTAAACACAGATTTGTCCCTTCACTGGAATGCGCTTGTTTAATGAATGCAACTAAGTCTTCAATTGTAATGTTAAAATTTGTATTCGCGGCACAGAAATTTTAGATGTCCATAAATTTTGGCAAAATACGCCTGGTTTATTTTTAGCCTTCTTCCATAATGAGCATGCAGTTGCTATGCAATTTACATATATGATTCTCTTTAACATATGAAGTGAGAACTGTTATTGGAAATAAATATGCAGTTAACTGGTAGATTGCTGGAAGCCCACATTTGGGTCTTTATTCTGAAGTGAAGGTACCATAACTTAAAAGCTTCATATTCTGTCAATGTGCTCCATATTATCTTTGAAGTGAAATTATTTAGTCTGTGTGGATTTGCCTCTGGGCACTCTTCCATAAATTGTAACAAGGAAAAGACATGGGAACAAATTTTATGACCAAAAATAATTCAGCACTGTACCAGTTAATAGATGTTTTGTTTTGAGCACTATCTCATCCAGTATAGTACAGTGGAGCCCACTTAATTGGATATCTCTTAATTGAATAACCCTGTTAATTGAATTTAATTTCCAAACACAAAACCATTTACCATACCTTCAGTATAAATTTGACCTGTTAATTGAATATAGGGTATAGAGGAAACTCCTGTTAATTGAATAAAAAAATTTGTAACATGTGGGGAAATTACCCCCACTCTCCCCAGTTTTCCTTTGTTTATAGACGTACTTGGTATCAGTACATCCAAGTCAGGCATTTAATCTATTATATCTTGTTTGACAGAGCTCATGGAGCTCTGTCAAACAAGATATAATAGAATAAATGCTAAGTTTATCTCTCAAATACAGGAAAGTGACACAATCCCTGTTAACTGAATACTCCTGTTAATTGAATAATTTTCATTATCAAAGTGGCTATTCAATTAACAGGGTTCCACTGTATACTATCTGGAGAAATTATGGATGCCAAGATTTGTTTTCAGTGCTATGATTACAAAAGTGGATAAAATTTTGATCAAATCAATACCTGGATCATGATCAGATTGAAACTCTGTCTGCTTTCTTTGACACAACACTAGACTCTCACCTCTGGAAAAAGAAATGTGAAAACATTGAATCTTGGATGCTATTTTTATGTACTTTTCTTGATGTCTTGTTTCCACAATATTTTGTTTTAGAGAATTGTGATCAACTGGTTTGTATCGATTCTAGACCTGATCATAATCTTATCGAGAAGGAGGCCACTTTTGAGATCACAGTACCATACCTCTGTTATTTGATGTGGTAGTGGCATACTTATTATTTATTACCAGGCATGCTAAAATTTGGTCTGTGGGACTTGCAATGCATAAATATATTTCTAGAGCAGAATATTTATGGATTCAGTAATGGATCTAATTGAGTATGACTGTATGTCTATGCTAATCAGATTGGCTGAAAGGAAGGGGGTGATGACATTTCTGGTTAGGAGAAGAATATCGACTTTCTCCAATAAGTATTGGAGGTAGAGAAAAGAAATGCAGACAATTAGATTGCCTTTTGAATGTGTCTGTTGATTAACACTGTAGTAAATCTATATTGAATTATTGTCCATATGAATACAGATTGCCAGGCTTCACAATTCAACCCGCTTGATGTTTGGGTTCACATTTGTGGGCATTTAAATGAAAATGTCAGTTCAAATGGAGTCACAAGAACTGACTTTGCAGATTTTATTCTGATAATAACTTTAAACTTTAACCCTGGAACCCTGATGGTATATTCTATCCCAGTTTAGTGTCATCAGTTGGAAAAGTCCAATATCACCATTTGGGGATGCATCAATTAATATTTTCAATATGCAGCTTTGAGGCAGCATGTTGGAAATATTAACTGGTCTGCCATACAGATGCATGGAGAAACCATCTACTTTATAAATCAAGGCTGTACTACAATCCTAGAATGGAATAGCGCCCTCTCAGGTTCAAAGCGTTAACTCTCAAAGGCCTGGCCAATTATCAAGATATTTTTACTGCACCATAACTTGTAAACCAAACATTGGCTTGGCTGTGATTTTGTAAGTTTCACCTTCACTGCCTTTACGTTGGCTTGGCTGTGATTTTTTAAGTCTCGCCTTCACTGCCTTTACGTTTCTGTTTTTCTGAAAATAAAGGATTTGCCAAAAATTGTTCTTGATTGAACCAGGTGAGCGATCAGCTATCCTGAACTCGGGCCATTTCAGTCTGAAGAAGTGTTCACTGTTGTTTGCTCTTTGAATCATTAAGTAGTGAAGTGTTGGGGGAATCTTAAAACATAAAAAATGAGCAGGTCTTAATGTCTACCATTTGTTTCAAGTCAAGTACTGTCTGCCTGTTTAATCAAGGGACACTTGACTTGAAACAACTACTCATTTTATACACATTTTCCTGCTCACTATTATTTGAACAGTCGGACACAATATCTTCCAGTAGTGGAACACATCGGAGGTAAGGGAACTATACTTGGAACATCTGGATCTTGACAACTTGAGTGCTGTCAACCTTTAACAGACTGTGCTTCAGGTAAAACACAGTGTTGACAAGCAGTGTATATCGCTCACCTGAAAATGATGCCAGGCAAACGATGGCGAGCAGGGGAATTTACTTTCTCCTCCAAAAAACTGCCCTGCCTATATAGGCAACCAGGACTTACTGAAAAACACTGCCTGGGTATTTTGTCTATGAATGGAAGATTTAATCATCACCACAGTTGGGACACCTGTTCTCAACTCAAAACTTTTATAATGGCAGATTTAGACCTTTCTAGGTTAACTGGTAAAATATTAAGGCAAAAAAAACCCAAAACATAATTGTTTGCGATTGCCGACTGACCTGGAAAAAAGTTCCCAACCTGGAACAGTTGTGCCGGGCACCGACCTGAGAACATCCATTATCGTGATGCCCAGCGATGTTTTTCTGGAGTACGCAATATTTCTTGAGAAGAGAGAAGAAAACCGACCAATTGTGAATTTGATTGATCTATCAAAACAATCATCTGAAGGACAACGGAAACCAGGAAGTATTTGGGTCATGCTTGGGATGAAGCCGTCAGTGGTTTATGATGTGGATGTGATTGGTTAAAAATCAAGAGAGCAATCTTGAGGCGTGATTATAGATGATTGATAAGGGATATGTTGAAATAAATCAAATATTGAATTACCAAAATGACCACATTCTTCACTTAAATGTAATATTTACGCATCTGCTGGCCACTGTCAATAATTTGTTTGTATATGATTGAATGGAAGAGTAGGCCAAGATTTGGGGCTTTCCGTATCAGTATTTGAAACTCGACATGTTATTCTTTAATATTCATGACCTGTCAACACCAATGATGAAGCATTGTAGGCCTAAAATGTTTGTCGGTTTATCACTTGTGGTTTCCATTGCTGGACTGGAACTTGACACTTGCTCCACACTTAAACTGTCTGATATATTTATTTCTACACGTAATTTTGAAAGCTTGAACCCTCAAATCTGTTTCTAATTCACAGTTGAAGTCGGATGGAACTTTAGGGTTACAATGAACTAAATGAGCGACTTTCACACGTAAAATTTTTAGGGGTCGGCATAATTTTTTTGCTGACGATGTGCATTGTTACCACGGCATTTTTCTCAGCATTGCTGATTGCCAAGGGTGAATTGGACACAGGACTGCATATTGCTACCTTTTTAGTCAGTACCAAGCAATATGATTATCATTAATGGGATTGATTTAAAAAAAAAAAAAATTTCCTGATCTACTACCAGAAATATTTTGGCCAACAAATCAGAAAAAAGTATAGGGTTTTTTTTGGGCCTAAATTATTTTTCAAGAATAATTTGTGATGCAAGTAGTGATGTTCACATTGGGAGAAAGCATCCTGAACTGATTGCCAAATTGTTTGACCAATTCTGATTGTCTGCGATTTCCACTGAAACTGATAAACTTCTCTCAAACAACCCCACCAGTCCCAGTTTGTTTGATCCACTTTCAAAGCTGATAACAAATCCTATAAACACAATCAGGAGCTGGTTTTCTTTGGCTTGTGAGGTGGGCAATCAGCCCGTCTTTACAGCATGTCTGAGAGTTCACCCACATCATTCATAATTCAGGACAAGACTCCTGAAGTCAGAAGTTGCCCAACATTTCTTTAAAGTTAAAATGGACAGGATAATTTTGACCGGTGGTCAATAAAACAAGAAAGCTGATTCACTAGTCAGCTATTCAGTTAATTGTGTTTAATTCGTATCCATGTGGTATTAGCAGCCACATTCTTGAAAATTTCCACAAGTCGCAAAACCATGTTCGACTTTACCCAGATGCATTTGAGTCATAGCCAATAAACATCTTTGAATTTCAAAAGCATGGGGAATTTTAACTGGGGCCATAAAACAAGTTATGTGTGCTTTACAATTTATTGAATGGATTGATTGTTTTTAGTATATAATTATAGACTTGTCAACATGTTGAATGAATTGGAAACATGAAACTTTCATGGAAACGTTTGCATGTTCAGTCTTGATTCTTGACCAATAAGACTTCGGCATTTCTCCAACACATGGAGTTTGCAGGGAATTCCCTTTTCCTTTATTGATTGGAGCGTTTGATTGGTTCTACTGGGACGACCTGCTTTGTGTCCATGGGCAATGCACTTTAGGTTGCATACATGGGGACACAATGACGCCGTGTACTAAGGTGTACTGCACACTGATGGTGCACATGTCTTCAACCGCTGTAACCCTGCTTTGAGCGGAGCTTGAACACAGTTAGAATGTTGAAGAGCTGACAGTTGCTCGTCGATGCTCAGTGGTTCTCTCTGGTTACTCCTGCTTCCTCCATCTGTAAAACTGTCATGGTCACGATTTGCCATTGTGCATAAGTATGTGACCTTAAACACCAATAAATAAATAAATAAATAAATAAATAAATAAATAAATAAATAAATAAATATTGGTTCTACTTAGTAGTTGCATGATCTCAAAGTGTGGAAGCCTGATTATGAGGCCTAAACATAAAACAAATCAAGAGCATGAACTTTTGATGGCGAAGAAATAATTACAAGAATAAAAAATAATCTAAAAAAAACCCCAACCACCCACCCACATGCAGTTTTACAAAAAATGGCCTGAGAAACAGAAAAGCTACTTTGTGGAGCCCAACAAAGAATTGTGAAGTGAAAGGAAAATTCATAGATATAAGTATTTTTTCATCTCCGAACTAATTTTTATCTCAACTTTGATGTAGTCAAATTTGAGGTTATGCCATGGCCCATTGTCCATCTGGCGGTCAGCAATTCAATATGGCTCGGGTGAGAGGCCGTATTTATGAACCGATCTTTACGGAACTTCTTGGGTACTTTTGTTATCACCGTGGCACGAGAACGAGTGTTTTTAGGTGCTGTCCAAAATTCAAGATGGCCACCAGCAGCCATTTTGTACCAAAATTTGTGCAATCAGTTTTTTGTACAGAACTTCTGTATGAAAGTTCTGATTTGAATAAATTTTTGTATGAATGTTTAGCAACATGGAATACATCACATGTAATACAGGTTTTTTTCTCGTGCAGAAATTATGTAAATTAGATGAACTTTGATTTATTCAGTGCTACTTATACACAGTAAGTACACATGTCCATACGACTTAGGCTAGGGGCTGTATTTATGAACCGATTTTCACGAAACTTCTTGGGTACCTTTGTTATCACCTTGGGATGAGAACAAGTGTTTTTGGATGCGGTCCGAAAATCAAGATGGCTGCTGGCTTCCATTTTGTACCGAAATTAGGTACAATCAGTTTTTAGCTCATCTTGACAAAGTCAAGCAGCGCTAATCTCATCGCTCCCCATCTGGCGTCTGTCGTCGTCTGTCCATCCGCCTGTCTGTCCATTGTCCATCAACACCATGTTTTGGTCGTCTCCTCCAAAACCACTGGGCCAATTGTAGTGAAAGTTTGTGTGAGTGATGGTCCCAAAGGGGCAATGCAGTTTTGTTCAACTCAACATGCCCAGCCCCATAGGGAGTGGATGGGAAAAAATGGTCCAAAATATTTTAAAAGTCTTCTCATACCAGTGGGTACAATGACTTTTGAGGTGAAGAATCAAGTTTGTTCAAACGAAGTTCGTAAAGCAATATTTGGCTTTGTAATGGTAGGGGTAAGATTTTTCGCCCGGCCCCCAAATTTCTATTTTCTGAACGTATGGTGCAATTTGAACCAAATTTGATATGTGGTATTATTGGGTCATAAGTACTTGACTCGTGCAAAAAAAGAGAATCCAGCATCCCCATGGGAACCCCAGGTGCTAAAACTAGAAATACTTTCAAACCCCCAAATTTCCCAAACCACACAGAACAGAGAGCAGTTATTTGGTATGAAGCATCTTTTGGACCAGAAGGATTGAATGGTAAAAAGAAATTGCCATCAGTTTGTGTCAGGGTGTTCTGTAGGGGTGGGGGGGGGGGGGGGAGCTGTGGACCAGTAGGATTGAATGGTAAAAAACAATTGCCATCAGTTATGTTAGGGTGTTCTGTGATGGGCATCGAAAAAATGCTGAGTCAGCATATTTGCCAAAATTAAAAAAAAATCTCCAGAACCAATCATCAGAATCTTTTGATATTTGGTATACAGCATTCATAGGGGGGTCAGATACAAGTTAAAATAAAGCCCATTGGTTCATTTTGGGCGCAATACAGGAGCCTAAATTTTTAACTTAGGGTAATATGGGGAATATTCTTTAAAAATCTTCTTCTTCAGAACGACCAGTCAGAATCTTTTAATCTTTGGTGTATATCATTGTTATGAGGTTCAGATTCAAGATTGTTCAAACCAAGTCCCTAGGTTAATATTTGGGCTTCGTACGGAAGCCCAAATTGTAACTTAGTTCAGTATGGGGATAATTTTTAAAAATCTTCTTCAGATTCACCACTCAGATTGCTTTCATATTTGGTATGCAACATCTCTGGAGGGTCAGATTCAAGTTTGTTCAAATCGGATCCCTAGGTATATATTTGGGCTCACTATGGTAGCCCAAATTTTAACTTAGTGCAATATGAGGAAATTTCTTTGAAAATCTTCTTCTTCTGATCCACCAGTCGGAATGCTTTCATATTTGGAATACAACATCTCTAGGGGAGGGGGGGGGGGGGAGAGTGGGGGGGGGGGGGGGTCAGATTTAAGTTTGTTCAATTCGAGTACCTTGGTTAATATTTGGGCTCCATATGGGAATCTGAAATTTAACTTGGTGCAATATGAGGGAATTTCTTAAAAAATCTTCTTCAGATCCACTGTTCAGAATGCTTTTATATTTGGTATACAACATCTCTAGGGGGGGCAGATTTAAGTTTGTTCAAATCAGATTTGTAGGTTAATATTTGGGCTCGCTATGGTAGCCGAAATTTTAACTTAGTGCAATATGAGGAAATTTCTTTAAAATTTCTCTTCTTCAGATCCAAAAGTGAGAATGCTTTCATATTTGGTACACAACATCTCTAGGGAAGTCAGATTCAACTTTGTTCAAATCGAGAGCCTGGGTTAATATTTGGGCTCCCAATGGGAGCGGAATTGGCTATGTAGCTGAAGAATTAGAAATTTTGTATTCAGTACCCTCTAGAGGTGTGTAACTAAGATTAATCTACATAGGTTATATCAAGGGGCTTCATAGGGGAGCTCTACATTTTACATCATGATCAGCTGAAGAAAAGGCATGATGCCCGGATTATTTAAACCCCCACTTTCGAAGAAAATGGGGGTATACTGGTTTACATGTGTCCGTGAGTCCATCCGTCTGTGCGTCCGTGTGTGAGTCCGTCCGAAAATATTCATAACTTAAGTAAATTATTATTTTTTAAATTATTTGTTGGTCATAGGTATGCCCACACTAGTTATTTTTTTTTTTATTATTTTTTTTTTTATTACTTGTTCACTTAGAAATTGTGTCCGTCCGAGCCAGATTTTGTCTGTTCAGCTTGTATCTCGAGTATCGAATGTTCTATTGCAATGAAATTTGCCATGAACACTGCTTATGGTATAGGCTTTAAAAAAAGGATTCAACGATATTTCTCACATTCTCCTTTTTAGAGTTATCCCCCTTTTTTGACTTTGAAATTGTAGAAAATAAACATAATTTGTCTGTTTAGCCTGTATCTCAGGTATGGGTTATCGGATTTTGGTGAAATATGGCATGCAGTTTGCCTATGACAAAGGCGACTGCCTCATTGCATAAAACTTTCAAAACCAAACCATTTACCATACCTTTTGACTTAGAAATTGTTGAAAACTTTCAAAGAAAATGTGAGGGGGGGGGGGGGGCATACTGGATTGGGGTTATCGGATTTCAGTGAAATATGGCTAGCAGTTTGCCTATGACAAAGGCTTCTGCCTCATTACATAAAACTTCCAAACACCAAACAATTTACCATACCTTTTGACTTAGAAATTGTTGAAAACTTTCGAAGAAAATGGAAAGGGGGGGGGGGGGTGAGGATGTACACTGGATTGCGTCTGTCCATCTGTGCATCCGTCCGTCAGTCCATACGAGAATATTCAAAAATGATATTTGTTGGTCATAGGTATGCCCACACTAGGCGCTACACCACGTGGGGGTATGCACCGGACGAAAGTCCAGCTCTTGTTTTTGTCACTCCTCAGGGGCTCAAGGATTGACAGTGTATCCTATGGAAATGGATTGCTTAATGTAGACTCATTCTTGGACTCTGTTTATATTGGGGGAATCTTAAAACATAAAAAATGAGCAGGTCTTAATTTCTACCATTTGTTTCAAGTCAAGTACTGTCTGCCTGTTTATCAAGGGACACTTGACTTGAAACAACTACTCATTTTATACACATTTTCCTGCTCACTATTATTTGAACAGTCGGACACAATATCTTCCAGTAGTGGAACACATCGGAGGTAAGGGAACTATACTTGGAACATCTGGATCTTGACAACTTGAGTGCTGTCAACCTTTAACAGGCTGTGCTTCAGGTAAAACACAGTGTTGACAAGCAGTGTATATCGCTCACCTGAAAATGATGCCAGGCAAACGATGGCGAGCAGGGGAATTTACTTTCATCGGTTTTATCATGGGGCACTTTTTGGGGACTTTGAAAAAGTGCTGAGTCAGCATTTTTTAACACTGTGGGTAATGGGAAAAGCATATAAGACTAATTTTCTCCCAAACCACCACTGCTCCAAAAACTTTCAAATTTCACATATAACATCTTTGGAGGATTGTTTCACATGTTTATTGAAATCAATTCCCTGGGTCGATATTTGGGCTCTATGGGAGACCAAATGTTTAAATTAGTGCAGTATGAGGAGTATTTTTTAAAAATCTTCTTCAGATCTAGCAATAAGAATCTTTTGATATTTGGTATGCAGCATCCTTAGGGGGGTGAGATTCAAGTTTGTTCAAGCCAAGTCCCTGGGTTCATATTTAGGCTGAAAATTTGGGGTCTGGGTCGGGTGGGACTTAAAAAATTTTGGACCAAAATCCAGAAATTTTTTTTTTTGTTTTTTATGCGTTTCGGTGAATTTTAAGACAGAAAATTTTTTTTTTTTTACACTGAAAATTTGGGGGTCTGGGTGGGACTTTGAAAATTTTGGACCAAAATCCAGAATTTTTTTTTTGTTTTTTATGCGTTTCGGTCAATTTTAAGACAAAAAAAATTTATTTTTTTTTTACACTGAAAATTTGGGGTCTGGGTGGGACTTAGAAAATTTTGGACCAAAATCCGGAAATTGTTTTTTTTGTTTTTTATGCGTTTCGATCAATTTTATTGTGTTTTAAGAAGAAAAAAAAAATTTAGGCTGAAAATATTTTGTTTGTGAAAAAAATCCGTTTTTATGCGTTTATCTCAATTTTGGGACGCAAAAGTGCAGGAACTGAAAATAGAAGGAAAATCCTGTGTATTGTGTGGGCACAATCGCTTCATCTAGTTGGTGTATGCTGTTCTTAGGAAGGGTTCATGCAGCTTATTCAAGTCCCTGGTTTGATATTTAGACTACCATGTCAGGTGATCACCCGCAGGCCCCCTGGGGCCTCTTGTTATAAATTATTGGAGAGTGCTCTACAGGTACTTTCCAATAATTTGTAATAGAACAAATTTTTATGAGCAAAATTTTATTTGCGGTTGACTGAATATGAAATGGGGAAGGAAAATGTTGGAAGCCTTCATTTGCTCAACTTTGGCAAAGCCAAATTTGAGCTTATGCCATGGCCTGTTGTCCATCTGGCCGTCTGTCTGCAACAATTGGATACGGCTTGGGCTAGAGGCCGTATTTATGAACCGATCTTTACAAAACTTCTTGGGTACCTTTGTTATGACCGTGGGACGAGAACGAGTGTTTTTGGGTGCGATCCAAAATTCAAGATGGCTGCCAGCTGCCATTTTGTACCGACGATGCAGAAATCTGTTTTTTGTACAGAACTTCCATATGAAAGCTCTGATTTGAATAATTTTTTGTATGAATGTTTAGTACCATGGGATACATCACATATAATACGGGTTTTTTTCTCATGCGTAAATTATGCAAATTAGACTAACTTTGATGTTTTTTGGTGTTACTTTCAGCACTGTAAGTGCAAATGCCAATACGGCTCAGGCTAGAGGCCGTATTTATGAACCGATCTTTACAAAACTCCTTGGGTACCTTTGTTATCACCGTGGGACGAGAACGAGTGCTTTTGGGTCCGGTCCGAAATTCAAGATGGCCGATGGCAGCCATTTTGTACAAAATTTGGTGCAATCAAATTTTTGCACAGAACTTCCACATGAAAGCGCTGATTTGAATACTTTTTTGTGTGAATGTTTAGTACCATGGGATACATCACATATAATACGGTTTTTTTCTCGTGCAGAAATTATGCAAATTAGATGAACTTTGATTTTTTCAGTGCTACTTACACACAGTAAGTACGCATGTTAATACGGCTCGGGCTACAGTCTGTATTTATGAACCAATCTTCACGAAACGTCTTGGGTACCTTTGTTATCACCTTGGGATGAGAACGAGTGTTTCTAGGTGCGGTCCAAAATTCAAGATGGCTGCCAGTGGCCATTTTGTACCAAAATTAGGTCCAATCAGTTTTTTTGTACACAACTTCTATACGGCTCAAGCTAGAGGCCGTATTTATGAACCGATCTTTACGAAACTTCTTGGGTACCTTTGTTATCACCGTGGGATGAGAACGAGTGTTTTTGGGTGTGGTCCAAAATTCAAGATGGCCACCAGCAGCCATTTTGTACCAAAATTAGTGCAGTCAGTCTTTTGTACAGAACTTCTGTATGAAAGTTCTGATTTGAATAAATTTTTGTATGAATGTTTAGTAACATGGAATACATCACATGTAGTATGGGTTTTTTTCTCGTGCCGAAATTATGCAAATTATTCAGTGCTACTTATACACTGTAAGTGCACATGTCAATACGTCTTGGGCTAGAGGCTGTATTTATGAACCGATCTTCACAAAACTTCTTGGGTACCTTTGTTATCACCTTGGGACGAGAACGAGTGTTTCTGGGTGCGGTCCAAACTTCAAGATGGCTGCCACTAGCCATTTTGTACCGGTCCAATCAGTTTTTTGTCACAACTTCTACACGGCTCATATTTGTGAACTAATCTTCACGAAACTTCTTGGGTACCTTTGTTTTCACCTTGGGACAGGAATGAGTGTGTTTTGGGGTGCCTTTGTTATCACTGTGCTATGAGAACAAATATTTTGGGGTTCAGTCAGACCCACTCTGGGACTCAAAGATTTCTTTTCTAGTTTAGCATCTGACTGTCACCCACCTTTACAATACTTTACCTATTCATTTGTTATAGGCAACGGTCAGTATTTATGTACAGACCGTTACAATACTTTATATGTTCCTTTGTTATCAGGTCATTACTTAGATGTTTGTCATTGCTGTGTCACATACTATACATGTACATGTCTTTGTCTTGACAAGTTGAGCTACAGTGTCATTGACACTTTCATTTTTTGTTAGCCCCGTTACGACCAGTTCACATCGACTGTTCTGTATCTACCTGAATTAATCGAGAGACTGTTCTGTATCTACCTGAATAAATCGAGATACAGGTTGATACAGCATGTTGAAATGGGAAAGCATTTTGAAATGGGAGAGGCAGCACGTTGAAATGGTACCTTTTTAGCTCAACTTGACAAAGTCAAGCTGAGCTATTACCATCACTTCTCGTCCGTCGGCGTACGTACGTACGTATGTACGTACATTAGTACGTTAGTACGTACGTCCACAATTTCCTTTGGCACACCTCACAGGTTGCATTTATGATCAGATTACTTTGAAACCTGGTATGTTTGTTTGGGGAGACCTCTAGATGGGAGCTATCGATTTTTTTCAATTTCTGTCAAAAAATGTTGCCGCGGCCAACGTTCTTAGAACTTAGTTTAGTCAGAAGACTCAATATTTCCCTTTGGCACACCCTACAGGGTACATTTATGATCGGATTGCTTTGAAACCTGGCATGCTTGTTTGGGGTGACCTCTAGATGGGAGCTATCGATTTTCTTCAATTTCCGTCAAAAAATGTTGCCGCGGCCAACGTTCTTAGAACTTAGTTTAGTCAAACCACAATATTTCCCTTTGGCACACCCTACAGGGCACATTTATGATTTGATTGCTTTGAAACCTGGTATGCTTATTTAGTGTGACCTCTAGATGGGAGCTATCGATTTTCTTCAATTTCCGGCAAAAAATGTTGCCACGGCCAATGTTCATAGAACTTAGTTTAGTCAGACCTCAATATTTCCCTTTGGCACACCCTACAGGGCCCATTTATGATGAGATTGCTTTGAAACCTGGTATGCTTGTTTGGGGAGACCTCTAGATGGGAGCTATCGATTTTCTTCAATTTCTGTCAAAAAATGTTGCCGTGGCCAACGTTCTTAGAACTTAGTTTAGTCAGAAGACTCAATATTTCCCTTTGGCACACCCTACAGGGTACATTTATGATCGGATTGCTTTGAAACCTGGCATGCTTGCTTGGGGTGACCTCTAGATGGGAGCTATCAGTTTTCTTCAATGATTTCCATCAAAAGATGTTGCCGAGGCCAACGTTTTTAGAACTCAGTTTAGTCAGACCACAATATTTCCCTTTGGCACACCCTACAGGGCACATTTATGATTTGATTGCTTTGAAACCTGGTATGCTTGTTTGGGGAGACCTCTAGATGGGGAGCTATCGATTTTCTTCAATTTCCGTCAAAAAATGTTGCCGCGGCCAACGATCTTAGAACTTAGTTTAGTCAGAAGACTCAATATTTCCCTTTGGCACACCCTACAGGGCACATTTTTGATCGGATTGCTTTGAAACCTGGCATGCTTGTTTGGGGTGATCGGATTGCTTTGAAACCTGGCATTCTTGTTTGGGGAGGCCTCTAGATGGGAGCTATCGATTTTCTTCGGTTTCTGTCAAAAAATGTTGCCACTGGCAAAAGAAATGACATTGGTACCAATGATCTTCAATTTTACCGTTTCATTTATAACTTACCAAGTTCAAGTTTGTCAAGTTGAGCTACAGTGTCATTGACACTTTCATTTTTGTCTTTTAACAATCCTAAAAACGATTTTCAATTGTCAGGTACAATTATCATCCAATGTCCCCAATCAGTCAATTCTGATTGCTGATTCTAATCATTGGTACATCATTAAACAAAAGTATTTTTCAGCTCACCTGACTGAAATTCAGGATGAGCTATTGCTATCACTTGGCATCTGTTATCCATTAACTTTGCACATCAGTCATCTCCTCTGGAGCCTTTGGATCAAAGTTGGAATAAATTATCTTTGGGGGATAACTTTCCCAAGTTTGTTCAATAGAAATAGCTAAGCACACTGGGCTGGGGGCAGTGTCTGAAAAACCAATAATTCTTTAAAAAAAATCTCAAAAACCAGAAGTCACAGGGCTTTGGAATTTGGTATGCAGCTTCCTCATATTCTCAAGATTCAAGTGTGTTCAAAGAATGTTTGTTGTGCAAAGGCTCATGCTTGGTGGGGTAGTATTTTGGCCCTGCACAAAATTTGTATTTCCTGAACTGGCGGGCCAATTCAGTCCAAATTTAGTTGCAGTAGTATTGGGGGATATGTACTTGACTTATGCTAAAAAAAATCTTCTGTGCCCCATGGGAACCTCAGGACTTTAAACTAGAAAATTAAAATATAAACCTATAAGTATCTTGTTTGACAGAGCTCAGTGGACTCTGTCAAACAAGATGTAATAGAATAAATGCTCACTTCATGGCCAGAAAAATGTACCAATTCCTGTTAATTATATACAGTACAGCTGCCCTGGACTGGTCACTTTCCACAGATGGGCAATATTCCACGGATGCAATAATATTAGATTCCAAACACAAATTACAGTAATAATCATAAAAAATTTAATGAATGAAACACCGGCTAGAACCTGTGCTTCATTAATTAAAATTTTGCAGATGATGATTTTATTGCCTGGTAAACGCATGCGTGGACATAATTGCCTATGCGTGGATTACGACCAGTCTACGGTGACTACTGTACTCCTGTCAATTGAATATTTTTTGCTGGCAGCCCTTGGGGTTGGTGGATGGTGTATAGTAATGATTCAATTCAACAGCCCATCAGATGCCAACATTCAGTCATTGTACTGGTTAAAATAGGTTGTACATTAACCACAGGGAAATTTTCATATTTGTTCTGATGATTCCAACACTTCACATCATCATCTTTGAGTCCCAGCTATTTTGTGAGATAAATCATTTAACTTCAAGATAGAAAAAATGCATTTTAAAACAAACATTGCATTGTAGTAACATCGTTGTAAGCAAGAATTTTGAACAGTCAGCAGATGTCTCACTGCAGCACATGCGTTTATCTTGTAACAGCTGTTAAAAAATGATTGTTTTGATAATTCTTCAACAATCTTTGTGTATATAGTATGATGTGTATCCACAGATTAATTTATCACTAAAACACTGTGGGGTAAATTTCCCATCCAATAGATATTTACAATTTCAGTGAAAAATATCAGCAGAGGCTTTCTGCTCCTGGACACCAGGTCATTAGTGCGTCTCACAATGATGTCCTCAAAAAAGTGGTCCCTGTGGAAACCCTGGGAGGTGGAGCAGTGCTTGTTTACTGTTATGGCCCCCTATTATAATATCAGAATTGATATGTCCTTGATTAATAATTATAAACAATATTTTCTAAAATTATTTTTTTATTAGAATACATAGACTCTGGCATGTGTGATCACTTATTTTCACTGAGTGACCTTTGAATGTACCTTTCAACATGTTTACAAATACTCTCAAACATGATGTATTTTTGGCTTACTAATTGTTTGTTTCGATAACACTTTTTTACTTGAAATTAGACAGAAGCATCTGGAAACTTTATGAGGTGACTTCATTCAGCCAATCATAATTAATGGAACAATAGAACATTGTGGAACTTTCTATTTGAAGACTATATAAGTAAGTCTCTGTCAAAAGACTTCTGACATATTTGCATTGAGAAGTGTTTATACATTCAGCATTCATTGAACATTGGAGATTATTTTTACAGGGCATTACATTATTATAGCAGCTGAATTTAATATATATTCTAAGGAATATTATTTTTTGATTTGAACATCATTTTATGTTGGAAAAGTGTTTCTAAATTTTACAATAGAATTTATATTAGCTGTGAACCAGAATTTACTTTTGTGAAAAGCCAGGATTCTGTTGAAGTATTTTAAAACCACCTGTGGAGCAAATACTTGTTGGATATTAATTCCATTTGAATTTTGCTGTGTGCTTTATTGGAATTTATTGGAGACTGCTGAATTTTTAAGTGAACATTTCATTAAAGTTTATTGGATATTGTTTCTGCAGAAGGGCTTATAATTTTGCGAGAATCTGGAATCTGATTCTCATAAAGATTCTTACAAACTATTAGGACATCTCATAGTTTTCTATAGCAGGATTCTCATTTGTGTTCTCGCAAAACTGAACAGAATTTATGTCCTGCTGCAGACACATTCTTGGACATTACAATACCAGCTGGAAAGTTTCTTCATCGCTGGATTAATGGATTCTATTGAACTCTATTTTGGACTGATAAGTATTTCTGTTTTTATTTTTTCTGTAAACAAAATAGTGTAAAAGATATCTCTATCATTTTCATTTCAAATTATTTTTTTATGCCCTCGCCAATTTGGGGTCTATCCCGAATATGGTTTCTGAACAACAACTTAGTTTGATTGAACGAAATGTAACAAAATTTTATATATAGGTTTATAACCACATAATACAGGTTGGAATTGATAGTGGGCTTGGTCCAGTATTTGTTGGCAGAGTTATGGCCCCTTTCTGACTTACAAGCCATGTTGATATTGGTATCCATATGGTAGCTTGATTTATGGGGGTCCGATTTCAATCAAAATTGGAATATAGCTTACTGTAGACAATATACCAGACGGGTTTGATTTTGAGTGTGGTGTGATACTTTTTATCTGTGTTATGACCCCCTTTTGTACCTTGTTAACCACTAAATATAGTTTATCATAAAGTGGGGATATTAGTGTCCCAGGGACATATTTGGTGGCCTGCTGTATTGGTGCTATGGTTTAATGGAGATAAGATATTTATTAATTCAATATCAACAAAGATAAATGACTAAAAACTCATATAGCCACCCTTGGCATTGCACTTGTTTTTTTATTATTAAATTTTATAATAGTTCAATTGGAGTTACTGTTGCTGGATCTCAGATTTCTTTCTGTTACCATTACTGTTATTACACACCGTAACATTTACTGCGGTAACTAGTTCTGCTTTACTGATAAAATATGACCTGAAACTAATGACAGAGGTGAAAGTCCTCTCAAGTGGGCAGCCTAGTATAAATGATTGGATACACTTGACTTCATCCCTAGGATGTGGTCATGAGATAGCCAAAGCTGCTGAATGTGACCAAAAACACCAGTAAATAAATAAATCACAAAAGTGGATTGTAACAGGGTTTAACCCAAGGTCTTTTTGGGGCCGCATTCCCACCCCATTCCCAATGTGAAATAGGATGTAAAATTCTGCCCAATGGGAACCCCAGGAAATGGAGCAGTGCTGAGTTACCGTACTAGTCAAATTGGATCCGGAACAAATGCCTTGGATGAAAAGGCCACCTGCCCAATTTCCAATGATTAAACCCGAAGTGAAATTTACCACAGTCACAAACTCAGTATTCTCTGTCTGCTTTTTTGACCACACCAGGCTCATCTGACCTGTCAAAAATGAGACATGGTCACTGCTTCTCGCTCTCGTTGATCAATTTTCTTTAGCTCACCTGACTTACTGGTAATGTCAGGTTGAGCCATAATCATCAGTTCATCAGGTGTCGATGTCCTTTGTACATAGTCTTTCTTTAGCTCACCTGACTGAAAGTCGGGATGAGCTATAGTGATGACTTTTCGTCGGCCTTCTGTCATCCGTGAACTTGGGTGTTTGCACCTGCAGCTCCTAAACTGCTGAACCAATTTTAATTATATTTGAGGTGATTGCTTGTTCTGACATTGCATTTTGTTTTTTTTTTTTTCAAATCAACTTGCCCAGCCTCATAGTGAGGGGGTAGGGGAAAATCTGCCAAAATTCTTAAAAAATGTTCTCATGAACCAGTGGGTACAATGCTATTTGGTATGGTGCTTCCTTTTAAGGTGTAGAATCAAGTTTGTTCAAACGAAGTTCGTGGATCAATATTTACCTTTGTAATGGGAGGTTCCAGATTTTTGGCCCCGACCAAAATTTCTATTTTCTGAACCGATGGCCTGTTTGAACCAAATTTGATATGTGGTATTATTGAGTCTTAAGTACTTTATTCATGCCAAAAAATTTTTTCCTGTGTCCCTGTGGGAACCCCAGGAGCTAAAAATAATTTTCAAATGCTCATATTTCCCAAACCACATGAAACAGAGAACTGTTATTTTGTATGAAGCATCCTTAGGACCAGTAGAATTGAATGGTAAAAAGAAATTGCCATCAGTTTGTGCCTGGGTGTTCTATAGGGGGGTGGGGGAGGCATGGGAGGCAGCGAAACATTACTGCGTCAGCATATTTGCACAAAATGTTTTTTTTAAATTTTCTCCACAACCACTGGTCAGAATCTATTGATATTTGTTATACAGCATCCATAAGGGAGTCTGATACAAGTGTGTTAAAATGAAGCCCTTGGTTTTAACTTGGGGCAATATGGGGAATGATCTTAAAAATCTTCTTCAGATCCGTCAGTCAGAATGCTTTCATATTTGGTATGCAACATCTTTAGGAGGTGAGTTTCAAGTTTGTTCAAATCGAGTGCCTTGGTTTATATACCACTCAAAGAATTGTATAGTTTGCATCATTTATTCATCAATCACAAGCATACATGAGGGGTGATGAAAGCATATGTACAAATTTACCATGAGCATGAACATAGGAAGGCACATGTAGTATTAACTATGAGATATTGGGGTAATTGGGCTCCCAGCTGTCACTGGGCCTGCTCCCAACGAGTTGAGGGCAGTCCCAGCTCCCTAATATGAGTTATCCTGTTCTGAAATGGATAAGTGTTCCTCAGTTATCTTTGACCAGCACTAACACATTTCAGGACAGGATCACATGCTGACTGAATGGGGGCCTATGAATGCGAAATCCGCCCCCAACTGAACTTGAGGATACCACAGCTATGTGGCGGCACTGCATAGAGACTGCAGCTATGTGGTGGCATAGAAGAGACACAGCTATGTGCCAGCACATGAGTAAATGGGTCACAGCAATGTGGCGGCATATAGGGCATGAAAGAAAGAGCTGGGAGGCTCCATATGGTGAGCTTTCGATGGTGGTGGTGATGGGGTGGTGATAGGTAATAAAAGTTGTCTGATCTGAGGCAGGGTTGCGAAATGACTGAAGATGTGCAGGGGTAGACGTGGGCAATGTTAATTAGGTGCCATCTGCAAATGAAAGGGGCTGTGAGCAGAGTTAATGTTTAAACAAAGGATTCTTTGATGCGTATAATAATGACCCTCTGATGAACTAATGTTTTGTGTGCATAACATGTTACTTGTAGTTCACCAGCACGTGCTGATAGAATGACCAAATGGAGAGTCGTGTGCACAGACATTCAAAGCCAGGTGGCTGAGAGTGACTTGCTGGGTGATATATAAACTTTGGGAAACAAATTGTTTCCCAATGATAATATATACCACTCAAAGAATTGTATAGTTTACATCATTCATTCATCAATCACAAGCATACATGAGGGAAGATGAAAGCATATGTACAAATTTACAATGAGCATGAACATAGGACGGCACACGTAGTATTAACTGTGAGATATTGGGGTAATGGGGCTCCTAGCTGTCACTGGGCCTGTTCCCAACGAGTTGAGGGCAGTCCCAGCTCCCTAATATGAGTTATCCTGTTCTGAAATGAATAAGTGTTTCTCAGTTATCTTTGACCAGCACTAACACATTTCAGGACAGGATCACATGTTCACTGAATGGGGGCCTATGAATGTGAATTCCGCTTAAACAAAGCTGAGATACCATATCAGCTGAGAGCCCCCATGAGGGAAACGCGAACTGTATACGAGGTTAAGTTAACTAACGAGGGTGTGGAGGCTCGTGTGTGTAGGTGCGATGCCTAGCCGTGTCGGCAATACGGAGATTACCGCATGTGTGGGTGATCATGAACTGGATAATGACCATGTTAGAGGGTGTGTGTCCCGAATATGGCAACTGTGGCTATGGACCAGGGAAACAGGACTTGGTAACCATAGTAACCATGCATGCTGTGCTGGGCATTCAAGGGAAGATGCGAGCACCATCGAAAGCTGCACGAGTTGGCGTGGCGATGCAGAGAGCATAGCATGAAGGGCTAAGAACATGTGAGCATAAAACACGAGCGTGGCAGCAATGTTGCGGCGAAACATGAATCGGCTGGAAAACTAGATATGAGCATGTCAGTAGCAAAATAAGACCAATATTTGATATGATGGAAGGCAGATTGCAAAATCTGCTAAGCGAGAAGGAGTCGTGGAATTAATGATACATGTAAGTCATGAGGGCAGCGGTGTGTAGGGTCACACAAGTTGGCAAGATGTAGAATGACGTCAACATGGATATCAAGTAAAGTAATTCAATTGTTGATAGCCATGTTGCTGTCAGGGTCCTTTACGTAAATGAGGGCAGTGGTGTGTAGGGTTGAGCCAGGACATGATCGAAACAAGGTTCTAAATGGGAAGTGGACCTGGTTTAGTTATGTATGAATAGTGTAAGTGCACATTTCTGCACAATGGCCGATAGGAGATAAATTCAACAGTAGCTGCTCATTTATACTATCAAAGTCCATGGTGAAGAATTGTTAGAAGTGCAAAGGGCTTTGTGGGCCTGTCGCAACACATCGTTTGGTGTATGGATGTAGCGCATGTAGCAGTCTGACGACCAGCGGCAGGCCTTTGCGGGAATATTTTGTAGAGGAGCGAAAAATCGCACTTGTTATTTTGCACCCAGAGGCGCAATCGCACTTCTAAAAAAAACTTGCTGTGAGCCATGAAGCATGAATTGATAATTGTGATTTAGTTTGCTTAATACTCCCAAACTGGATGGAATAAAAAATTAGGCGTTATTGCTCCAACCAGTCTGCTTGGGGTGGACACACAAGTGCAACACTAGTGTCACGAAAATTGGGTGATTCTGATAACTTGGCATCGTATTTTGATAAATAAATGTTGGTATACCTTGTACCAGTAGGCAGAACAGTAATGGATCGGGGGGTTGTTTGTCTTTGTGAAATAATCCGTCCTCATATTTCACATTTCATTCGTGAATTTGAAATATAAAATATATCGAGTCATTTTTGTGGAAGAATTCAACAACGTGGTTTAGAAAGTTGACATTTCGATTTTCCAACACAACCATGTGACAGGGAAATGTTTCAGTTTTCTATTGACTGTCCAATCAGATAACCCAAAGCTCAGTGTGCTATGACACAAACACATTCAGCGTCCTGATTAGCTGAGATATTATAATTTTAGGAGAATTGGATATAATTTATGCGATGTTGAATGAAATAGTTCTCAAAGGAAAATTTCAACAAGAATATCAAATACGCAAATCGGATTTATCTCTTTACCTAGCGCAACGGAGAAAACCACCGCCGCTACACATGAAAATCGCTATTTCTTATTTTTTAAGATTTTCATTTTTTGCTTCCAAAACATAGGTTGTGGCCCCCTCATCCAAACGAGCGTGTCACGTTTGTTCGAATGACGGGTCGCGACCTATGCTTGAAAGCAAAAAATCATAATCACGAGTGCCGTCTGCTCCAAGCGTCGAGAATAGGTTTTTTCTTTAAAAAAAAAAACACACATTTATGGAATACAACACATGCTTTTTTATTGTAGTACGTAGAAAATTAGTATTGGAGAATGGTTATGCTGTTTAAAACATGCACTCAATAAAACCGTACAGTATAGTCTAGATATCAACAAGAACAGGCTTGTCAAGATGGCAGTTACTCATGTATCACTACCTATGGGAAAATGCTTGCTTTGCGTTTAGTTTGCACTGTCTGACTCGGCCCCAGATTCAGATGAAGAAGAGTCAACTATGAATGGACTATCTGAATCCGATTGACTCTCAGATGCGGACGACTCCGAATTACAGTCACTGTCCCTGCGTTTCCTCTTACACACGCTTGAATGTGACAGTAAATGGAAGGTTGAATTTTCTATTACGGTGACACGTCGTTTTGATGCTTACCGATCACAGGCAGATTCAATTAATTCTTCTAATTCAGTTTGTGACCACACAAAGTGGTTACCCTTTATAATTAAAAGATTTTCCATGGTTTTATGGCTCATGCTCAACCTCCTATCGGACAGCATAGCCGTCAAGTTACTAAACCCTGATTCAACAATACCATTACTGGCACTCACTACCAATACAATTTCTGCTAGAAGGCAGATGTTGGAAAATTCAGCTCTCTTATATTGAAATATTCGTTTCCACATCTTACTGGCTGCTACGCCACAATAAAATTTTTTAACAGTATGCTTTAAGCCCCTCCATTCCAACTTTACTTTACTGAAGTCAAAATTATGAGCCTCTAACGGTATTTTAAAATGGTCGGCCAAAAATTTAATGGACTCCAACTCCTTTTCACTGTTAACCCAGGTAGCTGGATCTTACCACATCATGTGCTTGTATATATCAGAGTTGAGAATAATTGATTCAAATCTTGTTTGAATACATGATATCAGTGCCAGTACTAGCCTATTCTTAATACCTTCTATGTCACTGCCAACAGTGTCATAGTTTGTATTAACCATATGCTCGTACTTCACATCTGTATACTCCCTATTTACAATTTTTAGGCGTTTGTGACCCTCCTTGAGAAGTGTAGTTGTGATTGTTGAACCATCAACAGCTACTGACACTGCTTTAAAAAATGACTCGGAAGGTGGCACGGGCGTATAACAGTCACCACTGATCATTTCATTGAGCTCAGAGATAAGTTTATCTATAGGCGGAGTAACTTGGAAAAGGAGAAGGCTATCTTTCTCAAATGCCAATGATAAAAATGTTAGCTGTGTCAATATCTGCTGATAGAACAAACATCGGCAAAAAAATCTAAAATCCCTTAATTTTTTTAAAATCCCTGACAATTTACTTTGCATGTTCTTCACCGAGGGGTCTGCAAGCATATTTTCTAAAACTTGACAGAGAACTGCCCAGTTATTAATCAAGTGATCCAGTCCCCGCTTTTGGTGTGCTACAAATCTTGTGCCATGAACTTTGGGAAAATTCAATATCCTAACCCCCAACAATTTGCTGTAGTCTTTTAAGTGCCTCTTAAGTTTGGGTGATTGTTTAAAAGTATAGTAAAGCATTTTAAGGAAGGTTTTAATGCCGCCTAAAGATTTTTCCTTCACGATGACATCTCGGATGGCCAACTCCACTCTGTGCATCACACAGTGGACTGGCATCAACCAATCTCGACCATCCTCTCGAAGTCGCGTCAGTACACCACAGTATTCCCCTGTATTGACGGAAGCACCATCTGTAGTGGCGGACACCATTGACTGTATAAACCTTCAGGGGGGCGAAATTTCAATTTTTTGGGTCAGGGCATCATCAATGCTACGCTTTATATTTTCAGCGTTAGCATCACCATAACTGTCTATGTCCTGTAGAGTGGCATAAAAATACTGGGGCTTGCCATCTCTGAGGACACGTAGCAGAATTAGTTCTTTCTCAGAACCCGTTTTGCGGGCCTGGGACCCATCACTTAGTACAGCATAGTAACATATGTCAAAGTTCATTATATCAGTCACTTTACTTCTCACAGCTTCCGCGAGGACATTTATGAGGTCTTGTGCTTTTCTTGAGCTCTCGTTCCCACACAACAATTTAACTCCGTTTGCTTTCTGGCACTGAATTATGGTTTTAAACGAATACAGAGGTAGGCCATTGATTGCAAGCATGTAAGCTGACTTCAACAGCTTTTTATAAGCACCTCGGGTTTGTCCTTGTAACATATTGTCTATCTTGGCTTGCTTAGGACCCGACGCTGTTTCAGAACTATTACCGTGAGCATAAGAGTTGTTTGCATTTCTATTAGCGGAGCTTTCTCACGCCCTGGCTGTTTAGCAAAGTCAAACAATGTTTCAGTCTGCGCGGTTGGCGACTCCCTCTCACACGCCGCAGCTAATGCATGGGTTTTGGAATTTAAATGCCTTATGACTGTATGCTTGGTTACAAATTCTATTCCCGTGGCATATCGATCGAACTCACTGACTGCAGATCCCCTCAATCTTGGATCCTTTCGGATTGAGTTTGCATGTCGTGCACATAGTTTACACCATATTTTAGCAATCATAGTCTTTCCATTTTCAAGTCTAGTCTCATGTCCAATCTGATGCCCCAGATTCCATTTCAGATATGTTTGCAACTGCACAGTCACACATTTATTTGCGTCTGACATGTTTCTGAATTTCGCATTCAAACTTCCCGCATGGATAACTTAGTTGGGTCAATACAATGTCACACTTGACACACTCGATTGACACTGCAATCCCCTCCGTTCAATTCAAATGGTACCGGTGTCGTGAATTTGATTTATTTTGCCCCGGCCCGTAAAGGAGATTGAAATATCATATGGAATACTCCCCACCCTGTTCTTGTCTGTTTTGTCAAGGGGACGAAACGTCTCACAAAGTAAGGGACGAATCGTCCCGGGGACAATACTACCTGGACCCGTTAAGAACATAATTTTCAGTGATTGTGTGTACGTGTTTTTTATTTTTGTTTCTTGTCCAATCTTTAATTCTTAGCATATGATTTCTTTGTTTCATGATATCAAATAAAGGTATTTCAATGAAATATACCACCATTAGTTATTTGTAACACCCTCTCTTTACAAGATTTCGTTTTGCGGACGAATCATCCCAGGGACAAAACGTACCACGCATAGGGGACGAGTCGTCCTGGAGACGAAACGCCATATGGATGGATTGTCCTGGGGAGGAATCGACCCTATCCCTTCTTATTGAAACCGGACATATCCATTTTCACATGGCGTTATGGAAATCGCAAGCACAATTTGACTCGATTATAATTATTATCAACATGTAAAATACCAAATTTGGGGGTTATTTCATGTATTTAAGCATCAGATTACATATCATTATGACAAACAAGAGTTATGACAGTGAATTTCTTTTATACACAAAGCAAGTTGAGCAATCTGAAAATACTGGTCGGGTCCCGACCATTACTTTCAGATTGCTCAACTAACACAAAGCGCGCACAGGGGCGTGATTTTTAACGCTTCTGGTGTACAATTTAGAGGCGCGATGAAGCGCGAGCGCGATCACGCTTCTTTCCCACAAAGGGCTGCAGCAGCCCATGGTTTGAATGAGGTGATCTTCTAAGCGTGCTGCGCAAGCTGAGGAGGCACCACCTAACCGAAAACTGTGACCAAAGTAGGAAGAGGAAGGGAAACCACATTGGGAGAGAATGTGTTAAGATGATGGACAAAAGACAGGCAGGCAAGCCTATCTGTACAGGCCAATACGTTGCAAGATAGTCACAAAGAATTTCCTCACATTTTTTCGTCATTGATTCTTTCAACAAGCATCAGTGATGGAAAATCCGGAGCAAATTTCCTTGTGGTATCATGCAATGTATTTGTATTTTCACTGGTAGTGAATTGACCAATTGTTGGGGATGTTTTGACCAACTCTTGGGGATGTTTTTGACCAAAAAAATTAGGGGACGTTTTGGTTTGGGGACGTTTTGACCAGCACCCGTAGTGGTAACACCATAGTGGTACTGCATTTACCAAAAATAAAAAAAATAATCTTGAATCATTGTCACTTGTCCTAGAACTGGGAATTTCCCATTTGTCTTCAACATAAAGTTGATAAACACGAGGGCTGACAATAATAAATAACACAAAAGTATGTAGGTTTGGAAATTTTATTTTTTTAGCTGAAAATGTGAAAAGATTAAATTGTCAAAAAAACAACTCCAAAACACATTCACATTATTTTGATTGAACAATTGAAATTTTCGTGCACATTTTCGTGATGACCTGTGTGTTGAAGAATGCTTCACCGGTACCAGTAGTCAAAACTTTAATTCAGAGAAATATGGGGTGGGCTTATTTTGGGTGATACCCTTAAAATACGTTTTCTAAAAAGCCCTAATCTGAGTAACTAGTACTATTTAGTTAAGATTATCAGTGATTTGCCTGAGAACTTGATTTGGAAAAAAAAGGACATATCGGCAGCCAATATCGGCAGAATTGGTATTTTTTGCCGATACCGGCTTATCGCCCGATACTGATAACCTGTACCGATAATCGGCTCATCACTAGTATTGATAGCGCGGCTTGAAATCGAAACTGTCGCGTTGTTTACGATCAGTTTGTAAAGGGACCACAGGTGAAATTTTCTAGGGGATGATGCCGTGGTGATCCCATGCTTGTCCAATTCACTTCGCAATCTGAAATGGACCACGAACGATAAACACTGTCCGATGTGGAAGTAGAAGTCCAAGAAATCTGGCGCCTAGAAGTGGACAGATCATCCCGTGGAAGATTTCGCTTGTTGATGCACGAATCGCAGCCATATTGGAAGCATGCGCAGTAGGTGCGCTGAAGCGTCAGTTTGAAACACCGGTTGAGGCTCCCGAGGAGGGAGAGATTGCACTGTACTATTTGCCATGTCCTCCGAGTAAAGTGTCCAGCGTGGAATGAATAAAACGCTTGAAACACTGAGAAGTTAACAACTGGTACGACAAAAGAAGCAGACACACCTGGGACGAGTATCACAATCCATGATTCTAGCCATTTGTGGGTATATTGTTCGTGGAGCATCAGGGAGGGTAATGAAAATTCTTCTGGAATTCCGAAAAAGTTTTTAACAATTAGCATAAGAAGGTTGCGTCCCGGAATAGTTGACGGCTCATCCATAATGAAAAGTATAAAGTCAGTCTTGTAGGTGATTAAAGTATACACTGGAATCACGATTTTTGAACATAAATAAAGAGAAACGATGGTAATAAAAGATGTCTTATCTGAGGCAGGGTTGCGAAATGACTGAAGATGCGATGGGGTAGACGTGGGCAATGTTAATTAGGTGCCGTCTGCAAATGAAAGGGGCTGTAATGTTTAGACAAAGAATTCTTTGATGCATATGATAATGACCCTCTGATGAACTAATGTTTCGTGTGCATAACATGTTACTTGTAGTTCACCAGCACCTGCTGATAGAATGACCAAATGGAGAGTCGTGTGGACAGACATTCAAAGCCAGGTGGCTGAGAGTGACTTGCTGGGTGATGTATAAACTTTGGGAAACAAATTGTTTCCCAATGAATTAATATTTGGGCTCCCTATAGTAGCCCAAATTTTAACTTGGTGCAATATGTTGAAATTTCTTTAAAAATCTTCTTCTTCAGATCTACCAGGCAGAATGCTTTCATATTGGGTTTGCAGCATCCTGGTGGTGGAAGGGTTCAGACTCAAGTTTGTTGAAGTTAAGTTCCTAGGTTGATATTTGGGCTCCCAAGTTTTGTATTACTGGAAATCGGGGCATTATTTCTGTGGTAGCATCCCAGTACTAGATAAAAATAATCTGGCATGGACAACAGAGTTATAAATAATTAAATAACTATAGATGCTAATTATATCCTTGAAACAACTATTGTCAGGTGAGCGCCTCAGGACCCATAGGGTCTCTTTGTTTATTTTCTGGATTACCCATCTCTGGTGGGCAGTTCTAGGTTTTCTTGATTAAATCTTGATTTGGCAATATTTTATTTATGGAAAGAACCTCCATCCACTGGTGTAGATCCTTCATGACTGCTTTGTGATTTTACAGGGGCCCAGGAAACCTAGAAAAGTCCAGGAAATTAAAAAAAAAGGTTTTTCAAGGCCTGGAAGTTACAGAAAAATGGGGTTATTTTTGCTTCTTGTCTGGAAACATGAAAATTTCTCACGAAATGTAACATTGATATCAAACTTGCTCCAAAACACAACCACCAAACAGGAAGTTTGATTCAACATGAAAAATGACAATTGCGCATGTCTTATTGATGCATTCATTAAATCTTTTATGTTTTTATAGTGATTCTTACAATTCTTTATAATGTCGAAGTTGGAACAAAAATGAAATTTTTCAAGCATCTGGGCCATGGAAAAGTCTTGGATTATCCAGAACTTTTCCACGATCCAGATGCTGCTTCAATAATTCCACATTTGTTTTCCCCCCAAAATCGCATTAAAGGTTGGAAAATTTCTCTTGAAATCCTGGAATAGTCATGGGAATTTTTTCATCTTAAAAAATGTGGATGAACCCTGAATATTTTAAAGAACTGTATTGAGTATGAGATTTTAAAAGGGAGAATCAGAATCTGCAATGAAACTGAGGGAGTTAATTTTATTGGATTTGGACTGCATGAAACACTGTCACCCTTACCATAATATCTTAAATTGGAATTCAAGAGTATATCAATCATAAGTCTGAGGAAGAAATGGAATAAATTCTGCCATCACCATTGGAACATTTTAGTTATCTGCCCTGGAGAAAGGAGGTGATTATCTGTCTTGGGGTAATCAGAAGATTTCATGAGATTCCTATCACACCAAATCAAATGTTGACAGTCGAATAATATTAATGACTTTGTGAAGTAGGATGCGTGAATCAATATACAATATTTCACAGCTTCTTTCCTGTTCCATCTGCATAATGATCTGATCTGCCAAAGATTTAATCTTTTGATGGAATAATACCCTGATTAGGTACTTTGATACTCTTCAGCATTTGCACATTGTATTGAACATCATTTTCCCACTGCCATCTTACATAGAGCCTTTATTAGTACTGTTAACCTTCATTGTGCTTTTTATAGTACAGTGGAGCCCACTTGAACCTTTACCCAATACACAATTTTATCAATATTAATTGTCAAAACATTTCCAGCAAAACCATATCTTGCCCCCCCCCCCCCTCCCATCCCCCAGTGAAATGAGCTCCACAAGCTTGTTCCATTGATAGGTCACATGATATGGTTTTGTTGAATTTGTTTTTAAATAATTTTTTTTTCAACTGCTCAGTTGATAAATTACGTGGATGGCAGACTTTTGATTTTAGAAAATGCAGACACACAATTAAACGTGTGTCTGGTTTTTAGCTTAACTTGACAAAGTCAAGATAAGCTATTGCCATCATGTGTGTGGAAGTCTGTCAGACTCTTCATATTTTCTTTAGCACAGGCTTCACCCTGTAGTTCTTGTCCGATCATCACAAAATTTCATATGCAGGTGAGAGATGAGAATGTCCCCTTTTGGTTGCGATTGGTCAACCGTGATGGCTGCGCAGGCCCGAAAACCTTCAGCACAGTCTACAGGTTGCATACCGTGATGGCCGCACAAGTGTGCGGCCTAGATTTGTTTAGTACAGTCTACAGTTCATATTTATGAAGTGATTTCTTTGTAACTTAGAAGGATAACCCGGTATGATGTCTAGATGAGACTGTCCTATTTTGGTCACGAGCAACCAGCCGTTACCCCTGCCTGTTTACGTGACCTAGATTCCATTAGCACTGTCTACAGGTTGTTTTTATGAAGAGATTTCATTGTAACTTGTCAGGATAACCCGGCATGATATCTAGATGAGACTGTCCTATTTTTGTCACGATCTGTCCACCGTGACGCCAGACTGGCATGTGACCTAGATTCCTTTAGCAAAGTCTACAAATCCTATTTATAAAGGAACTAGGTAGGATGACTCGTTTTGGAATGATTTTACTGTAACTTGGTAACTTGGGTTGACATACATTAACTGTTAGGGCCACATCAACCCAGGTCTTCATTCCTTGGTATGAGATCGAGTGGAGACCTCTGCCTGTCTGTCTGTCCACATTGACAAATCAGGTTTATGTGCCTAGTCTGTCCATCTGTCCGTACAAACATTTTGGATTGTAATTTCAAAGCCAACAGTAGGAATTGGATCTCCTTTGGTATGCTGATAGACCTGCAATGGGGAACGGATATGCAATTTTCCCCAGAGTTATGGCCCCTTTTCACTCTTTCGACTCAGAAATTTTTTGTCCCACAGTACCTTTAAGGCTACTTCGAACATGCCTATGGGTCGGGGACAGTGGCCTACGATTTGTGTAGCCCTTCTATTTAATATATTTTTTTGATCTGTTTATTCAAAATTTCATGTTAACTTTCCCACAGATTGCACACCATGCTCCGATTGGTAGCGCTCAATTACCCAAGATTAGCAGCATATGCTGACACAATAGTCTCATTTACTTTTACGGCCATGCTTTACACATTGAGTCAGCCGAATTCATGCAGTTAGGACCAACAGCCAAAGTGTGTGTGAGGGTACCATTTGTTGGCTCTATTATTCTGGTGTACAAACCTGATGTAGTGCAATTAAGTGCCTCCAGTTCACATGAAATATTGAATAAACTGATCCGAAAAAATATTTAATGCAAGTGCCACGTTCAAAATAATTTTTGTGCAGGAGTAATAGGCCTCACATTGAAAGAAAACGTTTTGTGTGTGTGTATATGTCTGCTGCATTAAAATGAAATCTACATGTAAAAATAGTGAGGTGCTCACTTTTTTGTGAGCTGCTTTTTGAATGCCTGTGTTATGGTGCACAAATGCAATTGCACACCTCAAAATTGAAAGTCTGAGACAGATCTGACTGATTCATTAGGTAAAGAGTTAATTGTATATCTTGTTATTGAATAATCCTATTAATTACATGCAACTTACAAACAGTTGCTCGCCATGGCTCAGTGGTTCTCTCTGGGTATTTCGTCCAACTATAAAACTGTCCATTCTGTTACTTTACACAAAATCATGTTTTTCATTGCGATCGAATCAGCTAAGAGACCCCTTTTGTGATCAAAGAGTTGTGACTGGCTAACAACAATGAAGTTCTTCAAGTTTCTGGAATCACTTGACTCAGAATTTCATCCCTGCAATCCCAGAGGTGGTATTTACATTTTACCTAACATGAAAAGCAGACGACACTTGCAAACAAAATTCTTGAATAACTAATATTTTTCATTTTTAGCTCAACTTTGCCAAAGCCAAATATGAGGTATTTTCATGGCCCGTCGTCCGACCACCCGTCTGGCCATCCGTCGCACCGGCAACACGGTTCCAGCTAGAGGCCGTATTTATGAACCGATCTTTACGAAACTTTTTGGGTAACTTTGTTGTCACCGTGGGACAAGAACAAGTGTTTTTCGGTCCGGTCCGAAATTCAAGATGGCCACTGGCAGCCATTTTGTACAAAATTAGGTGCAATCAGATTTTTGCGCAGAACTTCCATATGAAAGCGCTGATTTGAATAATTTTTTGTGTGAATGTTCAGTACCATGGGATACATCACATATAATACGGGTTTTTTTTCTCGTGCATAAATTTTGCCAATTAGACTAACTTTGATCTATTTAGTGTTACTTTCAGCACTGTAACTGCAAATGCCAATACGGCTATGGCTAGAGGCCGTATTTATGAACCGATCTTTACGAAACTTCTTGGATATCTTTGTTAGCTCCGTGGGATAAGAACGAGTGTTTTAGGGTCCGGTCCGAAATTCAAGATGCCCACCAGCAGCCATTTTGTACAAAATTAGGTGCAATCAGATTTTTGCACAGAACTTCCATATGAAAGCGCTGATTTGAATAATTTTTTGTATGAATGTTCAGTACCATGGGATACATCACATATAATACGGGTTTTTTCTCGTGCATAAATTATGCCAATTAGACTAACTTTGATCTATTTAGTGTTACTTTCAGCACTGTAACTGCAAATGCCAATACGGCTAGGGCTAGAGGCCATATTTATGAACCGATCTTTACGAAATTTCTTGGATATCTTTGTTAGCACCGTGGGATAAGAACGAGTGTTTTAGGGTCCGGTCCGAAATTCAAGATGCCCACCAGCAGCCATTTTGTACAAAGTTTTGTGCCATCAGTTTTCTGCTCAGAACTTCTTTATGAAAGCTCTGATTTGAATAAATTTTTGTGTGAATGTTTACAAACATGGGATGCATCACATATAATACTTATGTCCTATTCCTTAGAACATTGCAGTCACCTTGTAATTGATTTACTATGGTTGACGTGGTCACAACAAAACTCCTTTTTCTCTTATTCATTATTGTTGACTTGGTCACAACAAATACTGATTCCTGTCATATTCATTATTGTTGACCTGGTCACAGCAAATACTAATTCCTGTCATATTCAAAGTCGAGCTACAGTGTCATTGACACTTTCATTTGTCTCAAAAACATAGGTTATGACCCCTCATTGGAACAAGCTCAATGAGCTCATTCCAAAGAGGAGTCATAACCTATCTTTTTGAGTCAAAAAATGAAAATATAATGAAAATTAATTGCCGATTTTTTAGAATAGTGCTGACCGGTCTTGGCCGTTACGTTGGGTAAAGGGTTAAAGCACCCATCCCATGAAGTGTAGCAGTGTTTATTTACTGTGGTAAAGAAGTTCTTCTACTGTGGTAAAGAAGTTCTTCTTCACTGATGTGGAAGTTCTCAAAGTGGGTCGCACAGTTAGAAATATTGGTTAATTTTGACTTCACACCTATGTTGTGATTATTATAGAGCCATAGATGCTGAAAGTGACCTTAAACACCAATGAATAAATAAATGAATATAGACCCGGTAACCAATACTTGGAGTGGAAGTCCCCGTAAAGTGTGTTGCATGGGTTTTACTGATTGGCTAAACTTGACTTAATACCTATGTTGTCATGATATAACCATGGCTACTTACTGTGACCTTGTACACCAATAAACAAAAGCCCCCAATTTGCAGCACCAATGTAGGTTCACTTTTTAGCTCACCGAAGGGAGCTAAGCTTATCACTTGCCGTCCGTCATCGTCTGTCATCCGTCGTCGTCCGTCGTCGTCCGTCCGGCGTCGTGAACATTTTTCAAACAACTTCTCCTCTGAAACCACTAGGTCGATTTGTTCGAAACTTGGTATGGATGTGTCAGTTCACAGTTCAAGTTTGTTAAAATGAAATGGACATGCCCACTTGGGGCTCCATAGGGGGCATAACTCTGATAGCACCCTATGTATATTAGAGAAATTACTAAAAAATCTTCTCCCGCACAAGTGGACAGAATCATTTGATATTTGGTATACAGCATTATGGGGTGGATCTGATTCAAGTTTGTTCAAATCGGCCCCCTGGATTCATATTTGGGCTCACTATAGAAGCCCAAATTCGAACTTAGTGCATTTCAGGCAAATTTCTTAAAAAATCTTCTTCTCCAGATCCAGCAGGCAGAATCTTTTGATATTTGGTATGCAACTTTGTGGGGTGGATCTGATTCAAGTTTGTTCAAATCAGCTCCCTGGATTAACATTTGGGCTCAGTATAGAAGCCTGAATTCTAACTTAGTGCATTTCAGGCAAATTTCTTAAAAAATCTTCTCCAGATCCAGCAGGCAGAATCTTTTGATATTTGGTATGCAACATTGTGGGGTGGATCTGATTCAAGTTTGTTCAAATCGGCCCCCTGGATTCTTATTTGGGCTCAGTATAGAAGCCCAAATTCGAACTTAGTGCATTTCAGGCAAATTTCTTAAAAAATCTTCTTCTCCAGATCCAGCAGGCAGAATGTTTTGATATTTGGTATGCACCATTGTGGGGTGGATCTGATTCAAGTTTGTTCAAGTCGGCCCCCTGGATTCATAGTTGGGCTCAGTATAGGAGCCCAAATTTGAACTTAGTGCATTTCAGGCAAATTTCTTTAAAAATCTTCTTCTCAAGATCCAGCAGGCAGAATCTTTTGATATTGGGTATGCAACATGCTTAGGTGGGTGGGGTTCAAGTTTGTTAAAGCCAAGTCCCTGGGTTTATATTTGGGCTCACTGTGGTAGCCTGAATTATAACTTGGTTCAAAATGAGAATTTTCTTTAAAAATCTTCTTCTTCAGATCCAGCAGTCGGAATGTTTTGATATTTGGTATGCAGCATCTCAAGTTTGTTCAAACCATGTCCCTAGGTCAATATTTGGGCTCACTGTGGGAGCCCGAATGATAACTTAGTTCAAAATGAGGAATTTTCTTTTAAAATCTTCTTCTTCAGATCCAGCAGTCAGAATGTTTTGATATTTGGTATGCAACATCCTTAGGGGGTGAGATTCAAGTTTGTTCAAGCCATGCCCCTAGATCCATATTTGAGCTCACTGTGGGAGCTTGAATTGTAAATTTGTTCGAAATGAGGAATTCTCTTAAAAAATCTTCTTCTTCAGATCCAGCAGTCGGAATGTTTTGATATGTGGTGTGTAGCCTCCTTAGGGGGGTGAGATTAAAGTTTGTTAAAGCCAAGTGCCTGGTAATATGGGCTCCCTGGGGGAGCCCGAATTATAACTTAGTCAATATGAGGGATTTTTCTTAAAAAATCTTCTTCAGATTCAGCAGTGGGAATGTTTTGATATTTGGCATGCAGCATCCTTAGGGGGTGAGATTCAAGTTTGTTCAAGCCAAGTCCCTGGGTTCATATTTGGGCTCACTGTGGGAGCCTGAATGATAACATAGTTCAAAATGAGGAATTTTCTTTAAAAATCTTCTTCAGATCCAGCAGATGAATGATTTTGATATTTGGTATGCAGCATCCTTAAGGGGGTAAGATTCATGTTTGTTCAAGCCATGTCCCTAGTTCCATAAAATTTGTCTCTCATGACTTCATTCCTTTGTAGTGTTGATGAACCATGTCTAACTGAATGTAACCCCAAATACTTCTTTGAACCACTTTGGCCGGTAAGCGATTAAGGCTCCTTGGGGCCTCTTGTTTTTTTCTTGATGACTTTTACTCAATTTATAAAATAGATAATTAATATTTTCAACTTGCCCGAGAGCCCTCAGTTCCAATCCCACCTGCAGCAACCATGTTGTGTCCTTAGGCAAGAGACTTCACCGCCATTGCCCACGTGGGGGCACGGTGGCGTTGTGTACTAAGGCGTACTGCACGTCCATAGTGTCCAACCGATTACCAAAAATGGTCGCTAACCGATTACCTGTTATTTGAGCCCATAATCGGCCGATTCTGATGCCGATTCCGATTGTAATACCGTGCACTACATTACAAGTCGAGGCTCGAAAGAACTACATTAAACTGAACATTTTTCAAAGTGTTAAACTTTGTTGACTGGGGTCCCAGTAAAATTACCAGTCGCGCACACTTGGGCGGTAAATGTGTTCTCAGAGCCACGTTTACCGCCCAAGTGCGCGCGACTGGTAATTTTACTGCGACCTGAGTCAATGGAGTGCATCCTTCACTTTTCCGGTATGAACTGGCGATTGCTGCAAGTGTGCTCAGTTGTAAGCTTTACATGTCGTTTAGCACGTATATCCCGTAAAGGGGCATCTAGAGATTTTAAGAATACACATTGTGGTTGTTTCTCAACTTTATTGAATGGTATCATCGACATCATTTTAGATTAACAATTGAACAATTGCAGAAGATAATAAAATGCGATTCGGAAAAATCACAAATTGCTTGGCAACAATCGGTTGAACCGATGTTCTAGGAGCCGTTGCCGTTGTCATCTGATTGCCCATAATCGGCCGATTGTGGTGGCCGGTTCCGATCATCGGTTGAACACTACACGTCCATGGTGCACCTGTGTTCAACCAATGCTAACCCTGCTTGTGTGGAGTTGGTATGTTGGGGAGCTGACAGTTGCTCGACGTTGCCCGGTGGTTCTCTCCGGCTTCCTCCACCCGTAAAACTGTCATGGTCACGAATAGCCATTGTTCAGAAATATGTGACCTGAAACACAAATAAATAAATAAATAAATAAATAAATAAATAAATAAATAAATAAATAAATAAATAAATAAATATTTTCAACTTGCAGTCAAAACAAGCTCGTTTGGTAAAGGTTTAGAAATCTCTTTCTTCAGATCCACCAGAATCTTTTCTTTTTAGGTTTTTTTTTTAATTTCTGATAGATAACAAAACATCACAATTTACATGAATGCAGCATTAGTGTGATAATTATGACATAAATCCCATAAATGCACCATAAAGTCAAGGTCAGCTATATTGTCATTGATACTTTCATTTTGCAAAGTGGTGTCATCTTAAAACCTTTCTTGGTAAGTGGTTAATTTAATATCAACTTAGGCAGTGAATAAAATGCAAATAAATGGAGAAAATTCAAAAGAAGGTGAAATTTGCTTAGTTCCTTATATTTGCCACAAACGGAACCGAGAAGCTGAAGAAGACCTGCAAGTGTATTGTCAGGGAAGAGATTATGTTTAGAACAATGGTTGAAGATGAATCCCACATCTATGATTTCTTTGTGAAGCTCAACTTTTAGAAAAGAGTCTCGACTTCAGTGGTGACAAATTATGGATTTTACAGCCATACATTATGTATTCCCTGACATTCTTTTCAAAGGACAAGACTGTAAACTTGAGCTATTGAATTTAAATTTCATCTTTATTACCAGGTGAATCAGACAGAATGTTTTTCAAAGCACTTCAAATTTTACAAGAAGGCTAAGGAAAATGTCTTTGAAAGGTCCTTAAATTTTAGTCTGAAATCATTGTATGAACATATTATACAAAGAGAATGGTAATTATGCTCTTATTGTGATTGACAGTCTCACACAGAAAAAGCCCTCGGAAATCAAATGTAATGTGGGAAATTTATTCCCTAAAAGCCACATTCCAACATTGGTTCTTATAATCTCTGAATTGGTGCCCCACCATACAATCATGAGGAAGTCTTTATTTTTTCCAATAACTATTGTATATACATGTACACAGCTGCAGCTGCAGATGACTTAACAGTGTTTCTACATTATTGTTGGCTGCACATGTTGCCAAAAATGATGTAAAAACACTGTCAAAATGAATGCCTCCTTCTAGTCGAGTTCTCAAGAAAGATTGCACATGAGACAACTTTTCAGAGCAATATTTTTGTGGTTGTATGGGGACTTAACCCTTTGAACTCTAGTGGTATCTTCCATGCCAGTTCAATGGCAGCAATTAGAAGAGTCCATATTCATTATTTGGGGTAGACCTCAGGGCTGCACGTTGAAAATACAGATTGGTCTATCCCACACATCTACTGACAGCTATTTAATGATGTTATGACGCATCATGTTGCCGGCCGGAAAAATGGCCGCTAGGGTTCAAAGGGTTAAGGATTATATACATGATGTGGGTCATACTTAAGCACATACTTGTTATTAATAGACTTCTTTTAGCGCTGAGCAATTTTGAAATTTGCGTTTGGTTTTTAGCTCAACTTTGGTAAAGCCAAATTTGAGCTTATGCCATGGCCCGTCGTCCGTCTGGCCATCTGTCAGTCTGTCCATCTGTCCATCTGTCTGTCTGTCCGTCTGTCCGTCAACAATTGGATACGGCTCGGGCTAGAGGCCCTATTTATGAACCGATCTTTACGAAACTTCTTGGGTACCTTTGTTATGACCGTGGGACGAGAACGATTGTTTTTGGGTGCGGTCCGAAATTCAAGATGGCTGCCAGCCGCCATTTTGTACCGACGATGCAGAAATCTGTTTTTTGTACAGAACTTCCATATGAAAGCTCTGATTTGAATAATTTTTTGTATGAATGTTTAGTACCATGGGATACATCACATATAATACAGGTTTTTTTCTCCTGCAGAAATTATGCAAATTAGACTAACTTTGATGTTTTTTGGTGTTACTTTCAGCACTGTAAGTGCAAATGCCAATACGGCTCGGGCTAAAGGCCGTATTTATGAACCGATCTTTACGAAACTCCTTGGGTACCTTTGTTATCACCGTGGGACGAGAACGAGTGTTTTGGGGTCCGGTCCGAAATTCAAGATGGCCGATGGCAGCCATTTTGTACAAAATTTGGTGCAATCAGATTTTTGCACAGAACTTCCATATGAAAGTGCTGATTTGAATAATTTTTTGTGTGAATGTTTAGTACCATGGGATACATCACATATAATACGTGTTTTTTTCTCGTGCAGAAATTATGCAAATTAGATGAACTTTGATTTTTTCAGTGCTACTTACACACAGTAAGTACACATGTCAATACGGCTCGAGCTAGAGTCTGTATTTATGAACCGATCTTCACGAAACTTCTTGGGTACCTTTGTTATCACCTTGGGATGAGAACGAGTGTTTCTGGGTGTGGTCCAAAATTCAAGATGGCAGCCAGTGGCCATTTTGTACCGAAATTAGGTCTAATCAGTTTTTTGTACACAACTTCTATACGGCTCAGGCTAGAGGCCGTATTTATGAACCGATCTTTACGAAACTTCTTGGGTACCTTTGTTATCACCGTGGGATGAGAACGAGTGTTTTTGGGTGTGGTCTGAAATTCAAGATGGCCAATAGCAACCATTTTGTACCAAAATTAGTGCAGTCAGTCTTTTGTACAGAACTTCTGTATGAAAGTTCTGATTTGAATAAATTTTTGTATGAATGTTTAGTAACATGGAATACATCACAAATAGTACGGGTTTTTTTCTCGTGCTGAAATTATGCAAATTAGATGAACTTTGATTTATTCAGTGCTACTTATACACTGTAAGTGCACATGTCAATACGACTTGGGGGAGAGGCTGTATTTATGAACCGATCTTCACAAAACTTCTTGGGTACCTTTGTTATCACCTTGGGATGAGAACGAGTGTTTCTAGGTGCGGTCCAAAATTCAAGATGGCTGCCAGTGGCTATTTTGTTCCGAAATTAGGTCCAATCAGTTTTTTGTCACAACTTCTACACAGCTCATATTTGTGAACTGATCTTCACGAAACTTCTTGGGTACCTTTGTTTTCACCCTGGGACAGGAATGAGTGTGTTTTGGGGTGCCTTTGTTATCACTGTGCTATGAGAACAAATATTTTGGGGTTCAGTCAGACCCACTCTGGGACTCAAAGATTTCTTTTCTAGTTTAGCATCTGACTGTCACCCACCTTTACAATACTTTACCTACACATTTGTTACAGGCATTGGTCAGTATTTATGTACAGACCGTTACAATACTTTATATGTACCTTTGTTAATCAGGTCATTACCTAGATGTTTGTCATTGCTGTGTCACATACTATACATGTACATGTCTTTGTCTTGACAAGTTGAGCTACAGTGTCATTGACACTTTCATTTTTTTTTTCAAATAGGAAATAAAAAAATAGGTTTTCTGTGTGCCCATCCAGCATCCACTGCATCCAGTGAGTGGACAAGTAAAACATATAATCCTATATGGTTAAAGTGTGTTTAGTAACTTGACTTTAATTCTAAAATCTAAATAGTATGATGCCTCCAAACGACCAACAATGAGTCCAATTGTTTTGTTTTTTTGCACAACTTTGACATACTCAAATTTGAGGTTATGCCATGGCACATCGTCCGTCTGTCCATCAGTCCGTCAACAATTCAATACAGCTCGGGCTAGAGGCCGTGGTATTGAACTGATCTTTACGAAACTTCTTGGGTACCTTTATTGTCACTGTGGGACGAGAACGAGTGTTTTTGGGTGTGGTCCAAAATTCAAGAAATTAGTGCAATCAGTTTTTTGTACAGAACTTCTGTATGAAAGTTCTGATTTGAATAAATTTGTGTATGAAATGAATGTTTAGTAACATGGAATACATCACATATAATACAGGTATCTTTCTCGTGCAGAAATTATGCAAATTAGATGAACTTTGATTTATTCAGTGCTACTTATACACAGAAAGTGCACATGTCAATACGGCTCGGGCTAGAGGCTGTATTTATGAACCGATCTTCACGAAACTTCTTGGGTACCTTTGTCATCACCTTGGGACAAGAACGAGTGTTTTTGGGTGTGGTCAGAAATTCAAGATGGCTGCCAGCGACCATTTTGTACCTAAATTAGGTTCAATCAGTTTTTTGTACAGAACTTCTTTATGAAGGTTCTGATTTGAAAAACTTTTTGAATTAATGTATAGCAACATGGAATACATCACATATAATACAGTTTTTTTTTCTGGTTCCGGAATTATGCAAATTAGATGAACTTTGATTTATTCAGTGCTACTTATACACAGAAAGTGCACATGTCAATACGGCTCGGGCTAGAGGCTGTATTTATGAACCGATCTTCATGAAACTTCTTGGGTACCTTTGTCATCACCTTGGGACAAGAACAAGTGTTTTTGGGTGTGGTCAGAAATTCAAGATGGCTGCCAGCGACCATTTTGTACCTAAATTAGGTTCAATCAGTTTTTTGTACAGAACTTCTTTATGAAGGTTCTGATTTGAAAAACTTTTTGAATTAATGTATAGCAACATGGAATACATCACATATAATACAGTGTTTTTTTCTGGTGGCGGAATTATGCAAATTAGATAAACTTTGATTTATTCAGTGCTACTTATACACAGTAAGTGCACATGTCAAGACGACTCGGGCTGGAGGCTGTATTTATGAACCGATCTTCACGAAACTTCTCGGGTACCTTTGTTATCACCTTGGGTGAGAACGAGTGTTTTTGGGTGTGATCCAAAATTCAAGATGGCTGCCGGCAGCCATTTTATACTGAAATTAGGTGCAATCAGTTTTTTGTACAGAACTTCTGGGGCTACGTTTGTTATCATCATGAGATGGTAACGAGTGCTTCGGGGCTCGGACTAAAATTCAAAATGCCTGTTGGCAGTCATATTTACGGGAATTCTGTGTATTACATTTTTTGTACAGAACCTGTAAAGAAGATTTTTTATATCAGTAATGTTTGCTATGAATTTATTGGGTGCCTTTGTTATCACTGTGCTATGATAACAAATATTTTTGGGTTCAGTCAGACCCACTTGGGGACTCAAAAGGGAGATAATTAAAAATCTTTTCCAAAAACACCGTACAAAATAATGTTTCTTGAATTCAGCATCCTTAGTATGTGTATATTCAAATGTGTTGAAGCCAAGTTCCTGTGTTAATATTTGTTGGTGTTTGGGGGAGGGTAAACATTATCAGCACAACCCGATTTTCTATTTACAATGAGAAAAATAAAACATCCTCACCCTATGAGCTAAAGATATAAAATTCAAATACCTATATTTTAAGAAGGATTGGATAAATATTTGTTAATTAGTATGAATCAACCTTAGAAGAGTTTGAATCAAACAGACCAAAACAATTGCTAACATTTGGCTTATGGTGCACCATGCAAGGATCCCCATTGTAACATTAACCCCATGAAGATTTCTTTTCTTGTTTAGCATCTAACTGTCACACACCTTTACAATACTTTACCTATACATTTGTTACAAGCTACGGACAGTATTTATGTACAGACCTTTATAATACTTTACTACATGTACCTTTGTTATCAGGTCATTACCTAGATGTGTGCCATTGCTGTGTCACATACTTTTCATGTACATGTCTTAACCAAGATGAGCTATAGTGTCACTGACACTTTCATTTCTGTCAATAACATTTCTTTTTCAGTTTACATTATGAATATCGGCAGAAAGAGATAAATTGAAGATACATGACACAACAGACATGTATTTGAAAATAAAAAATAGTTTTATTGTACATGTAGATACAGCTTTTCTTCTTTATTAATGTTTCAACTGACCAAACAAGTAGGCTGAAGTAGCCAGGTCACAAATACTTATTAAAGATAGACCATTTGCCAAAATCAGAATAAGTTGTAGGATAGATAAACTATGGATGTGCCCTCTGCTTTTCCTATGACCAACATTTATAACACCAGCTTCTGACATTATTTTCTGGAAAGCTCTCTGAGAGAGCTTTTCATAAAATAATGTAAACATTATGTGAGGACATCACTGCCGATGCGTGGATTACTACCAGTCCATGGTGACTATCCTGTATATAATTATAAATCTACAACTTTTTGTTCCAGTGACATCAACATTTGCTATATTGTTTCAGTTTGTTTGATAAGTGATTATAATATGAATTCAAGTTGTATCCTGAAATTATAATTCTGCAGTACTCTGCACTGTTGTGGTGACTGCAAGAGTTTCCAACTTTCTAGTTTTCATACAACATAGGACTGCAGAGTACTAGAGAGTGATCTACTATCAAATTACTGGCATTACAGATTACAGTGCATACTTTCATAGTCATAATAATTTCACAAAAGGCAGAGGCACAAAGGTAAAGTGGTTTAAACTGTGAAAAAAGGTATTAAACCAAGTATGCCTTGCTTGCAGAACTCTCGGAGCTCTTTCAAACAAGATATAATTATTTTAATCCCTCATAAAAAAATTGGCCTAGGCAATTTAGTTGTTCAGCATGATCTGGTATTAATTTGATACAATGCTAGCTAATGACCAACCCCATCTTACTGGACATTTGTTTACTGGGAACTGAAGTGTCAGGAATGCAGAGATACATTTGTGCCCGTTTTGCTAATAACAAGCTATTAATTGAAAATAGAATATGTTTTCATTTTTGGAGTTCACGAAAAAAATCAAACTTTCCACAATCAGTTCTAATGAGGGGTCACAAACTAAGTTTGAGAACAGTACTGGCTGGTTTTGGCCATTACGTGGGTAAAGAGTTTATATAGATCAGATTTACACTAAGAATGTACAGTGCACAGGGTTATTTACTTGGTTAATAATGAATTTTTTTTATAACCATAAAGTGTGACTAACCCTGTGCATTGCACAGGGTTAGTCCACTTCCTGGTTATAAAAAAACCCCAGCTAACTGCTATATCACACACTACATGAAAATTTATACTGACTAAAGCTGTAAAATACACAGAGTTAGTTGGTTACATGTTGTTACATAGGGTGCAGGATTCAAGGAACTAATAGAAATACTTACACAGGATTGTGGAAATTTTTTTAAACTGAATTCCAAAAATGAAAACATATTCTATTTTCAATTAATAGATTGTTTAATATGAGAAATTTTATTTGATTTCTTGGCCATCAACTAAATGGGGGCATAGTTGGATCTAACAGTAGTTCCTGAGAGAACATTTCCATTTCATATTCCATTCTGGTTTTAAGACATAATTTGTTTGTAGGTTTAGTTGCTTCCTATTTTAAATGTACTCCATATTTCCACCCCATGGCCTTTGGATGTTGAAGGGCCACTAGAGCTTTATTACTCTCATGTTCAACTGCAGCCGAGAACTTGTGTGAGTTTTGTTCTCTTCATCACACATTGCAACCTTTTTGGAAACAACCTTATTGAAAACTTCACTTTTAGTTTAGACAAAGTCAAGGTAAGCTATTGCCAATATGTGTGCTGAAGTCTGTGAGTCTGTGTGTTTGTTCACATTTTCTTTCGCACAGGCTACACCCTGTGTAGTTCTTGTCCGATCATCACTAAATTTCATGTGCAGGTTCCAGGTCATGTCTTGATGAGAACGTCCTATTTTGGTCATGATCAGTCAGCTGTGATGGCCGCAGGGGCACATGACTTAGATATGTTTAGCGCAGTCTATAGTTCATATTTATGAAGCGATTTCATTTAACTTGTTAGGATGACTCAGTATGATGTCTAGATGAGACTGTCCTATTTTGGTCACGATTGGTCAGCCATTACCGCCGCTTGGCACATGACCAAGATTCCTTTAGCACTGTGTACAGGTTGTAATTATCAAGGGGTTTCATTGTAACTCAGTAGGATAACTTCGGTATGATATCTAGTTCTTTCAACCTGTAGCCTTGTTATGGTTGAGCTCGGTCAACCATGAGGGCCACACAAGTCCGAGTCTGAATTCCTTTATCACAGTCGACACCTCTTATTATTCTTGTTGAATGCATAAACTATAAGGTCGAGAATTTAAGTATTGTCAATTGTCACAATTCTTGTCTTATTTAATAATCCTTTCGTAAACATGGAACATCCTTTCTTTTTGTATGATGTCTAGATGAGAACATCCCAGTTTGGTCATGATCTGTGCATGTTCGAATCCTAAAGTCAGGATTTACCACAGTCTGCAGGTCATATTTATGAAGCAATTTCATTGTAACTTTGTAGTATCACTTGATCTGATGACTGAATAAGAACACTCTTCATGTATTTTGGTTCAAATTGGTCAACGTTGAGAGCCTCAAAAAGCCCTTGCTCTTAAAACCTTCGACACAGCCTACAATCCATATTTATGAGATGATTTCATTGCAACTTGGATAAGTGACTTTGTGTTGTGATGTCCAGATGGATTTCCCATTTTGGTTCAGATCGATCAACCATGAGAGCCGTACAAGGCCCCCAGACCTAATTCTTCTATCACACTCTACAGATAGTATTTTTTAATGATTTTACTGTAACTTGGTAACTTTGGTTGCCGTATGTTAAGTGAGAGCCACATCAATCCAGGCCTTTATTCTGTAGTACAGTCTACACCTCAAATTATTCTTGTTGAAAACATAGCATGTAGGGTACAGAACTTAACATATTCTTATTTCATAATCCTTTCATAAACATTGAACATTATTCTTTTCATCAAGCACCACACACAGTCAAGTTAATCTGCAGTGTCATTGACACTTTAATTATTATCAGCTGTAGAAAAGGAAAAGCAACTCATTTTTTGGCCACCTGCGATCAGTGTTAGAAATAACTTCCTTGGCAAAACTGTCTAACATGGCTATCTTCCTCTTTTTAGCTCACCTGAGCAAAGCTCAAGGTGAGCTTTACTGATCGCTTTCCATCCGTCGTCCGTCCGTCGTCGTCCGGCGTAAACTTTACAAAACCAACTTCTCCGAAGAAACCTCTGGCCCAACATTTTTCAAATGTTGGGTAAATGTTTATTACCTAATGTCAATTCAGATTTGTTCAAATGAAGTTGCCCCTCCTCCTGGGTGGGGCCACGCCCCCAAGGGGCACCAAAATCTTTGAAAATCTTCTTCTAATGAACCAGCAGTAGCAAAGACTTGATATTTGGTATGCAGCTTCCTTTTGAGGTGTAGAATCAAGTTTGTTCAAGAGAAGTTTGTCGGGCATTATTTGCCTTCGTTATGGGAGGGGCAAAAATTTTGACCACACCTAAAATTTCTATTTTCTGAACCGTAAGGTCGATTTGAACCAAATTTGATATGAGATGATAATGGGTCATAAGTAGTTGATTGATGCAAAAAAATTTTTTTTCTCAATGCTCCGTGGGAACCTCGGGAGCTAAAAATAGGAAAAACCTTAAAACTGCCATTACTCCAAAACTGCACGGCACAGAGAATTCTTATTTTGTATAAAGCTTACTTTTATCCAGTAGAATAGAATGGTTGAAAAAAATCGCTATCGGTTTGATCACAAGGTACTTTTTTCAAGACTTTGAAAAAGTGCTGAGTCAGCACTTTTTAACACTGTAGGCAATGGGAAAAACATTAAAAAATCTCCAGATCCAGCAGGCAGAATCTTTTGATATTTGGTATGCAACATTGTGGGGTGGATCTGATTCAAGTTTGTTCAAATCGGTTCCCTAGATTCACATTTGGGCTCACTATAGAAGCTCGAATTCGAACTTAGTGCATTTCAGGCAAATTTCTTCAAAAATCTTCTTCTCCAGATCCAGCAGGCAGAATGTTTTCATATTTGGTATGCAACATTGTGGGGTGGATCTGATTCAAGTTTGTTCAAATCGGCCCCCTGGATTCATATTTGAGCTCACTATAGAAGCCCAAATTCGAACTTAGTGCATTTCAGGCAAATTTATTAAAAAATCTTCTTCTCCAGATCCAGCAGGCAGAATCTTTTTATATTTGGTATGCAACATTGTGGGGTGGATCTGATTCAAGTTTGTTCAAATCGGCTCCCTAGATTCATATTTGGGCTCACTATAGAAGCTCGAATTCTAACTTAGTGCATTTCAGGCAAATTTCTTAAAAAATCTTCTTCTCCAGATCCAGCAGGCAGAATCTTTTGATATTTGGTATGCAACATTGTGGAGTGGATCTGATTCAAGTTTGTTCAAATCGGCTTCCTAGATTCATATTTGGGCTCACTATAGAAGCTCGAATTCGAACTTTGTGCATTTCAGGCAAATTTCTTCAAAAATCTTCTTCTCCAGATCCAGCAGGCAGAATCTTTTGATATTTGGTATGCAACATTTGGGGTGGATCTGATTCAAGTTTGTTCAAATCGGCTTCCTAGATTCATATTTAGGCTCACTATAGTAGCTCGAATTCGAACTTAGTGCATTTCAGGCAAATTTATTCAAAAATCTTCTTCTCCAGATCCAGCTGGCAGAACCTTTTCATATTTGGTAAGCAACATTGTGGGGTGGATCTGATTCAAGTTTGTTCAAATCGGCCCCCTGGGTTTATATTTGGGCTCAGTATAGGAGCCCAAATTTGAACTTGGTGCATTTCAGGCAATTTTCTTAAAAAATCTTCTTCTCCAGATCCAGCAGGCAGAATCTTTTGATATTTGGTATGCAACATTGTGGGGTGGATCTGATGCAAAATTTGTTCAAATCGGCTTCCTAGATTCATATTTGGGCTCACTATAGAAGCTCTAATTCGAACTTTGTGCATTTCAGGCAAATTTCTTCAAAAATTTTCTTTTCCAGATCCAGCAGGCAGAATCTTTTGATATTTGGTATGCAACATTGTGGGGTGGATCTGATTCAAGTTTATTCAAATCGGCTCCCTAAATTCATATTTGGGCCCACTATAGAAGCTCGAATTCGAACTTAGTGCATTTCAGGCAAATTTATTAAAAAATCTTCTTCTCCAGATCCAGCAGGCAGAATCTTTTCATATTTGGTAAGCAACATTGTGGGGTGGATCTGATTCAAGTTTGTTCAAATCGGTCGCCCCTGGGTTTATATTTGGGCTCAGTATAGGAGCCCAAATTTGAACTTAGTGCATTTCAGGCAAATTTCTTAAAAAATATTCTTCTCCAGATCCAGCAGGCAGAATCTTTTGATATTTGGTATGCAACATTGTGGGGTGGATCTGATTCAAGTTTGTTCAAATCGGCCCCCTGAATTCATATTTGAGCTCGCTATAGAAGCCCGAATTCGAACTTAGTGCATTTCAGGCAAATTTCTTCAAAAATATTCTCTAGATCCAGCAGGCAGAATCTTTTGATATTTGGTATGCAACATTGTGGGGTGGATCTGATTCAAGTTTGTTCAAATCGACTTCCTAGATTCATATTTGGGCTCACTATAGAAGCTCGAATTCGAACTTCGTGCATTTCAGGCAAATTTCTTCAAAAATCTTCTTCTCCAGATCCAGCAGGCAGAATCTTTTGATATTTGGTATGCAACATTGTGGGGTGGATCTGATTCAAGTTTGTTCAAATCGCCTTCCTAGATTCATATTTGGGCTCACTATAGAAGCTCGAATTCGAACTTAGTGCATTTCAGGCAAATTTATTCAAAAATCTTCTTCTCCAGATCCAGCTGGCAGAATCTTTTCATATTTGGTAAGCAACATTGTGGGGTGGATCTGATTCAAGTTTGTTCAAATCGGTTCCCTGGGTTTATATTTGGGCTCAGTATAGGAGCCCAAGTTTGAACTTGGTGCATTTCAGGCAGTTTTCTTAAAAAATCTTCTTCTTCAGATCCAGCTGGGCAGAATCTTTTGATATTTGGTATGCAACATTGTGGGGTGGATCTGATGCAAAATGTGTTCAAATCGGCTTCCTAGATTCATATTTGGGCTCACTATAGAAGCTTGAATTCGAACTTCGTGCATTTCAGGCAAATTTATTCAAATATCTTCTTCTCCAGATCCAGCTGGCAGAATCTTATCATATTTGGTAAGCAACATTGTGGGGTGGATCTGATTCAAGTTTGTTCAAATCGGCCCCTGGGTTTATATTTGGGCTCAGTATAGGAGCCCAAATTTGAACTTAGTGCATTTCAGGCAAATTTCTTAAAAAATATTCTTCTCCAGATCCAGCAGGCTGAATCTTTTGATATTTGGTATGCAACATTGTGGGGTGGATCTGATTTAAATTTGTTCAAATCGGCTCTCTAGATACATATTTGGGTTCACTATAGAAGATCGAATTCGAACTTAGTGCATTTCAGGCAAATTTCTTAAAAAAATCTTCTTCTCCAGATCCAGCAGGCAGAATCTTTTGGTATTTGGTATGCAACATTGTGGGGTGGATCTGATTCAAGTTTGTTCAAATCGGCCCTCTGGATTCATATTTGGGCTCACTATAGAAGCCCGAATTCGAACTTAGTGCATTTCAGGCAAATTTCTTCAAAAAATCTTCTTCTCCAGATCCAGCAGGCAGAATCTTTTGATATTTGATATGCAACATTGTGGGGTGGATCTGATTCAAGTTTGTTCAAATCGGCTTCCTGGATTCATATTTGGGCTCACTATAGAAGCCTGAATTCGAACTTAGTGCATTTCAGGCAAATTTCTTAAAAAAATCTTCTCCAGATCCAGCAGGCAGAATCTTTTGATATTTGGTATGCAACATTGTGGGGTGGATCTGATTCAAGTTTGTTCAAATCGGCCCCCTGAATTCATATTTGAGCTCGCTATAGAAGCCCGAATTCGAACTTAGTGCATTTCAGGCAAATTTCTTCAAAAATATTCTCTAGATCCAGCAGGCAGAATCTTTTGATATTTGGTATGCAACATTGTGGGGTGGATCTGATTCAAGTTTGTTCAAATCGACTTCCTAGATTCATATTTGGGCTCACTATAGAAGCTCGAATTCGAACTTCGTGCATTTCAGGCAAATTTCTTCAAAAATCTTCTTCTCCAGATCCAGCAGGCAGAATCTTTTGATATTTGGTATGCAACATTGTGGGGTGGATCTGATTCAAGTTTGTTCAAATCGCCTTCCTAGATTCATATTTGGGCTCACTATAGAAGCTCGAATTCGAACTTAGTGCATTTCAGGAAAATTTATTCAAAAATCTTCTTCTCCAGATCCAGCTGGCAGAATCTTTTCATATTTGGTAAGCAACATTGTGGGGTGGATCTGATTCAAGTTTGTTCAAATCGGTTCCCTGGGTTTATATTTGGGCTCAGTATAGGAGCCCAAATTTGAACTTGGTGCATTTCAGGCAGTTTTCTTAAAAAATCTTCTTCTTCAGATCCAGCTGGGCAGAATCTTTTGATATTTGGTATGCAACATTGTGGGGTGGATCTGATGCAAAATGTGTTCAAATCGGCTTCCTAGATTCATATTTGGGCTCACTATAGAAGCTTGAATTCGAACTTCGTGCATTTCAGGCAAATTTATTCAAATATCTTCTTCTCCAGATCCAGCTGGCAGAATCTTTTCATATTTGGTAAGCAACATTGTGGGGTGGATCTGATTCAAGTTTGTTCAAATCGGCCCCTGGGTTTATATTTGGGCTCAGTATAGGAGCCCAAATTTGAACTTAGTGCATTTCAGGCAAATTTCTTAAAAAATATTCTTCTCCAGATCCAGCAGGCTGAATCTTTTGATATTTGGTATGCAACATTGTGGGGTGGATCTGATTTAAATTTGTTCAAATCGGCTCTCTAGATACATATTTGGGTTCACTATAGAAGATCGAATTCGAACTTAGTGCATTTCAGGCAAATTTCTTAAAAAAATCTTCTTCTCCAGATCCAGCAGGCAGAATCTTTTGGTATTTGGTATGCAACATTGTGGGGTGGATCTGATTCAAGTTTGTTCAAATCGGCCCTCTGGATTCATATTTGGGCTCACTATAGAAGCCCGAATTCGAACTTAGTGCATTTCAGGCAAATTTATTCAAAAAATCTTCTTCTCCAGATCCAGCAGGCAGAATCTTTTGATATTTGGTATGCAACATTGTGAGGTGGATCTGATTCAAGTTTGTTCAAATCGGCATCCTGGATTCATATTTGGGCTCACTATAGAAGCCTGAATTCGAACTTAGTGCATTTCAGGCAAATTTCTTAAAAAAATCTTCTCCAGATCCAGCAGGCAGAATCTTTTGGTATTTGGTATGCTACATTGTGGGGTGGATCTGATTCAAGTTTGTTCAAATAAGTCCCCTGGTTTTATATTTGGGCTCAGTTTATGAGCCCAAATTTGAACTTAGTGCATTTCAGGCAAAATTCCTTTGAAAATCTTCTTCTCAAGATCCAGCAGGCAGAATCTTTTGATATTGGGTATGCACCATGCTTTGGGGGATAAGATTCAAGTTTGTTCAAGCCAAGTCCCTTGGTTCATATTTGGGCTCAATGTGGTAGCCCAAATTATAACTTAGTTCAAAAAGAGGAATTTTCTTTAAAAATCTTCTTCAGATCCAGCAGTCGGAATGTTTTGATATTTGGTATGCAGCATCCTTAGGGGGGTGAGATTTAAGTTTGTTCCAGCCATGTCCCTAGGTCCATATTTGGAGTCACTTTGGGAGCCCGAATGATAACTTAGTTCAAAATGAGGAATTTTCTTTAAAAAATCTTTTTCCGATCCATCAGTCGGAATGTTTTGATATTTGGTATGCAGCATTCTTAGGGGGTGAGATTCAAGTTTGTTCAAGCCATGTCCCGAGGTCCATGTTTGGACTCACTGTGGGAGCTTGAATTGTAACTTAGTTCAAAATGAGGAATTTTCTTTAAAAATCTTCTTCTTAAGATCCAGCAGTCGGAATGTTTTGATATTTGGTGTGCAGCATCCTTAGGGGGGTGAGATTCAAGTTTGTTAAAGCCCCTGGGTTCATATATGGGCTCCCTGTGCGAATCTTTGGATATTTGGTATAAGCTTTTCTTAGGAGGAGCAGATGCAACTTGTTGAAATCAATTCTCTGGGTTGATATTTTGGCTTTCATGTCAGGTGAGCACCCTCAGGCCCCTTGGGGCCTCTTGTTGGTTAATGCATTTAACTTTGGAATTACAGGTCTGGTATTCTTAAAAATGCAGGAGGGCTAAAAATCGCTCTTCTCCCATGGCCCAGGGGTGCGATTCGCTCTCTCTCCTCAAGCTTCCAAAAGCTAAATGTTGCAAAAGTTTTACTAATCATGAATTTTGCCGAGTGGGCTTTGTACATTTTATTTGGTGCTGCTAACAAGGTAGTCTCTGTGAGACGGCTTCACTGTCCCTCCCACACCTCTGGGCCTCAGCAAGACCCGGTAGGTGTGGGAGGGGCAGTGTGGCCATCTTACAGAGATCACTAACATAGCAGAGATCTGAAAAGGTGTAGCTTTTTGGAATAGGGTGTTATGGTAATCATTATCTTCTAAGGCCAGGAGGGCTAGTTTTCACCCTCCTTAATTTTTTAAGGCGAGTAGTCGGCGGGCGAATGAATCACTCTCCTGAAAATGTCAGGCCTGGAATTACATAGAAAGCTTGGCATATTTTGTTGTCGATGTCATTGTAGTTATTTACTCAAATGGCTTCAACTCAGTAATATAACTTGCCACTGGCTTTCATTCATGGGTGCAAAGTTCTGAACACTATCTGTAATTGTGAAGAGCTGCAGTTAGTGCATCTTTCTGTTTATAGAGGCATTTCATCATATACTTAGTCAAAAAAGAAAGTATAATAGAAACAAATGTGAAAAAATAGCATAAAGGATGAAATATAATAGTTCTAATGTTGCATGTTTGTGAACAAGAAGTCGTGCAAAGAGTTTATTGACATGTTGTTGTCCACGCAACCGTATACAATTTTGCTACGGATTTCAAAATAGCATGTGCTACCCGGGAATGTCAAATTGAGTGTGTGAGCGCCGATTTTCTTTGTGTTATATTGTGCTAGAGAGCCTGGGTTATTGAGAAAATATGCTAGTTTTTGTCCTCCAACATTTTAAAAAATGCCAAGGTTAACCGAAAATCAGAGGTTGCATGCCATTAGTATGCATGGGGCTGGGATACCTCCAGATGAGCTCGCTGCAGAGTTCGGAGTCACTGTGGCCACTATTTACCATCTCATTGGAAGGTATAGAACCACTGGATTTACTGCTGACCGACTGCATTCAGGTCGACCAAGAGTTACGACCCCTGCATAAGACTGACACATCAGGATGTCTCACTTGCAGGATCGCTTCCTTCCGGCGACGAGGACAGCAGCAATTACTCATGGTAGAACTAAGAATAAAATCAGTGCACAAACTGTCCCCAGCAGACACGCTGAACACGGCATCCGAAGTCGGCGTCCATACCACGGACCAATCCTTACCCAACATCAGCGTACCGTCAGAATGGAATGGGTACATCAGCGTGTTCGCTGGACTCACAGCAGCGTTGGAGCACAGTTCTATTTAGTGAAGAGTCACAATTTTGTCTACGGCACGCTGATGGTATGGCAAGAGTGTATCGCCAACGAAGAGAACGGTTTTCATGAAATGCGACCGTTTCGGCAGGGGTAGTGTAATCATTTGAGCATGAATTTCCTTGCACCATCGAACACAGATGATCTTCATCGATGGTAATCTGAATGGACAGCGATATAGGGAAGAAATTCTTTGTCGCTGCTGTTGTCCCGTTGTCCAACGCTCATGTCGGTTTGCAATTATTCCTGCAAGACAATGCCCGATGTCACATGGCACGTATCTGTCGTGACTTTCTTGAGGAGCAGAGCATCAAACTTCTTCCCTGGGCTCAACTTTCACCAGATTTGTCACCAGTCGAGCATCTGTGGGATCATTTGGACCATCGGGTATGACTTCATGATCTTCAGACGTTAGGCGATTTACGTAATGTTCTAAGGCAGGAGTGGAATGCAATACGACAGAGTGACATCCAGAGACTTATCAGTTCCATGCGTCATCGCTGTCTTGCCATCCAAGAGGCAAACGGTGGATATACACACTATTGACTGCGTGTGTGAACTTTTCATTTCACCCCATGTCTGAATTGCAACGTCCTGACATGACGCTGGCAACAGTAAGAACATGAAATTACGCAAATTCATCCAGCTAGACTCGAAATATGAATTTACAATAATTTGTTTGGGATTAAAGTCGATAATACTAAAAAAATTGCTCCTCAAAGTTTATTATACTTTCTTTTTTGACCCAGTATATAATATGTGGACTGTTGAGTTCTAATGAATTGCATTGCACATTGCTTAACCCTTTACCTAACACGAAAAGCAGACGACACTTGCAAATAAAATTCTTGAAGCACTATTTTTTTTTATTTTTTAGCTTATGACCCAGCTCATTCCAATGAGGGGTCATTAGCTATGTTTTTGTGACAAAAAGTAATAAAAATTGAATGATGAATTTTGTGAATAGCACTGGGCAGTTTTGGCCGTTACGTTGGGTAAAGGGTTAATTAGCTTTTGCTCTATAACTCAAAGTGATTTTTGCATTTTCCCGAGTTTGAAGGTTGCTTTTGCACTGTGATGGAAATAGTAAACAATTATTTTGCTTTTGCAGTAATGTTTGTAAAACCTGTAAATTTCTTCAGTGAATTATCCAACACCAACTGCAATATGTGTGCAAAGCATGGGATAGATGTATATGTTTAATCGGGGAGAACCATGTCCGACATGGTACAAAGAGCTCTTGCATATTCGGTGCATTGTCTGATATCACGAAAATTGGTATTTGCTTTTCAACTTTGGGCTTGGAGGTATTTGTGTCACTAGGCAGCCAAAAATCAATAATGTCCTTCAGTTCTTTGGGAATATTTTCCCCTATGTGGGATTGGGGCATAAAATGCACATTCAAACAGTAATCATGTACTTCAAATTGGTCGTCAGAAAGTGTCCAGTGACAGCCATGTAGACTTTGTTTGCCTACGATGTCTTGTGACCCACAGTTATACTTATTGATCAACATTTTTGCAGCCAAAATTTTATTTCAAGTTGTGATGTTCCACACAACTCTGGTATAAGATTCCAACGAAGTTTCGCACCTCGTTGCAGTGTGCACAATTTCAAAAATGACTCTAACCGACCTGACTATTTTATGAAAATACTAGTGAACAAGTATTTTCCATTGTCATTTCCTTCACCAGTCCGGTTAGGTGATTGATGTATATCAAGGGAGACAAATGCATGTTGGGATTTGAACAGTGGCAATATTACATCCTGAGATTTGTTGTGTACACAAATACACATGAAAAAACACGTGTTGAATTATAACAACTGCGTATTGGAATGGAGCATTGACAGTTTATACGTGACAGGTAGTACTGCACTATTCCTTACCGCAAGTTCAAATAGTACACAAACAAACCGCGATAAGTTTTAAAAACTTTCAATATTTACTTGCCATTTAACAGGAAATGTTCTCTTTTTAATAAAACCATTTTATTGTTGACAAAAACAGAGCTGCCGATGTGCATTGTTATCTCTGAGCATGTAGTGCCCTGACACATTCACAGAATGTGCCAGAAGTCTTTTAACATAATTTACCTGTCATTTTTCCCACGTGAACTTCAAGTTTTAAAAACTTAATAAATTTTAAACGATCATTCCCCACGACAGCGTGCCAGTATACAAGAAAATTTCAAAGAGGAAGCAAAATCTTCTGGAATACACCGAACACAGCCAGTCATGAATTTGGATATTGGACCACTGCACCCACATATTCTGAGTCACCAAGGCAATACTCTGCCCAATACAGGCCGTACCAAAATAGTCGAATTATACAATACACCGAAAGAACTTCAATATGCCGCACACAAACTTTTTCGTTATGCTAACTCACTCCTGTATTAAATAAATCAACAAACACAATTTTTTGTCACATTTTATTAATTTATCCTTTATAACCCACGGACTGTTTACGGATCATCGTCCGTCATCGTCTGTAAGTTTCTTGTTCTCCCACAGGAACTGCGAAGCATCCTACTAGACTGTGCTGAACCTGAAAAAGGCGCATACATAAAAATGATTTTTTACCTCACAACGGCAAATTTATGTGTGCCCCCCCCCTCCCCCCACAACCGGAGATTACCACGCATTTAGCAACCACAACATATGTTTTTAAGTTTCCAAAAGGTACAAATTCCTCACGCCAATCATTCAAGGCAGTCTACACCATTACCATGTCACTTATCACTGGCTTCTGATTTTGCCCTCCCCCCACTCCCCTCCCTCCCCCCACCCACCCACCCACCCACCCACCCACCCACCCACCCACGTCAGTAGAGGCCATTTATTATCTCCCTAGCTACTCTTGTTTCGACTTGCATTCTCACGATCAACTTTTGGTTATCTCCCCTGGTATTATAATCTTCACATCAAGCCAGATACCCCTTTTTACCCCCCTTTGGCCTCGTTTTGGCTCACCAGTGTTGCCCCCCTTTTACCCCCTATTGTCAAAGGTATATAAAGCGTCATCAATATTGCCTGTCTGGCGTTAGCATGACCACAACCTGCTAATCACTGATTGAGTGATTGAGAATTTGGCCACTGCAGTCTGTCTGTTGCCAGCTTCCAACATGCCAATGGCACGTAACCTTTCGTCACGTATCAGTCTTCGCATACCTCAAAAGTTACTTTTCGACCAGAAACTATTGATGAACAATTTTATACCAAGAAAAGAACGATGTAACCTCCAAAAAAACCCGTCCAGTACAAATGAAAATTTCAAAACATACCTCACATATATTAATGCGGCACTCGCGCTAAAAACCTGCAAAAAGTTTGCAGCGGCTTGTGACATTCGTGATCTGCATTAATCTTGGTAACATATTGATGTGTCCAATCACGCGTATCCAATAACATTTTCCGAAAATATCATCATCATCGGTTTGAATATCCCCTACTTTTTTGGAATAGTATATTATCAGGTAACTTTCAATCCTTATTTGGTCGAATATATGACTGAGCCTGAGGCTGTGCCCCGTTCAGTAAATTTACTTACCAATTTCTTAGCATTTGTGGATTCTTGTGCAAGACCTTTTCTTTTAATTTTTAGCTTAACTTGACATAGTCAAGGTAAGCAATTGCCATCACACGTGCGTGTAGTTCTTGTCCGATGGTCATTAAATTTCATATGCAGGTTTGAGGTCATGTCTAGATGATGACGTCCTATTTTGGTAGTGATTGCTCAACCCTCATGGCTACCCGAGCCCAAAACCTGAAAACATTTGGCACAGCCTACAGGTCGTATTTATGAAGGGATTTCATTGTAACTTGATAGGATGACTCTGTATAATGTATAGATGAGAACGCTCCCTTTTGGTCATGATCTGTCAACCGTGATGGCTGCCCAAGCCCGAAACCCAAAACCTTTTAGCACAGTCTACAAGTCGTATTTAATATGGATGGATTTCATTGTAACTTGGTAGGATGACTCCGTATGATGTCTAGTTGAGAACGATCGGTCAACCGTGACTGCTGTGTGAATCTAAGACCTGAAAACATTTAGCACAGTCTACAGGTCGTATTTATGGAGGGATTTCATTGTAACTTGATAGGATGACTCCATATAATGTCTAGATGAGAACTTCCCCTTTTTGTCACGATCGGTTAACTGTGATGGCTGCCCGAGCCCAAAACTCCAAAACATTTAGCACAGTCTACAGGTTGTATTTGTGAAGGGATTTCCTTGTAACCTGATAGGATGACTGTTTGATGTCAAGATGAGAAAGTACATTTGTGGTCATGATCTGTCAACCGTGATGACTGCCCAAGCCCGAAACCCCAAAACTTGTAGCACAGTCTGCAGGTTGTATTTAATATGGAATGATTTCATTGTAACTTGGTGTGATGACTCCGTATGATGTCTTGATGAGAACTTCCTCATTTGGTCGTGATCTGTCAACTGTGATGGCTGCCCAAGCCCAAAACCTGAAAACCTTTACCACGGACGACAGGTCCTATTTATGAAGGGATTTCATTGTAACTTGGTAGGATGACTCAGTTTTGGTTGTGATCAGTCAACCATGATGGCTACACAGGCCCGAAGCGCGAAAAACCTTTAGCACAGTCTGCAGGCCGTATTTATGAAGGAATTTCATTATAACTTGATAGGATGACTCGTTTTGGAATAATTTCACTGTAACTTGGTAACTTAGGTTGACATTCATTAACTGTGAGGGCCACATTAACCCACCCCTCAATTCTTTAGTACAGTCTACACCTCAATTTATTTTTAGCTGTGACGAGCAGCTCTGTATGTGGCAATGTCGGTCGGTCTGTCTGTCAGTCGGTCGGTCTGACACCAACGAGTTTAAAAAACACCATAACTTCTAAAATACTTAATGGAATGACACCATACTTGGTATGCAAGTGTATCTTCATGATGTCTGCACCCTCTCAATAGTGCATGTCATTCGGATAATTTCTGTTACATTTATGGACTTGTCACCAACGAGTTTTTTTGTCACCAACGAGTTTTTTTTGTCACCGAGTTTTTTTTGTCACCAACAAGTTTTAAAACATCATTCGCGTTGCACGAATCGTCGCAGCTTCGGTACTGTGACAGTGCTTCTAGTTATTGAAAACATAGCATACAGGGAAGAGAAATTTACATATTCTCAGTTATCACAATTCTTGTCGTATTTCATAATCCTTTCATAAACATTGAACATTATCCTTTTCATCGAATACAACACACAGTCAAGTTAAGCTACAGTGTCATTAATATTGACACTTTCATTCATATTCCTTCTGGTGTTGGTTCTGTACATGTCATTTAAGAATGCTAGTATTCCCAAAATTTGCTACAACTATTTTTTGTTTTGGCACAAGTTACATGTGCATTTTGGGGATTTGTTGTCATTCCTCTCGAAAGTAAGCATAAACTGTACTGTGTTTACCTTTGCATGATATTTTAGCCTTTGGTGTGTGCATCGCATGTTATTGAGAGGACATAAACTTGTTGAAACTGAAAGTATCGTTTTTTTAAGGCTTCAATTTGGTTTCAGTTTTTAAAAAACCTAAACCAAACCGAAAAACCGTTAAACCACCCAGCCCTAGACTGTTTTAATTGCATAGTTTTGTCAAACAGCTAACAATTTACCATATGTTTCATTAAAATTTTGCCAGGTAGTATTTATTACAGAGTGAATTCTTTTCTTCCCTTTGGAAAGCCTGGGGAGTAAATCATTGCTTCTTTAAGGCAGTAAACAATTGTTCTATTTTTTCTGATAATTATCCTTCTACAGCAAAGGGATATATAGTGATGAGCTCCGTCCATCCAACCTTCCATCAATCGTTATAGAGTTTTAATTAATTTTATATTAACGTTTTATTAGATAAGTTCGATAATCGTCATCAATTGATGAAAATTAAGGGAGTTATTGCCCTTTGTTGAATTTTTGCCTTGAATTCCATTGTTTATGAAATGCTTGAACAGTAAATTGACAGACTAATTGTTGATATTAATAACATTGTGTTGGATAATTTCGAAAGACACAGAGATATCTCAAAAATTGAGATAGTTATTGTCCTTTGAATGTGGCTTAAAATTTATGGGGAAGGGGGATTTGCTTCGCTGTGTGATACTATTTTGTTTTAATAGGACACAGAACCAAAGTCCGTGCATTAGCATGACATTTTGAGATATAAATGGTAATTTCACAGAAAATATTCAGGTCCTTCCATCAAATGTTTTTCTGTATTTCGTTGCAAAGCATATAATAAATTTGGATAAAATTTCTTTTATTTACATTTCTATAATGAAAGTGGATTATTGGCATTGGTTGAAAAGAGTACATATCGATTGGAAAAGTTATTGGCTTTTGAATAACAATTCACAGTTCTCTTGTATATACAGAAAGCTAGACTGAAAATGTCAAGATGTTATACAGTACTGATGAAAATAGGTGGACTTTTTCAACAAGAATCTTCCATTGATGGAAATCTGATGCAGGCAATTTTTTGCTCTCCAACTACTCGTGCAGTGTTGATAACAAGCACTTTTTAGCTTAACTTGACAATGTCAAGATAAGCTATTGCCATTACACATGCGGAAGTCAGTTAGTCTGTTAGTCTGTTCACATTTTCCTTTAGCACAGGCTACACCCCGCAGTTCTTGTCAGATCGTCATGAAAATTCCATATGCAGGTTTGAGGTCACGTCTAGATGAGAAAGTCCCCTTTTGGTCACGATCGGTCAACTGTGATGGCTGCCTGAGCCCAAAACCCGAAAACCTTTAGCACAGTCAGGTAGGATGACTCGGTATAATACCTGAACGAGGATGTCTCCTTTTGGTTGTGATCAGTCAACCATGATGGCTACACAGGCCCCAAGCACGAAAACCTTTAGCAAAGTCTACAGGCCATATTTATGAAGGGATTTCATTGTAACTTGGTAGGATGACTCTGTATAATGTCTAGATGAGAACGTCCCCTTTTGGTCATGATCTGTAAACCATGATTGCTGCCCAAGCTCGAAACCCAAAAACTTTTAGCACAGTCTGTAGGTTATATTTTATATGGAGGGATTTCATTGTAACTTGGTAGGATGACTCTGTATGATGTCTAGATGAGAACGTCCCCATTTGGCAGCGATCTGTCAACCGTGATGACTGCCCGAGCCCAAAAACTGAAAACCATTAGCACAGTCTACAGGTTGTATTTATGGAGGGATTTCATTGTAACTTTGTTGGATAACTTCATATACTGTCTAGATGAGAACGTCCCCTTTTGATCACGATTGGTCAACTGTGATGGCTACAGGGTCCTGAATCCCCGTGGGAACCCCGGGAAGTAAGCAGCACTTGTTTACTGTTCCGCTTTACTAGTAAAATAGGACCCTGTCACCAATGCTTGGGGTGAAAGTCCTCTAAAATGGGCAACATGTAGATCAACGATTGACTAAACTTGACTTCATCTCCATGTTGTATCACGATTAGCCATAGTGCATAAATATGTGACGTTAACCACCAACAAACAAACAAACAAACAGGGTCCTGAAGCCCGAGAACCTTTAGCACAATCTACAGGTCGTATTTATGAAGGGATTTCATAGTAACTTGGTAGGATTATTCCAGATAATGTCCAGATGAGAACGTCCCCTTTTGGTAGCGATCATTCAACCGTGATGGCTGCCCAAGCCCAAAACCCGAAAACCATTAGCATAGACTACAGGTCGTATTTATGAAGGGATTTCATTGTATCTTGGTCGGATGACTCAGTATAATGTCTAGATGAGGACTTTACCTTTTGGTTGCGATCAGTCAACCGTGATAGCTACACAGGCTCGAAGCCCGAAACCTTGAGCACAGTCTACAGGCCGTATTTATGAAGGGATTTCATTGTAACTTGATAGGATGACTCGTTTTGGAATACTAGTAATTTCATTGTAACTTGGTAACTTTGGTTGACATACATTAACAGTGAGGGCCACATTAACCTACCCCTCAGGTCTTTACTACAGTCTACACCTTAAATTATTTTTATTGAAAACATCGCATACAGGGAACAGAAATTAACATATTCTCAATTATCACAATTCTTGTCGTATTTCATAATCCTTTCATAAACATTGAACATTATCCTTTCCATCAAACACAACACACAGACAAGTTAAGCTACAGTGTCGTTGACACTTTCATTTTTTGCATTGCTTGTTTCAGTTGTTTTCACCATACCCGTATCTCAGATACTCTGACAGCTCCCTTCACGAAGTATAAAACAGAAGTGGCATTAAGCCTTCCTTTGAACCCTCAAAAAAGTAAATTTACTATGTCTCATCACGAGTTGGGTTGTTAATCATTCATATTGGGCTATCGGTAAACCCTATTGCTCTTCAGGGCGCGCGGTGGCTCAGTAGGTAGAGGTGCAGGCTGCAAGCCGAGAGGTCCTTGGTTCGAATCCCACCTGCGGCAACCGCGTTGTGTCCTTGGGCAAGACACTTCATCTCCATTGCCCGTGTGGGGGCACGATGATGCCGTTGCTAAGGTGTACTGCACGTCGATGGTACGCATGTCTTCAACCAGTCTAACCCTGCCTGTGCTGCAGTGCGGAGTTACGATGTTGGGGAGCTGGCAGCTGCTCGTCGTTGCTCGGTGGTTCTCTCCGGGTACTCTGGCTTCCTCCACCCGTAAAACTGTCACGGTCATGATTAGCCAGTGTGCATAAATATGTGACCTTAAACATCAATAAATAAATATAAATAAATATTGATCTTCAAAATCATGTTATTAATTGTTGTATTATCTATAATAATATTTCAGTTTTGCATACAGCTGTATCTCTTCTTACATGGACAATTGTTCGATTTTTAGCTCATCTTTTGACAAAGTCAAGCTGAGCTAATCTCATCGCTCTCCGTCCGTCGTCCGTCGTCTCGTCTGTTGTCTGTCGTCCGTCGACACCATGTTTTAAGCTTCTCCTCCAAAGCCACTGGGCCAATTCAAGTGAAAGTTTGTGTGAGTGATGGTCCCAAAGGGGCATTTCATTTTTGTTCAGCTCAACATGCCCAGCCCCATAGGGAGGGAGTGGAGGAAAATGCTCCAAAATATTTTTAAAATCTTCTTCTCAAGAACCAGTGTGTACAATGACTTGATATTTGCTATGGAGCTTCCATATGGGGTGTAGAATCAAGTTTGTTCAAACGAAGTTCGTGAAGTAATATTTGGCTTTGTAATAGGAGGGGTAAGATTTTTGGCCCCGCCCAAAATTTCTATTTTCTGAACCGATGGTCCGGTATGAACCAAATTTGGTTCGTGGTATTATTGGATCATAAGTACTTGACCCATGCAAAAAAAAAAAAATCCTGCATTCCCATGGGAACCCTGGGAGCTAAAAATAGAAATATTTTCAAACGCCCATATTTCCCAAACCACACAGAACAGAGAGCTGTTATTTGGTATGAAGTATCCTTAGGACCAGTAGAACTGAATGGTAAAAAAAATTGCCATCGGTTATGTTAGGGTGTTCTGTAATGGGCATCTAAAAATGCCGAGTCAGCATATTTTCAAAAATTTTTAAAAATCTTTTCTCCAGAACCAATCATCAGAATCTTTTGATATTTGGTATACAGCATTCATAGGGGGGTCAGATAAAAGTTTGTTGAAATAAAGCTCATTGGTTCATATTTGGGCTCCTTACAGGAGCCTGAAGTTTTAACATAGGGTAATATGGGGAATATTCTTTAAAAATCTTCTTCTTCAGAATCACCAGTCAGAATCTTTTAATGTTTGGTATACATCATTGTTATGAGGATCAGATTCAAGATTGTTCAAACCAAGTCCCTACGTTAATATTTGGGCTTCCTACAGATGCCCAAATTTTATCTTTGTTCAGTATGGAGGGTAATTTAAAAAAATCTACTTCTTCAGATCCACCAGTCAGAATGCTTTGATACTTGGTATGCAACATCTCTAAGGGGGTCAGATTCAAGTTTGTTCAAATCAGATCCCTAGGTATATATTTGGGCTCACTATGGTAGCCCAAATTTTTACTTAGTGCAATATGAGGAAATTTCTTTAAAAATCTTCTTCTTCCGATCCACCAGTCGGAATGCTTTTATATTTGGTATACAACATCTCTAGGGGGGTCAGATTCCAGGTTGTTCAATTCGAGTGCTTAGGTTAATATTTGGGCTTCATATGGGAACATGAAAGTTAACTTAGTACAATATGAGGGAATGTCTGGAAAAATCTTCTTCTTCAGATCCACTCGTCAGAATGCTTTCACATTTGGTATACATCATCTCCAGGGGGGTCAGTTTCAAGTTTGTTCTAATCGGATCCATAGGTTAATATTTTTGGGCTCGCTATGGTAGCCCAAATTTGAACTTAGTGCAATTCGAAGAAATTTCTTTAAAATTTCTCTTCTTCAGATCCAACAGTCTGAATGCTTTCATATTCGGTACACAACATCTCTAGGGAAGTCTGATTCAACTGTGTTCAAATCAAGAGCCTGGGTTAATCTTTGGGCTCTCTATGGGAGCTGGAATTGGCCATTTTGCTGAAGAATTAAAAATTTTGTATTCAGTACCCTCTAGAGGTGTGTAACTAAGATTAATCCACATAGGTTGTATCAAGGTGCTTCCATAGGGGAGCTCTACATTTTACTTTATGATCAACTGAAGAAAAGGCATGATGCCCAGATTAATTTTGTCACTCCTGAGGGACTCAAGGATTGACAGTGTAGCCTATGGAGATGGCTTACTTAATGTAGACTCATTCTTGGACTCTGTTTAAATTGTGTTCTATTCAAGATGAGCGCTTCAGGCCCTGAGGGGCCTCTTGTTTACATACCCCACTACCCCGTATGGGATGATTGATCAAGAAGTTCTATCTAGAAACCAGGCAGAATGCCTTGCTCAATCAGTCCATACTGGGGAAGATAGTTTTGAGAGAAGTGAACTGAGGTTCAATAGCAGTTTCGTGGTATTGTTGGCTTGAATGCATTCCATGGCGAACATATACCATTTACTACGCATTCAGAGGATGTTTGTGCTGCAGAACAATGAAAAATAGTTCAAGAGAGCAATTTACTTTCGTAAGTAACTCCTGGGAGAGCAATTTTTTGCCACCCTGAATTTGTCAAAAAACCAAGTCTGATCTTCTGAATTCTATATACATGGACTATGATACATGGAGTCTTCATTGTGCATGCAGCTCTCTATTATCAGATTAACCCTTTACCCAACGTAACTGCCAAAATCGGCCAGCACTATTCTAAAAAATCGCCAATTAATTTTCATTATATTTTCATTTTTAGCTCAACTTTGACATAGTCAAATTTGAGGTTATGCCATGGCCCGTAGTCCATCTGTCCATCTGTCTGGCGTCAACAATTCAATACGGCTCTGGTTAGATGCCGTATTTAGGAACCGATCTTTATGAAACTTCTTGGGTACCTTTGTTATGACCGTGGGATGAGAACGAGTGTTTTTGGATGCGGTCCGAAATTCAAGATGGCCAGCAGCAGCCATTTTGTACTGAAATTAGTGCAATTGGTTTTTTGTACAGAACTTCTGTATGAAAGTTCTGATTTGAATACATTTTTGTGTGAATGTTTAGTAACATGGAATACATCACATATAATATGGGTTTTTCTTTCGTGCTGAAATTATGCAAATTAGATTAACTTTGATTTATTCAGTGCTACTTGTACACAGAAAGTGCACATGTCAATACGGCTCGGGCTAGGGGCTGTAATTATGAACTGATTTTCACAAAACTTCTTGGGTACCTTTGTTATCACCTTGGGATGAGAACGAGTGTCTTGGGGTGTGGTCCAAAATTCAAGATGGCTGCCGTGGCCATTTTGTACCGAAATTTGGTACAATCAGCTTTTTGTACAGAACTTCTATACGAAGGTACTGATTTGAATAAATTTTTGAATGAATGTTTAGTAACATGGAGTACATCACATATAATACAGGTTTTTTTTCTTGTGCAAAAATTATGCAAATTAGATTAACTTTGATTTATTCAGTTCTACTTATACACGTTAAGTACACATGTCAATATGCCTCGGGCTAGAGGCTGTATTTATGAACCGATCTTCACGAAACTTCTTGGGTACCGTTGTTATCACCTTGGGACGAGAACGAGTGTTTTTGGGTGTGGCCCAAAATTTCAAGATGGCCGTCGGTGGCCAATTAGACAAACTTTGATTTATTCAGTGCTACTTATACACAGTAAGTGCACATTTCAATACGGCTCTGGCTAGAGGTATCTAACTGTCAACCACCTTTACAGTACTTTATCTGTACATTTGTTACAGGCTACGGTCAGTATTTATGTACAGACCTTTACAGTACTTTACATGTACCTTTGTTATCAGGTCTTTACCTAGATATGTGTCATTGCTGTGTCACATGCTATACATGTACATGTCTTACACAAGTTGAGCTACAGTGTCATTGACACTTTCATTTGTCTCAAAAACATAGGTTATGACCCCACTTTGGAACAAGCTCATCGAGCTCGGTCCAGTGAGGGGTCATAACCTATGTTTTTGAGACAAAAAATGAAAAAAATTAGTTATTCAAGAATTTTGTTTGCAAGTGTCGCCTACTTTTCATGTTTGGTAAAGGGTTAAGAACTTAGAATGGAGTAGATGATTACAAGATTGGCCCACACAGTCTTTGGTACATTGACAGAACGCAGTTTGTACAGGTCCTTGAAATTGTTTAAAGTACTTGCCCTTTAAAACTAAAATTGCATGCTCTTATAGGGACAGTGAGGCATGAATTTGGAAAAAATAAGTAGACCATTTGTCAAAACCACAATTTTTATTATTCATGTTTCATTATATTTTTTGTTTGAAAGCGTTAAAAATTATTAAATGAATTAACTTTAAGGCAAGAATTTATTCGTCCTTTCTAAAAAGGCATGCAGTATTTAATTAATTATTTGATCACTATCAAACATTTTTGGGACATCACAAAGTCCAATGTAATTTTCCATATTCCAGGACAGCACAAAGGTTAATGTTATTTTCCATATTCGGCAAAATTAGCTTTCTCAGATGGACAAAGCTAAAATTCATTTACATGGGTTCCGTTTATAATGTGTGCATCTATACAATTTGTTTTGGATTGCCATTGTCGAACATGCTGTGGGTTTTATTGGATTGGAAGTATTACTGCATAATTGCACTTTACTTCAAATAATACAAAGTTGTTGATCTAATCCAATTATTGCAAAAATAATGCACAATTGTTGTTCATGGCAGTCAATCATCAGGAAGATAAAATTATTTCCATGTGTATTCAGAAATTGTCATGCTATTATGTTTACTTCTGATCACTTTCAAGCAACTTTGTATATCACTTTGCATTGTCATGTCTTCTGAAACTTCGTCTGCATGAAGGTTTTTAAATTGAATATTGAAGTAATTATACCCCAGCAAAACGAAGTTTAAATGGGGGGGGTATATAGGAGTCAATTTGTCCGTTGGTCTGTCATCATCGGTCTGTTTGCACATGTAAAGTTGTGAAGTGAACTACTTCCACAGTTTTAGCCGCATTTTCATGAAACTTCACAAAAAAGATCAACATGTTGAGGGGAAGTGTGTGCCATAATTTTTTTCCTGCTTGGTTTCAAGATGGCTGATTGGTGGCCATATTGGATTTTTTTTACTTAGGAAAATTGAATGCCCCTTTTCAGTCATCCACACTAGGCGGTATGCCACAGTGGAGGCTTACTGGGCAACAGACCATCTCTAGTTTAAATAAGACTATGAAACTTACCATAGGTACAGGTGGGCGGTATTGGAATTTCAAGATTGCATTCGGTATTTTCAGGGAGATATAATACAGCTGTATTAGTTCGGCATTTGGTATCTGACTTGACAGATTTTCTTATAGTACCAAAGGGGAATTCACACCAGAAAATTATCTGAGTATGTGCCCTTAACATGATGTCATTAGAAGGGCCTGCTTGCAATAGACAAATCACCTGAGCAGTGCTTTCCAGTCAAGTCTTCAGGTCTTGACTAGAATTCACTGCAAAGCAACTGGATGCATACAGGTTGTAGTCTAGTTAGAATTCAGAACAACTGCCCAGACCTTCAAGAGTTAACAAAACTAAAAAGAAAATCAGTCACTTCTTTCATGCAAATAAACACTTCAGCTGCTATCAAGCCTCAACAAGGTCTCATAAATAGCAAATGTAGGAAAATTTGAAAATACAGATGGTTTCGGTATTCAATGATTAGTTTAGCGTGTTTTTGCAGTATCCCCATGATATCACTATCGATTTGGTTTTTTGGTATGTTGCCCATCTCTAACTATAGGCATGCATTATGAGAAGATATTGATCAAGTTTGATATTCACCAAATTCTGTCTGCTTTTATAGGAGTTACGCCCTTTTTATTTGAAAATCGGTATTAACTTGAACTAATGTAATCATATTTTTACAAAATTTGCTAACACATACATTGTGAGAAGAACCTGGTCAAGTTCGATTTTCACCAAATTTCCTCCTCTTTCATTGGAGTTCTGCTCCTTTTTTTTTGAAGACTTGATGTTTGTGTGGTAATAGCTTTGTGAACATATCAACTTGAAAAATGTGTAATCAGATTTTCACAAAGCTTGCAATAAGCATTCATTTTGAGATGATCTTGTTTTTATTTTTAAGAACATTTTGATCCACTTCTCTCTACTGGTGGGGTATATGCTTGTTAACATGTAGTTTTTGAAGGGTTCATGAATATTATAAAGTACATCAAATTTCTACAATTACTGTGTTTAACTCCAGGCCTTTGAGACGGCGAATTTCTGCTCCATTCCTAATGTAAAATAGGTAGTAAAATTCCAAACTGAACTGACATTTCCCTCAACCAACCATCTACCAGTAATCTGATACAATGAACACTGCATCCCAGTACTGAACATATTACATGCATACATGTAACTACAAATCAACCATGGATTATGTTATCATAGGGTTTGATCTAGGGCAAGTTGCCAGGTACTACTGATCTTTAAGTATTCATTGAATTATGACCTTGATGGCTGGTCACCCTATAGGATTCTCAGTTCGAAAAAGGCAAAAAAGCCCTCTTCCCATTTTCATAGATGAACTCCTTGCATGCTGCTGGCAGATATTCCTGCCAGAACACCAATACTCTTGCCAACACAAAGTGTATAATCTGGCTTCTGTTTAACAGAATGTATAGCTGCAAATTGGACTAATTATGTCCCCGACTTGAAAAGACGAAGAGGTATCTAGTGGAGACCTCCATCTGTCTGTTTGTCTATCCATTCGTACCAACATTTTCCCTTGTATCTCAGCCACTGGTACTCCAATTTGAATGATATTTGGTGTTATGATAGAGCATCATGGGGGAACGATACCTGTGTAGCGTGAGTTTCTTCCACACTTTTTTTCCAGAGTTATGGCCCTTTTTCACACTTTCGACTAAGAAAACGTTTGGCGGGTCAAGGGCATTGGCACACGCTTTGTGTTGCCTCTCTTGTAATATCACAAATCATAGCTGGGGTTCATTTGTTCATATTTTTCATCAAATCCAGCCATGACTGGATTTCATGAAAAAACTCAAGAAAATACTTGGCAGATTGAGAGTTAAACACTAGTTGGTTGTTGGAATTATAAACAGAGAAAACCCAGACAAATATTTTTCTTGTTGGTATCCTACAACTTGTTTTCACTGGTATGGTACAAATACTGATAGTGGTGTGGTACCTTTTATTTTCTCCTGAAAAACAGCCCAGACTTATGTAAATGAAATTGATATGTCTTAAATTTTTTATAGTTGTGTGTGGGAACCTGGCTCTGAATTCATGTTCATAAAATGCTGTAGTGAAAGTTTATAACAGGGAAAATTCCAATGAAATCTGCTTGTGTGATCTCAAGGTAGCAATGGCTCAATAAGCACTAATTAGTCTTCTCAGTGATGCAGCCAGCAGTATATTGTACTCAGCAGACTCTATCTTTAGATAATCTGAATGCATCATATACTTGTGTTTTCATACACTAAGCTAATTTGACAAAAATAGAGCTGACATTATTAGGAAGAACAAGTGGTACAGTGGCAGCTATAACAAATATATTCTTTTACAAACAATTGATTACATAAAAAAATGAAATAAGTTAGTTCATTATGGAATACATTTTACAATCATCTCTTTGTAAGCTTTCTGAGAATGATTTTAAGAGTTTGTATTACAGTGGGATCCTGTTAATTGAATACCCAGTAAGAACATTCAATTAACAAAAGTATTCACTTAACAGGAATCTGATTGTTTTCCTGAATGCTGATAAGAAACAAATCATTTATTAGCTCAACTTTGGCGAAGCCAAATTCTGTCCGTCCGTCGCAGTCAAGACGGCTCGGGCTAGAGGCCATATTTATGAACCGATCTTTATGAAACTTGGGTACCTTTGTTATCACCGTGGGTCGAGAACGAGTGTTTTTGGGTCCGGTCTGAAATTCAAGATGGCCGCTAGCAGCCATTTTGTACAAAATTTGGTGCATCAGATTTTTGCGCAGAACTTCCATATGAAAGCGCTGATTTGAATACTTTTTTTGTGTGAATGTTTAGTACCATGGGATACATCACATATAATATGGGTTTTTTTCTCATGCGCAAATTAAGCAAATTAGAATAACTTTGATTTATTTAGTGTTACTTTCTGCACTGGAAGTGCAAATGCCAATACGACTCGGGCTAGAGGCTGTTTTTATGAACCGATCTTTACGAAACTTCTTGAATACCTTTGTTATCACTGTGGGACGAGAACAAGTGGTTTTGGGTCCGGACTGAAATCCAAGATGGCCACCAGCAGCCATTTTGTACTAAAATTAGTGCAGTCAGTTTTTTGTACAGAACTTCTGTATGAAAGTTCTGATTTGAATAAATTTTGTATGAATGTTTAGTAACATGGAATACTTCACATATAATACAGGTTTTTTTTTCTCGTGCAGAAATTATGCAAATTAGATGACCTTTGATTTATTCAGAGCTACTTATACACAGTAAGTGTACATGTCAATACGGCTCGGGCTAGAGGCTGTATTTATGAACCCATCTTCACAAAACTTCTTGGGTACTTTTGTTATCACCTTGGGATGAGAACGAGTGTTTCTGGGTGCGGTCCAAAATTCAAGATGGCTGCCAGGGCCATTTTGTACCGAAATTAGGTCCAATCAGTTTTTTGTACACAACTTCGAAACGGCTCAGACTAGAGTCTGTATTTATGAACCGATCTTTATGAAACTTCTTGGGTACCTTTGTTATCACTGTGGGACGAGAACGGGTGTTTTTGGGTGCGGTCCAAAATACAAGATTGCCGCCAGCAGCCATTTTGTACCAAAATTAGTACAATCAGTTTTTTGTACAGAACTTCTGTATGAAAGTTCTGATTTGAATAAATTTTGTATGAATGTTTAGTTACATGGAATACATCACATATAATATAGGTTTTTTTCTCGTGCAGAAATTATGCAAATTAGATGAACTTCGATTTGTTCAGTGCTACTTATACACAGTTAGTGCACATGTCAATACGGCTTGGGCTAGCATCTGTATTTATGAACCGATCTTCACGAAACTTCTTGGGGTACCTTTGTTATCATTTTGTGAAAGGAACGAGTGCTTTTGGGTGCCTTTGTTATCCCTGTGCTATGAGAACAAATATTTTTGGGTTCAGTCAGACCCACTCTGGGACTCGAAGATTTCTTTTCTAGTTTAGCATCTAACTGTCGCCCACCTTTACAGTACTTTACCTACACATTTGTTACAGGCTACGGTCAGTATTTATGTACAGACCGTTACAATACTTTACATGTACCTTTGTTATCAGGTCATTACCTACATGTTTGTCATTGCTGTGTCACATACTATACATGTACATGTCTTAAACAAGTTGAGCTACAGTGTCATTGACACTTTCATTCTGCTGTGTTTTGTTTGACAGAGCTGAAGGATCTAGTGAGATATAATAGATTACATGCTTAGATATAATGTATGGAGCCAGATAGATCGAAACTAAAGGAATTCTGTGGTTGTCTGATTAATTCTTTGATAAATTACATGATTTTTGGTTTGAGTTTTTTTTCTCAACCTACAGTTTGATGAAGTTGGTGGGCATTGTGCAGCCAGGTGGTCAGGCAGGCATCACCTTTCTTGTTAAAATTGAGGGGCCATAAATTTTAACACTCTCTACTTTGCGGAGTTAAAATAAAAAACAGGTTGCATCATGCTTCCTAGTGATATAACTGAATAAAAAAGGCCTAGTTGTTTAAAATTCTGTTTGAAATAACAATACATTTCACAGAAACATGTTCTTGTGTCATTAAAAATTTTATTGACCAATGAATTGCCTAAGTTAAAAGGAACATTATAGGCCACCTCCACACAAAACTTCAATCTCCTTTTCCACTTGACGGAAGGGTGCTGTCATTCAAAGAAACACTGAGTTCAATTTAATTCTGATTTTGACCATTTCCTGAGAAATTGGAAAAACAGTTTGTAAATGTGGAGTTCGATATAAACCCAGATGACATGAAGTTGGTTGAACTTTGTCTCAGAAGGAGTTCATTCAGGCTATTTGGAAATTGGAAAGTTTTGTTGGCTTGAGTTTCGTTTGTGGATTATTATAACCAGCCATTGTTTACGTTTGATTTGGGTAAAACAACGAATGCAGACGATCATCTAAATTGCACATAAACAAATTGAACATGGAATAAAAAGCATGATAAAGATTTCATTGTTTATTCAATTTTATTTTGAAAGTCTTTTTATTATGATGAGATAAATATTAATTACTTTTCATGTTGAAACAATATGAGCGTGCAGGTGTTATTTTCCATCCACACTGTGCAACGTAATCTTTAAGACAGACATTGAGGGCGTTGTTTATGGCAGGCCTAAATGCGTTTTTTTTCGGTTCATTGTGCTATGAAAAAAAAAAGAAAAAGAAATACTTTAGCCAATCATTTTGCCTGAAAATGCATGATCATAAAAAAGGTTTAATTATATTGTGATAACTTCAAATATCAATGGTTTTGGTGTGACAATTTTGATGAAGTTAGTTAGATTGAACCCTTTCTACATGGACACCCTGATCCAAGGAAATAAGGAATTCTATTTGGTAAGTTTCGGAGGTTCAGTAATAGCTTATAAGTCAGAAGTGTTAAATTATCACTGATCATCCATTCAGTTAGATTTAACCCTTAAATCCTCAGATTAAACTATGATAATATTTATTTATTTATTAGGATTTAACAACACTTTTGACAGCCAGGGTCATCCATGCCAGACAGTTTTACGGGTGGAGGAAGCCAGAGTACCTGGAGAGACCACCGAACAATAGCATGCAACTGTCAGGCTCTCCAACATACTAACTCCACACAGGCAGGGTTAGCATTGGTTGAAGACAAGTACACCATTAACATGCAGTACACTGTAGTACACAATGTCACCATGCTTCCACGTGGGCAATGGGGGTGAAGTGTCTTGCCCAAGGAGACATTGCAGTTGCCGCTGGTGGGATTTGAAATGAGGACTTTCAGCTTGCAACCTGCACCTCTACCTACTGAGCCCAGGCTTGGCAATTTCAGGAGAGCGATTTTTTAGCTCTCCTTACTGCCCTCCTGAAAGAATTAAGGAGAGCGAAAAATTGCCCTCCTAAATATTTTGGTCTGGGATGATTGAGATTACATGTATTATGCTCACATTAAATTTTTGTTGTAAAGCAAAAATGTAATTTAACTTCGAAGTCACATAACATCACGTAATTTCATTTTGAAAGTGGTTTAGTGGTAAAAGGTAATGGCTGCAACCATACCCAAACACAGTTGCAATCATTTGAAGCAAAATGGGTCACAGCAATATTTTTTTTTCTGTCAGTTTCAAGTTCAACAACTGACATCACAGTTTGAGGAGTAATTATTCAAGGAATATTGGCACTATAATATACTACCATTACTACTATCCTGTCACTTGAAGCACTTGCACCAGGATGTGACTGCAGATTGAAGCAGACCTGTTGTCCAAGAAAGTCTTACGCCTACCACTACCACCTTCAACCCCCTGGGGGGTTGAAGGTGGTAGTGGTAGGCGTATGACTTTCTTGGACAACAGGTCTGGGTACACACACAGGTCTTGTCAAGTGTGTGTTCGGTTGTTGAGTGAGACATCTAGATGTCTTAGAGATTTCGCTTTACCTTTGTAAAGTTAATAAAATCACTGATGTAGTCTGTTGGTTTCAGTTTCAATGAGTTCGTTCAATTGGATACTTAAAATGCTGTGTAAAGCTAATTGCTCTCCTAAGCTGATTGAGGAGAGCGATTTTTTACCCTCCTGCATTTTTCAGAATGCCAGGCCTGTGAGCCAGTGCACCCCCATTTATAATAATAACTACTGTATATACATTAGCTCCAGATGACTTAACAGTATTTCTACATTATTTTTGGCTGCCTGTAAAAACATTCTTAAGGTAAATGCAGTCTACTAGTAGAGTTCTCAAGGAAGAATACACTTGGGATAACGTTTTTAGGGCAGTATAAAAGGTGGTTGTTTGTGGCTGTATGGGGACTTAGGGATTAACCAAAATTTGTTATTATAATTATTTTTTTCTTTCTAAGTTTTCAAAAACATTCAATGAAACCATATCATGTGACCTGCCCCCACCCCCACCCCCACCCCACCCCACCCCACCCCAATTGGTAAAAGATCGTTGAGCTTATAATCCAGTGAGGGGCACTTGATATGGTTCTGTTGAATTTTTTGAAGAATTTTTTCTTTTCAACTGCTCAATTAAAAATTAGGCAGGAAGATGTGGTCCAATAGTTTGGTAAAAGATTATTGGGTTGTCTAAAAACAGCAAAAATTTGCTTTACGCAAAGATTTATGCATATTGGATTGAAAGGGTTAATTTAGATTTATTTCTACATGCAGTTTTTGTGTGAGCAACTTCTCCCTCTTTCTTGAACTGATTTTGACAAAATGTCTCCAGCATGCTCTCAAGCAAGCAAAGATCCACATATTCCAAATATTAAAGCTCCACCTTCAGAGATGAATTCTGAAAACCCGAAAGTGGTGTTATTAATCACCTTCAGTGATAGTTCAGTGATCGTTCTCTGAAAAATCTTGAGTGTTTTTTACTTTTACTTGTGAGTTTTTATTCTATTTGTATTCTGACTTCCACCACCAATAATTTAATTTGACATGGTATGACTCTGCCTCTTAAATGTGTCATTTCATTCCTTTAAACAGACCATCAAGCAATAGCCAGTGCACTACATACAGTTTTGCATTTCCTTGGTTTCAGCTCTCTATTATTCTACTATAAAAATTGAATTTTCTTCTCATTGTTCTGATTTTACATCATTCATCATAAAAAGTACCTGTTGGTGCCAATATACTGGTGACAAAGTGTATCTCTCAATCACTGTAGACATTTGTAACAGTATGCTGGGGTAGGTGGACTATTGATCAGCACAGACTTTCATAACAATAATTCTATGCATTCATTAAACAGTTATTGACTTCTGTTGTGGTGAAATCCAACAATTCTTTAACAATAACCCTTGATATCTAACACAGCATCAGAACTGAGAATATAACAAGGTTACATTGTAACCCTTCCAACCCTTTACCCAATGCAAAGAATATTGAAATTTATTATTAGTCCCCTACGGGAACCGTAAGGGGACTATAGGATTGCACTCCGTCTGTCTGTCCGTCTGTCCATTTGTCCGACTGTCAGTCCATCTGTCCATGTCCATCTGTCTGTCTGTTTTTATGTTACCACCTCTCCCTCTAACATGCTTTAAGCTATACCTTTCATATTTGGTACATGGATAAATGGTTCTGTGGGGATGATGCCCGTTCAAAATTGTTTTTTTGAAATCCAAGATGGCGGAATGGCGGCCATTTTTGTTGTGTTTTTAAAGCTTTTTTTCTCTCTATTTTCATGTTACCACCCCTCCCTCCAACATGGTTCAAGCTACACTCTGCATATATGACACATGGATAGAGGGTTGGGAGGGGATGATGCACGTTCAATATTTTTTTTTCAAAATCCAAGATGGTGGCCATTTTTGTTAAGCTTTTTTCTCTATTTTATGTTACCACCCCTCACTCAAACGTGGTTCAAGCTACACTTTTCATATTTGGTACATGGATAGAGGGTTGTGATGGGATGATGCACGTTCAATATTTTATATTTTTTTTTCAAAATTCAAAATGGTTCCATGGCGGCCATTTTTGTTGTGTTTTTTAAGCTTTTTTCTTTATTTTTTGTTACCACCCCTCACTCCAACATGGTTCAAGCTACACTTTTCATATTTGGCACATGGCTAGAGGGTTGTAATGGGATGATGCACGTTCAATATTTTTTTTCTTAAAATTCAAGATGCTGCCATGGCAGCCATTTCTGTTGTGTTTTTTAAGCTTTTTTCTCTATTTTATGTTACCACTGCTCCCTCCAACATGGTTAAAGCTACACCTTTCATATATGGTACATGGATAAAGGGGTTGTGAGGGGATTATGCACGCTCAATATTTTTTTTTCAAAATCTAAGATCTGTCTGTCCGTCTGTCTGTCTGTTTTTATGTTACCACCTCTCCCTCCAACATGCTTTAAGCTACACCTTTCATATTTTGTACATGGATAAATGGTTCTGAGGGGATGATGCACGCTCAAAATTTTTTTTTCAAAATCCAAGACGGTGGAATGACGGCCATTTTTTGTTGTGTTTTTTAAGCTTTCTTTTCTCTATTTTTATGTAAACTACTAACCTGAAATGCAGAGATGCTTATATACTCTAGTGTCTTATGTGACAAAAACACCTTATGTCACAAAAGTGCCATAGGGGACTAATACCACCTCGGTGGTCAAACACTTGTTTTAATTACTATTTTTAAAAAATTTTAAGAAAATTTCTACAAAACCATATCATTTGACCCCTCATTGGAACAAGCTCGATGAGCTTCTTCCAATGAAGGGTCACATTGTGACCCCTTATTGGAACAAGCTCGATGAGCTTGTTCCAATGAAGGGTCACATGATATGGTTTTGTTGAAATATTATTAAAAAAAATTTTTTTTTCAACTGCTCATTACGCGAACATATGCGAGCGATTCGTTAGGTAAAGAGTTAAAGGCTTTAGCTTGTTACTCAATGTAACATGATGGTAACAAATAGAAAAAAAGTGCTGTGATGCTTCTTTGTTTTACAAAGCAAACCATGCTGTTTACTTCATAGTAGATTATGGATGATCTTGCCAAAGCGAGATCGCACTTTACTTGTTGCTATATATCTTAGCACAAATTCTGTTTCAAAGTAAATTCTATTCAAATGTGGATGCAATATGCAACCTTTGAGTTGAATTAGTCCCAAAGGGTTGTCAGGTCTGACAGGCAAAACATGTGAGATTAGGAATTTGTTTTGTTGTATTATTTTGTCATAGCCTGTAGTTCATTCACATATTTCTCATTTGCAAGTTATTTCCAAACCTCCCTTGTGGGAACCCCGGGAAGTGAAGCAGTGCATGTTTACTGTGGTAAACAAGCTCTGCTTTACTGGTCAAATAGGACCCAGTCACCAGTGCTTAGGTGGAAGTCCTCAAAAATGGGCAGCGGTTGAATAAACTTTACGTTATATCTGTGTTGTGGTCTCAATTAGCCATTAATTATAAATATATTTCCATGCCTTTAAGCATTTAAAAAACCTATGTTACAGTTGTCACTTCCATTTTAATCTGTCGAACTGTTGATTAACACTGTTTCCCATTAAAAACACCATGTAGTGGAGCACTGCTTGTTTACTGTGGCAAGGGAGTTCTATTTTACTGGTAAAATAGGACCCAGCAAGCAGCATTCCAATGCCTAAAGTAGAAGTCCTATTGAGTGGTCAGTGTAGGTAAAAATCATAGGCTAACCATTGCCCTGTACTTGTGTTGCACTAATTGTTTAGCCATAGATGATGAAACAACCTTCAACATCAATAAATAAATAGATGAATAGATTGATGCTATACTGTGCAAGTCCTTTTCATAAATTTGATTGGTTAGAGGGTGCTTGTGAGCCTTACTTATAAAACATTGAACAATAAATACTTAAAAACAGCACATGGTGGCTTCCTTTGTAAGTAGGGATATATATATATTGGTATACTTTGATAAAAAAATCATCTGATATAATAAAATTGATTAATTCTCATGAAAAAATAATGGTTTTGCCAGCCTCATGCTGTATTGGTATCTAAGGAATTCCAGAATATTTTGGTAACCACCCACCCTTCATTGTTACTGGTTGATATGAGGAGGAGATAAACACTCTCAACTTGGCATGTGTAAAACTTTGTTGAAAGAAATGTCAGTCAGTTGAGGAGCAGGTGATGAAACATTAAAAAAGTGTGGGCCCTTAAATTCCCTCAAATAGCGATGGTAAATGCTATGCTCAAATAAGGTAATTGTGCCCAAATTTTGTGTCACTTGAAACTTTGTTCAAGTTTTCCTGATGCATGCAGTATACCTAAGGATCTACTTGTCAAATCAAACAATGCAACAGATAAATACTTGTCAAAAACCATAGAGTTACCAGAGAAAATCAATTTGCATCTACAGTGTGGTATACGACACAGTCAATGCCAATTTGTTTTCACTGGCGAACTCTGTAAGAACATGTACCCACAGCTCGAGAGCTAATATATTCATGTTTGTGGCATTTCCTATCAAATGTGAGGTGTAATTTACATTTAAATAGGATTCAGGTTTAACCCTGGAAAACAAAGAAGCCTTCTTGAGTAAACTTGAGAACAAGGAGAAGCATCAAGAATAATGTCAAAGATGTGTAACAAGAGGCTGTCAACTGTGATTCTAAGGGGAAAAACCTGAAACCTAAAAAACAGATTCCAAGAAGGAAAAAATACTGGCACTGACTTTTCTCTTCCACCTGACCACAATGCAGTCGATCTGTACTTCTTGTTGTGCCCAAATTAGATTAATCTAAAGGCCTTTGGTGAGGAGGCAAGAATCATTAATAGTTTGATCCTGCAATCCTATAATTATTAGCTCAACTTGACAAAGTCAAATATGAGCTATTGGGATGGGTTGTGATCCATCGTCCGTCCGTATGTCCGTACGTACACCCACAGGCCACAGCTCTAAACCAATCAGTTCCCAATTTCATATGTGGCTTTGGTGCAATGTCTAGATGGGAGCTATCATTTTTTTTTTAATTTTGTTGAAAAACATATCCGCCAATGGCCATCTTGCATTTGGATATAAATTGTCCAACAATTTTTCCTTTAGCATACCCAACAGGTTGCAGCTCTCACCCGATCTGTCCCAAATTTAATATGTAGCTTTGGTGTGATGTCCAGGTGGGAGCTATTGAATTTTTTTTAATTTTGTTGAAAAACATGGCTGCCAGCAACCATCTTGGATTTGGATATAAATTGACCAATGATTCGTTTAGCACACCCTACAGGCGGTGGCTCTCACCCGATCAGTCCCAAATTTCAGACATGGCTTTGAGCCAATGTCTAGATGGGAGGTATCAATTATTTTCGAATTTTGTTGATAAACATGGTCGCCAATGGCCATCTTGGATTTGGATATGAGTTGTCCAACAATTCCTTTAGCACACCCTACAGGTCGCAGCACTCACTCGATCAGTCTCAAATTTCATATGTAGCTTTGGGGCAATGTCCAGTTGGGAGCTATCAAATTTTTCTGAATTTTGTTAAAAAACATGGCTGCCACCGGCTATCTTAGATTTGGCATATAAATTGTCAACAATTCCATTAGCACATCCTATAGGCTGCATCTCTCACCCAATCATATTCAAATTTCGTACGTAGCTTTGGTGTGATGTCTAGATGGGAACTGTTGAAATTTTCTGCATTTTGTTGAAAAACATGACTGCCAGCAGCCATCTTGGATTTGGATATAAATTGTCCAACAATTCCTTTAGCAGATCCTACAGGCCGCAGCTCTCACCCGATCAGTCACAAATTTCATATAGTGCTTTGGGGCAATGTCGAGATCTGAGCTTTCAAATTTTTCCAAATTTCATTGAAAAACATGGCCGTCAGTGGCCATCTTAGATTTGGCAGATAAATTGTCAACAATTCTGCATCTCTCATCCGATCATTTTCAAATTACATTTGTAGCTTTGGTTTCATGTCTAGATGGGAGCTATAGAATATTTCTGAATTTTGTTGAAAAACATGGCCACCGGCAGCCATCCTGGATTCGGATATAAATTGTCAACAATTCCATTAACACACCCTGAGGTCGCAACTCTCACCTGATCTTTTTTGAATTTCATACAAAAATATGGCTGCCAGCAGCCATCTTGGATTAGCATTTGAATTGTCAACAATTCCATTAGCACACTCTGCAGGCCACCTCTCTCACCCAATCTTTTTCTAATTTCATATGTTGTTTTTGTGTGATGTCAAGATGGGAGCTATCAAATTTTTCTAAATTTTATTGAAAAGCATGGCCGGTAGTGGCCATCTTGGATTTGGCATTTAATTGATCAACACTTCCATTAGCAGACATGGCAGGCCACACCTCTTACCCGATCTTTTTCAAATTTTATAATTAGCTCAACTTTGATGAAGCCAAATTTGAGCTTATGCCATGGCCAGTCGTCCGTCTGTCCGTCGACAAGTCAATACGGCTCGGGCTAGAGGCCATATTTATGAACTGATCTTTACGAAGCTTCTTGGGTACCTTTGGTATGACCGTGGGACGAGATCGAGTGTTTTGGGGTCTGATCTGAAATTCAAGTTGGCCGCTGGCGGCCATTTTGTACAGACTTAGGTGCAATCAGATTTTTGCGCAGAACTTCCACATGAAAGCACTGATTCGAATAATTTTTTGTATGAATGTTTAGTACCATGGGATACATCACATATAATATGGGTTTTTTTCTGGTACATAAATTATGCAAATTAAATTAACTTGGATGTACTTTAGTGTTACTTTCAGCACTGTAAGTGCAAATGCCAATACGGCTCGGGCTAGAGGCCGTATTTATAAACCGATCTTTATGAAACTTCTTGGGTACCTTTGGTATCACCGTGGGATGAGAACGAGTGTTTTTGGGTGCGGTCCGAAATTCAAGATGGCCGATGACAGCCATTTTGTACAAAATTAGGTGCAAGCAGATTTTTGCACAGAACTTCCAGATGAAAGCGCTGATTTGAAAAAAATTTTGTGTGAATGTTTAGTACTATGGGATACATCACATATAATAGAGGTTTTGTTCTCGTGCAGAAATTATGCAAATTAGATGAACTTTGATTTTTGCAGTGCTACTTACACACAGTGAGTACACATGTCAGTACGGCTCGGGCTATAGGCTGTATTTATCAACCGATCTTCACGAAACTTCTTGGGTACCTCTGTTATCACCTTGGGTAAAGTATTGTAAAGGTGGGTGACAGTCAGATGCTAAACTAGAAAAGAAATCTTTGAATCCCAGGTGATAAATCCCAGATGCTAAACTAGAAAAGAAATCTTTGAATCCAAGGTGATAACAAAGGTACCCAAGAAGTTTTGTGAAGATCGGTTGATAAATACAGCCTCTAGTCCGAGCCGTATTGACATGTGCACTTACAGTGTATAAGTAGCACTAAATAAATCAAAATTCATCTAATTTGCATAATTTCTGCACAAGAAAAAAACCTGTACTGTATGTGATGTATTCCATTTTACTAAACATTCATACAAAAATATTCAAATCAGAACTTTCATACAGAAGTTCTGTACAAAAGACTGATTATACTAATTTTGGTACAAAATGGCTGCTGGTGGCCATCTTGAATTTTGGACCACACCCCAAAACACTCGTTCTCATTCCACGGTGATAACAAAGGTACCCAAGAAGTTTCGTAAAGATCGGTTCATAAACACAGCCTCTAACCTGAGCCGTATAGAAGTTGTGTACAAAAAACTGATTAGACCTAATTTTGGTACAAAATGGCCACTGGCTGCCATTTTGAATTTTGGACCGTACTCAGAAACACTCGTTCTTGTCCCAAGGTGATAACAGAGGTACCCAAGAAGTTTTGTGAAGATCGGTTGATAAATACAGCCTCCAGCACGAGCCGTATTGGCATTTACAGTTACAGTGCTGAAAGTAACATTAAATAGATCAAAAGTTAGTCTAATTTGCATAATTTCTGCACGAGAAAAAAACCCGTATTATATGTGATGTATCCCATAGTACTAAACATTCACACAGAAAAATTTCCAAATTAGTGCTTTCATATGGAAGTTCTGTGCAAAAATCTGCTTGCACCTAATTTTGTACAAAATGGCTGCCATCGGCCATCTTGAATTTCGGACCGCACCCAAAAGCACTCGTTCTCGTCCCACGGTGATACCAAAGGTACCCAAGAAGTTTCGTAAAGATCGGTTTATAAATACGGCCTCTAGCCCGAGCCGTATTGGCATTTGCACATACAGTGCTGAAAGTAACACTAAAATACATCAAAGTTCGTCTAATTTGCATAATTTACGTACCAGAAAAAAACCCCTACTGGATGTGATGTATCCCATGGTACTAAACATTCATAAAAAAAATTATTCAAATCAGCGTTTTTATGTGGAAGTTCTGCGCAAAAATCTGATTGCACCTAAGTCTGTACAAAATGGCCGCCAGCGGCCAACTTGAATTTGGATCAGACCCCAAAACACTCATTCTCGTCCCACGGTCATAACAAAGGTACCCAAGAAGTTTCGTAAAGATAGGTTCATAAATACGGCCTCTAGCCCCGAGCCGTATTGAATTGTTGACGGACAGATGGACAGACGGACGACTGGCCATGGCATAAGCTCAAATTTGGCTTCGCCAAAGTTGAGCTAGAAATAAGCTTACCAGGGTGTTTTAGTTTGTTCAATTCTCTTTGATTTTGTCACACTTGAGCAAATAATCGACGTAAACTAAGTTTGTTTATTAACAATAATCTTTATATTTTCAAAGGGATCTTGGAAAATATTTCTCAGACTTGAAGTGCTATACAATTGAATAATAATGTAATTGAAAGCCAATTAATATAGTTTTCAGGCAATCTACAGTGAAAGATATTTTTCATACTTGTGTATCATTTCAGATATTTCGGTTTCAGGAGACAGTTGTCCTGACAATTTTACTGTTGGGCTGATGTCCTGGTTAAATTTTTGAAGTATTGATTTCTGTACACATTGCATTGATCTTAATTGATTTTAATACTCTGAAATTGCACAAATTTATTTTCGGTCTCTCAAAACAGGTGAAAAACTGAGTTTTTGCCACAGTTTTTTGCGGTCTCTCAAGACATGTGGTCTCTCATGACAGGTCCATTATAGAGTGAAACCAATCAATGCATGGCCAAAGATGTCCCTCATGACAGGTGGTCTCTCAAGACAGTGGTCTCTCAAAACAGGTTTTACTGTATAGCATTCACTTTGAGACCCTAACCCCTGCACTTTGCATGCGATCTGTTTCGGTCTCATTTTCTAACTGATTTCTCATTTTAGTATGATCAGGTATTCAATGTCGCTCATTTTAGTACAACCGGTATTCAGTGTCACCTAAAAAAAAATTGGGCGGGACTTTCTGGTTGGATTGTTTTCATGTCACTGTTGCAAAAATACTTCACCAGATGGCATAAGAGCATATATATGTATTATGGATTGCTTTTCTTGAATAGTATAAAAAACAAAGCACAAAATGAAAATAAAGCAAAACCTGATATAGGAGAATTACAAATATTCGGTTAGATGTTGCAGTCGTCCATCTCCAGTCATTTGAATCTTCTGGAGTCCCCATGGACTGTGTCAATTATCATTCCAAATATTACGTGTGCATGCACGCTAAATAATAATTTGCATGATTTATATACTACTGTCTTCAGTCAAATGCACAAATCTATCTAGTATTGTTGTAAGGTTCTGTAATTATTTTGATCCTATAGACCAACCAGGCTCAAGAATTAAATTATTACTGAATCTCATTCCCAGTTTGTTGTTCATTTTGTGTTGTCTACTTGTGTACTGTCAACTTTTGATTTGCACAAAAATTTATACATACCATGTTGAAGGGGTTAAGAGACAAAAAATCATTTTTTGCTCGGCTTGACGTCAAGTATGAGGTATCGTGATGGGTTGCGGTCCATCCGTCCGTCTGTCCGTACATCTGTCTATCCATCCACAATTCCTTTAACACACCCTACAGGCCACAGCTCTCACCTGTTCAGTTCCATATGCCACCTGTGGCTTTGGAGCAATGTCTAGATGGGTGCTATTGAATTTTTCTGAATTACGTTGAAAAACGTGGTAACTAGCAGCCAAGTTGGATTTGTCACATAAGTTGTCAACATTTTCATTGGCACACCCTTCAGGCCAAATCTCTCAACCGATCAGTTCCAAATTTCAAACGTTGTTTTGGTGTGATGTCTAGATGGGAGCTGTCAAATTTTTCTGTATTTTCTTGAAAACCATGGCTACCAGCAGCCTTCTTTGATTTGGCACATAAATTGTTAACAATTCCATTAGCACAACCTACAGATCGCATCTCTCATCTGATCAGTTCCAACTTTCGCACGTGGCTTTGGGGCAATGTCTTTGGATTTTTCCGAATTTTGTTAAAAAAACATGGCCGCCAGGGGCAATCTTAAGTTTGGCATATAAATTGTCAGCAATTCCATTGGCACACCCTACAGGCCACATTTCTCACCCGATCTTTTTTTCAAATTTCATATGTAGCTTTGGTGTCATATCTAAATGGGAGCTATAGAATTTTTCTGAATTTTGTTGAAAAACATGGCCACCAGCAGCAAATTTTTCTGAATTTTGTTGAAAAACATGGCTGGATTTGGCGTATAAATTGTCAACAATTCCATTAGTACACCCTACAGGTCGCGTCCCTCACCCGATCTTTTTTAGATTTCTTATGTAGCTTTGGTGTGATGTCATTTCTGTAGAAACTTGATTGAATGACTTGGCATTACTGGCGCTTTCTATTTAGTTCAGTCCATTTGTGAACAAGTTGAGCTGCAGTGTCATTGACACTTTATTACTAAATCTTATTAGTAAATCTCACTACAAAATAAATAGGTTCATATATTTAATAAATATTGCACAAGCTTTTTTCAGTCATATGCCAGTTTATGGCCCAGCCAGTCAACTTGTAGTGTGTTTATTAGCCTCAGAAAAGCTGAGGTCAGTATGAGCATTAAGGGTTGATTGTCAGGTCTGTATACTGTGTTGTAGCTCTCAACCTTGTGCAATATAATAATTACTTCTGTGAAGTTACACTGTCAAGATAACACTTCTCAAGTATTTCTTATGTCAAGATAAAATTAGCAATGCATCTTGCATATATTTTTATGTTTGTTCAGATGATTGTCATTTAACAATTGTCATATATCATATCGTAAAATATAGCCCAGAGAAATTACAATATATTGAGAGGGAATTAATTAGTGAAACAACTGAGGTGTAACATTTTGTTATTGATAGTGTATTGGTCGAGGTATAAAGGCCACTTACCAACCAGCCTGGTTGGTCCAGATCTCTTAGTCTCATGGTAAGTCAGTCTCTTTGTGTTCTGGAGGTCGACGGTTCAAACCCTGGCTCCCACACTTATCTCTCCAGTTACATTTGGCTCCTATCCTCAGCAGTTGGCGCGTTGTGGAAGCTGTGGTGAAGCATGGTGGATATTTCTACCGCTCTGAGGTGGAATCTGGGGTGAGATTCACATGTGAATCTCAAAAGATGGGGAGAGTAGTGTAGTGGTTGAGGTATAAAGACCATTTAACAACCAGCCTGGTTGGTCTGGATCTCTTAGTCATGATCGGTCAACCGTAATGGCTACGCGAGCCCAAAACTCGAAAACCTTTAGCACAGTCCACAAGTCATACTTATGAAGGGATTTCATTGTAACTTGGTAGGATGACTTTATATAATGTCTGGATGAGAACGCCCCCTTTTGGTCGCAAGCGGTCAACCATCATGGCTATGCGGACCCGAAGCCCGAAAACCTTTAGCACAGTCTACAAGTTGTATCTATGAAGGGATTTTAGTGTAACTTCATAGGATGACTCTGTATAATGTCTAGATGAGAACGTCATACTTTTGTCGGGTTCAGTCAACTCTGATGGCCACAGGGGAACGTTACCTAGATTCCTTTAGCACATTCTAGAGCTTGATTTACGAAGGGATTTCATTGCAAATTTGTAAGATGGCTCAGTATAATGTCTAGATAAGAACATCCTATTTTGTCATGTCGAGATGAGAACATCCCCTTTTGGTCGCGATCGGTCAGTGATGAGGGCTGCATTTGCTCGAAACCTGAAAACCTTTAGCACAGTCTATAGGTCATATTTATGAAGGGATTTCATTGTAACCTGGTAGGATGACTCTGTATAATGTCTAGATGAGAACGTCCCCTTTTGATTGCGATCGGTAAACTGTGATGGCTGCACAAGCCCGAAACCCGAAAACCTTTAGCACAGTACACAAATCATATTTATGAAGTGATTTCATTGTAACATGGTAGGATGTCTCCATATAATGTCAAGATGAGAACATCCCCTTTTGTTCGCAATCAGTCAGCCGTGACAGCTATGTGGACCCAAAGCCCAAAAACCTTTAGCACAGTCTACAGGTCGTATTTATGAAGGGATTTTATTGTAACTTCATAAGATGACTCTGTGTAATGTCCAGATGAGAACGTCCTTTTTTTGTCGGGTTCAGTCTACCGTGACAACCCCAGATTCCTTTAGCACAGTCTACAACTTGCATTTATGAAGGGATTACATCGCAAATTTGTAGGATGGCTCAGTATAATGTCCAGATGAGAATGTCTTATTTTGGCCATGATCGGTCAACCGTGACATCCACACATGCACGTGACCTAGATTTGTTTCGCACAGTCTACAGTTCATATTTATGAAGCGCTTTCATAGTAACTTGGAAGGATAACTCGGTATGATGTCTAGATGAGACTGTCCTATTTTGGTTATGATCTGTCAGCCATTGCCACTGCCTGGTAACGTGACCTGGATTCCTTTAGCACTGTTTACAGGTTGCTTTTAAGGAGAGATTTCATTGTAACTTGGTAGGATAACTTGGTATGATATCTAGATGAGACTCTATTTTGGTCATGATCGATCAGCCGTGACTGCCAAACTGTCATATGAGCTAGATTTCTTTAGCAAAGTCTTTGAGTTATATTGATGCAGGGATTTCATTGTAACTTGGTAGGATGAGTCATTTTGAAATAATGTTACTGTAACTTGGTAACTTTGGTTGACAAACATTAACTGTGAGGGCCACATTAACCTAGACCTCAATTCTTTAGTATAGTCTACACCTCAAATTATTCTTATTGAAAACGGCATATAGGGAACATAAATTAACATATTCTCAATTATCACAATTTTTGTCTTATTTCATAATCCTTTCATAAACATTGAACATTATCCTTTTCATCAAACACAAGTTAAGCTACAGTGTCAATGACACTTTCATTTTTTTGAGAATCTGGTAAGGGTTGGTTCCATTTTTTTCTCCACTGAGAACTGGGGAAAAACCCCAAAAATAATGTGTATACAGTACAAGTCAAAATAAGTTGTAGCATAACTGCAATAAACTAAGTGAACTACTGCTCCTGCCCTGACAAGATCAGAATCTGACATTTTCTGGAAAGCTATCAGTGAGAGCTTTCCAGAAAAATGGTGTCAGCTTCTGGTCTAATCAGTGTAGGAAGAGAAAGATATGTAGTTTATAGGATTAACCTAACTTATTTTGACTTGTACTGTAAAACAATTTCAACTTTAAAGTAATTATCTATTCTCTCTTATTAGAAAACACAGCAGTGACTTATGACAATTGTTTGTGATAAGAATGGAAGCTTGTTTACATTCTGTTCACATCATGTCAGCTTAGATGACAGTAATTATATTTAGGCTTTCCCAAACCCAGTTTGGGAAAGACTATTGTTCTTCTTTTTCCAAATTTTTCTTCTCTATTTTTTTTTTTCTTTTTATTTTTCTTTTTTTTTTTTTCCTCCCTGAATTTTGTCTGTTGAACTGCTTGAAAACAAGCTGTACGATTTTGACCAAATTTGGCACACTTATGTAATGTCATAAAATCTAGTGAAATGCGGTATTATCATATCTGTGAAAACATGTGTTTTCAAAATATCCTGCCAAAACCTTCAAAATTTCATCATTTTTCGAATGTCTCATAATTGTTTACAGTTATTTAGCTCAACTTTTCCACACATTTAGAGCATAATATGATACACCACAATCACCACTCAGATCTTTCAACTTTAACCCCCACTGGCCAAAAATGGCATGAATATAGAATTTTTATTCAAAATTGACCAACTTCAAGGGCAAATTTCTCAAATAACAAGGTTGTTGTAACAATTATATTGGTTTGGATAGATGCAATAATGATTGCAGAAGAAAGTTACCGTTTACTTTTTAATCTCAGATTTAACCCCCAAGCACAATGAGGGTGAGAATAAGAGTACCGTTTGAAAATGCCAAAATTAGCCAACTTTGGTTGCTTTTTTTTGGAAAGGGGTTAATTTCAAACACTTTTCGTGTACGTATTCACAATTGACTACCGAGCATATTTGCTGTTGTAAATTTAGTTGTAAAGTTTACCCCTATCCCATTCTGGTTGCATAAAAGTAGGTACCATCCATAAAAACTCAAATTTTTTCAGAATTTGGTAAGTTTAGGTGACGATTTTCTCCATTTTTAATTGCTTGAGCTCTAAATGTGTTCTATAGCTGCTTGCAGCAGTCATAGTATGACAGATTTTGTTCTATATGTTATTATTAAAAGTTTAACCCTTGGCAGATTTGAGACTTCCCATAAGGGTACTGTCGGAATATTTGTTATTTTTGCCAACTTCAAGAGCAAATTTTTCTAATTACAAGGTAGTTGTAATAATTATTTTGGTATGGCTAGATGCAACAATGATTGTGGAAGAAAGTTACTCTTTACTTCTTAATCTCAGATTTAACCCTCTAGCACAATGAGGGCGAAAATAAGAGTACCGTTTGAAAATGCCAAAATTAGGCATTTTTGGTTGCCTTTACTATCATTTCGGAAAAGGGTTAATCTCAAACACTTTTCATGTACGTATTCACAATTGACTATCGAGCATATTTGCTGTTGTTAGTTTGGTTGTAAAGTTGAACCCTATCCCATTCTGGTTGCATAAAAGTAGGTACCATCCAAAAAAGCTGCTTGCTGCAGTCAAAGTATGACAAATTTTGTTCTATATGTTATTATTAAAAGTTTAACCCTTGGCAGATTTGAGACTTCCCATAAGGATACTGTCAGAATAATTGTTCTTTTCGCCAGTGTTTACATGCACTTTCTCAGCACTGGAGCCATATTGTCTCAAAACCTTTTCCATGAGAGGATTGGGCCTTCATCCAAGAACAATTTTGCTGTTATATATTTTATTCAAAGTTTTAACCTTCACCCAGTTTTCAGGCCTTGAATTTGAGTGCCCTAAAATTCTTCATAAAATTGGCTAATTTGGAGCTCACTTTTCTTCCATTTTCGAAAGGAATATTGAAAAATGATTTACATGTTCGTATTTACAATTGCCAACCGAGCATATTTGCTGTTGTAAGTTTGGTTGTAATGTTTAACCCTATGCTCGTTCTGTTTGCATAAAGATAGGTGCAGTCCAAAAAAAATCTCGTTTTCAGAATTTGGTAAGTTTAAGTGACGATTTACGCCATTCCTAATTGATTGAGCGCTGAACGTTTTCTATGGCTGTATGCAGCAGTTATAGTATGACAACTTTTGTTTTATATGTCATTATTAAAAGTTTAACCATTGACAAATTCGAGACTGCCCATATGGGTATGGTCCGAATAATATTAATTTTCATAAAATCACTGAATATTGATAAGCGGGCAGTGGTAGTTTGGAATAGAATATCCAAAATTGCTTTCGAAATTCGGATTCACAGTTCAATTCCAAGAATATTTTCTGTTATAAGGTTGCTGTAAAGTTTAACGCAATCCCTGTCTCAGATGCATAATGGTAGATGCCGTCGAAAAAAACTCATTTTTTCAGAATTTTGTAGGTTTAAGTGACAATTTACTCCATTCCTAATTCATTGAGCGCTGAATGTTTTCTATGCCTGCATGCAGCAAGCATAGCATGACAACTTCTGTTTTATACGTCATTATCAAAAGTTTAACCCTTGGCATATTTTGGAGTTCCCATATGGGTATAGTCGGAATAATTGTTATTTTCGTAAATTCAATCCCTGAATATATTGGTAACTGTGCACTGGTCTTTCAGTGGTGCTACATGAAGCCGCAAATAGTTAAGGTTGAAAGGTTCATCAAATAGACAAATATAATACCTAACTCATCCGGTGACAGGTAAATAATGAATGGAAAAGACGTTGAGTTAAGAATAAAGCAGGGACGAATCGTGCCCTCGGTTTCCACCTGATCCACGGTATTTCCACACGGTCTCGGCACTTGACAAAGATACTAAACTGTCGGGCAGGGACAGTAGGAATCATTCTGAGAATTTCAAGTTGGTGCCTTGCATGATCGGGACATAATTGGAATATATCCGACATTGTATCTGTTGGATATATTCCAATTATGTCCCGATAAGGACACCCCGACTGTCCGCAATGGGGCACCATGACGCCGTGTACTAAGGCATACTGCACGTCGATTGTGCGCATGTCTTCACCCAATCTAACCCTGCCTGTGCTACAGTTCCCCGTGGGAACCCCGGGAAGTAAGCAGCACTTGTTTACTGTGGTAAACCAGTTCCGCTTTACTAGTAAAATAGGACCCAGTCACCAATGCTTGGGGTGAAAGTCCTCTAAAATGGGCAACATGTTGATCAACGATTGACTAAACTTGACTTCATCTCCATGTTGTGTCACGATTAGCCATGGTGCATAAATATGTGACGTTAACCACCAACAAACAAACAAACTGTGCTACAGTACGGAGGCACTATGTTGGGTAGCTGGCAGCTGCTCGTCATTGCTCGGTGGTTATCTCTGGGTACTCCGGATTCCTCCACCCATACAACTGTCACCGACATAATATGACCTTGGCTGTTAATGTGTCGTTAAAACCTAATAAATAAATAAATAAATCCAGTACCAGTTTTGCTCGTACAAATATTAGTACCGTCAGACAAAATTCATTTTCTGATTAATTTCATACTTTTCTGTACTCACCTTCCCCGAGTAAGATTGGTATACCTTTTCAATCTCAGATTTAACCCTCAAGCAAAATGAGAATGAGAATAAGTGAACCATTTGGAAATACCCAAATTATCCAACTTTGGTTACTCTCTGCTATCATTTTGAAATGGGTTAATTTGAGACACTTTGCTTTTCTATATGCAGAGATGTTTAATCAATAAATCCGGCTTTAGTTATGTTCTGGGACTTAATGAAACATGTCCTTTGGGCACTTAAAAATAGCACTGTCTGCAAAAAATGACTTTGAGTGAATACTCACTTGTCCAAAAACAAAAAGGAAAGCTCTTTGAGCTTTCCATAACTGCTTTCAAAAATTAATAGGGAACAAATTTTGTGTTATATGTTCTGGTCTTCCATGTTATCCAACACCAGTTTGGCCGTACAAATATGAATACCGCCAGGAAAGAAAGCACATTTTCTCAGTGGTAGACTGTGTGACTTCGATGATAGAGGTCCCGAGTTTGATCCCTATCTGGGACGACCCACGTAATGTCCTTTGGCTAGGCACTTTATCCCGGTTGCCAACATGGGGGCACGATGATGCCATGTACTAAGGTGTACTGCATGTCAATGGTGCACATGTCTTCAACCGCTGGTACCCGGCTTCAGCGGAGTTTGAACATAATTAGAATGTTGAGCTGACAGTTGCTCGTCGATGCTCGGTGGTTCTCTCTGGGTCCTCTGACCCCCCCCCCCCCCCTGTAAAACTATCGCGGTCACGATTAGCCATTGTGGATAAGTATGTGACCGCAAACACCAATAAATAAATGCCATCAGGTAAACCCTCTGTGAACTCCTTCTTTAAAATATAAAATAATCAATCAATCAATCTGTCAATAAATAGCAAAGTAGTAATTTAATGCAAGAAATATTAACAAGCTGTTCAACATCCCTTTAATCAACTAATTTTGACTTGAACTGTACCCATCACTGTGTATGCTAGCTCTCTAGATGGTTTAAACCATATCAAATAAACAACTAATTTGTGTGTGACAGTAACTCATATTACATGTATTTCATTGTATCTGAAACAGATATGTTGGAAAAATTGTGAAATCATGGAGTAGGAAGCTCACCCTCGTTTGTTGACAAATCCCACACATTCACAAACAGACAGAATGATAGAGAATAAATTAATTATTGATATTTAAGGTCACTTTCAGCATCTACAGCTATATCATGACCATAATATAGGTATTTATTCAAGTCCAGGTATTCATTGCATAGGCGTACAGGGCTATTTTTCAGAGGAGGAGAAAATGCCAAATGTGGGTATGGGAGGGAGGGGAGGGGGTCTCCCTCTCACTGAGTACCTGGAGAGAACCATCGAGCAATGGCAAGCGACTCAGACTCCCCAATATACGAACTCCACAAAAGCAGGGTTAGCATTGGTTGAAGACAAGTACACCCTCAAAGTACCCTTAGTACACATCACCATCATGCCCCCCTCCTCCCCCCCCACCCCACCCCCACCCATGTGGGAAATTAAATTGGGATGAAGTGTCTTACTCAAGGACACAATGTGGTTGTCACAGGCAGGATTCGAACCGAGGACTTCTTGAATTGCAACAATCATCTCTACCTTCTGAGCCACCGTGCTCCCGTAATATGCAGTACAAGAACTCTTTATATGTATTTGTGTGATTATAAATGATTAATATTAACGTGGATACGGTTCCACTGAATCAACTTGTACAGTATAATGGTCAGTTTATTTGCTACTTCTAGGTGATGAGATAGGAAAACAACATTTTGTGTTGAAGACCAAAATGTTTTGTGGTCATTTCTGACAACTAAATTGTCCGAAATTTTCTAGCATATTGGCTGAAAAATCGGCTCCTTCCTGACTCAGGGGTGGGTTGGGGCACAGTCCTTCATGAAACCCCGGCCCGTATGCCCATAATTCATATGTACTAATTTTTTCCAAAGCACAAAGGACATCGCTTCTTTTGCTTTCTATAAAAATATTCTGTAATTATTGAAGAGCAAATTTTGTGTTAAATGTTTTGGTGTCCTGCTGTATCTCAAATATCTGTTTTGGCTGCATAAAAACTAGTAGCATCACAAAATTTCCACTAGGAAAATCCTCTTTGAAACTACAAGGCCAAATGGTTTGAAAAACTTAATGTGACTGATGACTGTAACCCCCCTCTACCAATGATCCTCATTTAATCTTCATCAGGTTGCAATTATGGCTGCATTTGTGGCTTACAGTTACTAGAGAAACCCTATAGGAAAAATCACATTTTCATCATCTTCACTGAAAGTACTGAGCCATTGTGAACCAGATTTGACAGGTATGGTCTATGAGAGGTTCTCTACAACTGTTACTTATTTTATTCCTGTTGGGTGAAAAACGTGCCCGCCAGAAGCATTCTTTGATTCTGATTGGCCAATTTTGAAAACTCTTCTCTGAAACCACAGGGCCAAATGTTTTGAAATTTTACATGGTTGATGGCTGGGACACCCTCTACCAACAATCCTCATTTAATGTTGATCGTTTTGCAAACATGGCCACAATTGTGGTTTATAGTTACTATAGAAAACCCCTATGGGAAATCACATTTTCATCTTCTCTCTGGAACTGCTGAGCTGACGTGAACCAAAAACTTGGCAAGAATGGGCTATACGAGGCCCTCTACAAACGATCCTCTTTTTGTTCCTGTTGGTTGGAAATATGGCCACTAGAGACATTCTATGATTCTGTTTGGTGTGTTCAAATGTTTTGAAACTTCACGTCATTGAAGACTGGGACACCTTCTACCAATGATCCTTATGTAATGTTGATGTAATGTTGCAAACATGGCCACAAATGCAGCTCATAGTTACCATGGAAAGCCTATGGTAAATCACATTTTTATATGTAGTTCCAGGTGAGCGATTACAGGCTCTGTAAAACCTCTAGTTTAACCTTTTACCTATCACAGATGGTATAAAAATTTATTATTTTAAATATTATTTTTATACCCCCTGCAATGAGTTGTGGGGGTGTGGGGTGTATACTGGAATCAGCTTGTCCATCCATCCATCTGTCCATACATCAACCCATCCTTCCATCTGTCTCTGTCCATTCGTAAACATAATTTTGTCCGGAGATTTTCTCAGACGTTTATGGACCATTATTATCGAAATTGGATATGAATGTTCACCACTATGGGAACCTGTGTACCTGCGATTATAGTTCAGGTCAGACTATTTTTGTCAGAGTTATGCCCCTTTTTCGCATATTTTAGAATGCTAGAATTTTGTCTGGCGATTTTCTCAGATGTGTAGGGGTTGATTCCTTTGAAACTTGGAATGGATGTTCACTACCATGGGAGCCTGTGCACCAGTGATTATAGTTTTGATCAGACTTTTTTGCCCGAGTTATGCCCCTTTTCATCTTAAATAATTAATTTTGTCTGGAGATTTTCTCGGATGTTTATGAATCGATTCCTTTGAAACTTGGTATGGATGTTCACAATCATGGGAACCTGTGCAACAGTGATTATAGTTTTAATCAGACTTTTTTTGAAAGAGTTATGCCCCTTTTCATCTTTGAATGCCTGAATTTTGTCCAGAGATTTTCTCGGATGTTTATGTGTCGATTCCTTTGAAACTTGGCATGGATTTTCACTACCATGGGAACTTGTGCACCTGTGATTAAAGTTGTGATTGGACTTTTTTTTACCAGAGTAGTACCCCACTTTGTCTTAGAATAATCAGGGCAGTGGGGCCGGCAGGGGGTATGGACAGGCCCATCTGGGACAGCCACACCTCTAGTTTTAGCTGTTTCAAAAATTTTCACCAAAACCATATGTGACCTCTCATTTGAACAAAGTCATTGAGCTTCCAATGAGGGGTTACATGATGTGGTTTTGTTACAATGTTTTGAACAAAAAATTTTTTTCAGCTACTCAATTTGTAAATTAAGTAGGCAGATGCAGCCGATTCATTACCCATTGAATTGGCCGTATCTGCCTGCTTAACCCTTTACTTAACAAATCGCCCGAATCCGCCTGCGTAATATACTAATTCAGCAGTTGAAAAAACTATTATTTTTCGAAAAATTTCAACAAAACTATATCATGTGACCCCTCTTTGGAACGAGTTCGACAAGATCGTTCAAAAGAGGGGTCACATGATATGGTTTTGTTGAAATTTTTTGAAACAATGATATTTAAAATAATAAATTTTGATATCGTCTGCATTGGGTAAAGGGTTAATATACAATTTGAGCAAAAAAAAAAGAAATTCAAAATATTTCGGCAAAACTAGTTTGTTCCAATGAGGTGTCACATTGATATCATTTTTTTTTTTTGGGGGGGGGGTGGGGTCTCGTTGTGGTAACCGGTTCTCGTCAGATCACCAAAGTTAAGCAACGTCAAACCCGGTTAATCATTGTATGGGTGACCGTCTGAGCGATCACTTTGGACTCCTGCGTTATGTCCTCGGGCAAGGCACTTAGCCTCGATTGTCCACTTGGGGGCACGATGACGCCAGGTACTAAGGCGTACTGCACGTGGATGGTACACATGTCTTCAACCAATCTAACCCTGCCTGTGCTGCAGTGCTGAGTTACAATGTTGGGGAGTTGGCAGCTGGTCGTCATTGCTCGGTGGTTATCTCTGGGTACTCTGGCTTCCTCCACCCATAAAACTGTCATGGTCATGATTAGCCATTGTGCAGAAGTATATGACCTTAAACACGAATAAATAAATAAATAAAAAATTGTTTCATTGAAATTTTCTGAAAAAAATAATATTTGAAATAATAAATTGATATTGTGTATGTTGGGTAAAGAGTTAAAGTCCACTGCCCTAAGCAATGAGCTACTGCATTCCCATTGTGCCTACAGTACTGTGATTACAAAAGTAGACCAGATCACTATCTGGAGCCAATACTACAAAACTTTTACAATTGTATTTTCTAGAATTGTATTTTAAGTTATGACTTTAAATGGGTTGGCAGATTGCCATATCTTTTAAAATGCTAATGAGCCATTTTAGTCTGTTATATTTATAGGTAGAAATACAATTCTAGAAAATACAATTGTAAAAGTTTTAAAGTATTGGCTCCAGATTGTGATCTTGTAAAAATACTCTGTTAGCATGTCTTCTCACAACATTGCTGAACCACACCTGTTGAAAAATATATGTGAGCACATGTTAGTTGAATATCAGCTTTGCCAGTGAAAATTAATCAGTTAACAGGAGTGTTCCATTAACAGGGATTTGGTCACCTTCCTGTATTATAGAGATAAACTGAGCATTTACTATAAAATATATTCACCCTTAAGTCATTAGATTAATTTTATGTTAATAACTACCATACATGTACACAATTCCAGATGACTTAACAGTGTTTCTTCACTGTTGTCTGCCTAAATGCATCATACCTTCCTTTTCAAGGAAGAATACTCATTGCCCAACTTTTTCAGGGCAATATAAAAGGGCAATATAAATGGTGTTGTTTGTGGCTGTATGGGGAAAAAGGGGTTAAATGCCAGTGTTGGATGTACTGAAGCCAAATAGGTCTATAAAGAAGGGAAATACAGTCATTGTAAGGGTTATTTATCTGCATGTAATAAGATTTTTTATTCAATTAGCAGGAGTTTACTGTATAACCTTTATGCAATTGATGGGTCAAAGTTGTACTGAAGGTATGGTAAATGAGTTTGTGTTTGGATGTTATATCCAATTAACAGGGTTATTCAGGTCTGAAAATAGCCCGAGAATGATTGTTTACGTTACATGAAGGTTATGTCCATTGTGAAATATGTGAACATGCTTCGAGTTGCAACCGGATAATATGACATAAATGAAATTCTTAATCTTGCCTGTTTTACTAGACCGATTTGACGATCTTTCGGAACTAACTTGCTACAAACGTTGCTCAACTGACACAAATGTTGCTCATTGCGTCCACATTTCAATAGAGTGGCATATGCCATTTACACTGAACCAAAATTCCACCCAAACAAATAAGAACTAACATGCTCTCTTGCCAAAGGGAAATTTAGCGTTAATTTTTGCCAAAATGAATAGCAACAACTATGTTAAAACGTAAACATCATGGCTGGCATTGTCAAAACAGAGAAGATGGGAAAGCATCATAACTCATTTTAGTTAACAGCATATTATGTAGTATAACCTGTTGACAAGTTATGATGTAAGCTCTTTATTTCCAGGTCTGGTTATTCAGTTCAGAGATACTGTACGGCTGCCGTGGACTTGTCACCTTCCACGGGTGGGCAATATTTCCACGGACGCATTAATATTAATATTCCAAACACTAATTATAGGAATAATCATCAAATTTTAATTAATGAAGCAACCTGGTGCTTCATTAATTAAAATTTTGCTGCTGATGATTTTCCACAGGGTATAAACCGTATAAACCTTTAGCCGGAAGTGGAGATAAGCGAGGCGAGAGATTTCTATTTTTATCTCAAAGTTTCAGTCGCAGCGTATCAAAGATCACCGAAAACAAGATTTTTTTAATAAAAGGAATGACCGAAGAATGCAAAATCAGTTAGTATGTTATATAAAACAATATTTAACAATGAAACGACACAACTTAATGGAAAAATTGACTCTTGTAGTATGAAAAAACACTTGCTGATCATCTCGGAAAATGAATTTCTTGGGCAAATTTCTCCTTCAAATATCGTTTTTCACATGTTCGCACAAATGTAACATGTTAAAATCATAGATCGACAGATTCGGCGTTCAATTCCACACCAGAAACTATCAGCCATAACAACGAAGAAGGTTCAGTGCTACTGAAACTGTTCAAAATATAATGTCACATTATCGATTTTTTTATACGCCCAGTTGGTAAAATCGTTGATCGGGAGTTGGTGATAATTATACGTCCAGTTGAGATTATTCGAATTCCCATATGATCGTTCCAATGCCCATATTTGTGCATGTACGAAGGTCTAATCAGTTAACAAACCACATGAACAGACTCGAATGCACAACGTTGACGTCACACCTTTCAACTGAAACACTACTGACTGAACCACCGAACCTGCAACCATGGGGGAGGGGGCGAGAGGACCCCCCCCCCCCCCCCCCCCCCCCCCCCCCCCCCGAAAAACTTTCGCCCCCACCCGAAAGATTTCAGACCATGTTTTTCAATCGGCATTCATTTTTAGCTCAACTTTGATGAAGTCTAATTTGAGCTATTGTCATGGCCCATCGTCCGTCGTCCGTCCGTCCGTCCGTCCGTCCGTCTGTCCATCTGTCCGTCTGTCCGTACGTCAACAATTGGCTATGGCTCGGGCTAGAGGTCGTATTTATGAATCGATCTTTACGAAACTTCTTGTGTACCTTTGTTATGACCCTGGGACGGGAACGAGTGTTTTTAGGTGTGGTCCGAAATTCAAGATGGCTGCCAGTGGCCATTTTGTACCGATGATGCAAAAAATCAGTTTTTTGTACAGAACTTCTGTATGAAAGTTCTGATTTGAATAAAGTTTTGTATAAATGTTTAGTACCATGGGATACATCACATATATAGTACGGGTTTTTTTCTCGTGCGTAAATTATGCAAATTAGACTGACTTTGATTTATTTAGTGTTACTTTCAGAGCTGTAAGTGCCAAGCTGCTATGGCTCGGGCTAGAGGCCGTATTTATGAACCGATCTTTACGAAGCTTCTTGGGTACCTTTGTTATGACCCTGGGACGAGAACGAGTGTTTTTGGGTGCGGTCCGAAATTCAAGATGGCTGCCATTTTGTACCGACGATGCAGAAATCTGTTTTTTGTACAGAACTTCCATATGAAAGCTCTGATTTGAATAATTTTTTGTATGAATGTTTAGTACCATGGGATACATCACATATAATACTGTTTTTTTTCTCGTGCGTAAATTATGCAAATTAGACTAACTTTGATGTTTTTTGGTGTTACTTTCAGCACTGTAAGTGCAAATGCCAATACGGCATGGGCTAGAGGCCGTATTTATGAACCAATCTTTACGAAACTTCTTGGGTACCTTTGTTATCACTGTGGGACGAGAACGAGTGTTTTTGGGTCCGGTCCGAAATTCAAGATGGCCGATGGCAGCCTTTTTGTACGAAATTTGGTGCAATCAGATTTTTGCACAGAACTTCCTTATGAAAGCGCTGATTTGAATAATTTTTTGTGTGAATGTTTAGTACCATGGGATACATCACATATAATACAGGTTTTTTTCTCGTGCAGAAATTATGCAAATTAGATGAACTTTGATTTTTTCAGTGCTGCTTACACACAGTAAGTACACATGTCAATACAGCTTGGGCTAGAGTCTGTATTTATGAACCGATTTTCACGAAACGTCTTGGGTACCTTTGTTATCACCTTGGGACGAGAACGATTGTTTCTGGGTGCGGTCCAAAATTTAAGATGGCTGCCAGTGGCCATTTTGTATCGAAATTAGGTCTAATCAGCTTTTTGTACACAACTTCTATACGGCTCAGGCTAGATGCCGTATTTATGAACCAATCATTACGAAACTTCTTGGGTACCTTTGTTATTACCGTGGGGTGAGAATGAGTGTTTTTGGGTGTGGTCCGAAATTCAAGATGGCCACCAGCAGCCATTTTGTACCAAAATTAGTGCAATCAGTCTTTTGTACAGAACTTCTGTAGGAAAGTTCTGATTTTAATAAATTTTTGTATGAATGTTTAGTAACATGGAATACATCACATATAGTACGGGTTTTTTTCTCGTGCAGAAATTATGCAAATTAGATGAACTTTGATTTATTCAGTGCTACTTATACTCTGTAAGTGCACATGTCAATACGGCTCGGGCTAGAGGCTGTATTTATGAACCGATCTTCACAAAACTTCTTGGGTACCTTTGTTATCACCTTGGGACGAGAACGAGTGTTTCTGGGCGCGGTCCAAAATTCAAGATGGCTGCCAGTGGCCATTTTGTACCAAAATTAGGTCCAATCAGTTTTTTGTCACAACTTCTACACAGCTCATATTTGTGAACTGATCTTCACGAAACTTCTTGGGTACCTTGGTTTCACCTTGGGACAGGAATGAGTGTGTTTTGGGGTGCCTTTGTTGTCACTGTGCTATGAGAACAAATATTTTGGGGTTCAGTCAGACCCACTCTGGGACTCAAAGATTTCTTTTCAAGTTTAGCATCTGACTGTCACCCACCTTTACAATACTTTACCTATACATTTGTTACAGGCTACGGTCTGTATTTATGTACAGACCATTACAATACTTTATATGTACCTTTGTTATCAGGTCATTACCTAGATGTTTGTCATTGCTGTGTCACATACTATACATGTACATGTCTTTGTCTTGACAAGTTGAGCTACAGTGTCATTGACACTTTCATTTAATTTACCTGTGCATTAGGGTAAATTAGTTCAGTTACAACTGTAACACTTCATTTTGCCTTGGCTCTAATTCCTTCACACCTGTAATTAACATATCCATAATCACTTGTCTATGAAGGTAATCCCATTGTTATTTGTGAGCTGTTTATTCATCACACATACATTCACACACAGCTTTGTCGGGGAATTATTTTTCCAATTGGGTGTTTCTTATCAACCTACTCACAATTGTTTACTACAGGCTTGCACTACAGTGGAAGTCCCTAACTCGGATAAAATACTCTCTATTTTTGTCTTTCCCAAGCAAGTTGGGAAAGAAAAGTGGTGCAAAAGCACCAATAAAAATAAGCCAAAACTGGGTCGAGTGCAACCGGCGCAGACCCAGTACGGGACGCTCTCTCCCAAGTACAACTCCACGACTTCCGTTGCCAGTGCGCATATACCGTCTCTAAAGACTCATTCTTTTTAAAATCCACTTCGTGTCGAGATGTTTTTTGCACGCTTATCAGTGTTCCACCAGCTCGATGTTTGATGATTCCTGATTCATTATACCACAGTGTATCCTTTGTATTCTCAGGAACAGTGTTTTATATTCTCTTTTCTATTATATGTCCATAATGTATATTTATTTGCTCTCTCTAGAGTCGCGCGCGAATTTCGCGTGCCACGCGGTTCGGACTTAGATTTTTCACAATTATTGTTTATGCTTTTTTTGCAAAATTTTCTAATTGTGTTAGAGTTAGGTGTCAGCGGGGTACCACTCCTACAGTGTTTCTTCTTTCTTTTGAGAGTAGTCTTCCTGTTGGGTGGTTCCCGGTCGACCGTCTGGGGTCTTTGTTTCTGTCACCTTTCTCTCTTCTTTGGGGGTGTTCTGTTTTCTCATCTCACCTTCTCTGCTCCTCTCACCTCTATCATGCCCAGGACAATTCCTTGTGGGCAATGTCTGCTGCCAAAGCATGTGGACGATGTACATTCGTCTTGTTCCTCCTGTAATGGGTGTTCGGCCGAGCGGCCGTGTGGTGTCTGTGGAACATGGTCTTCCACCTTCTGGGCGTCAGTAAACCGTGTCGTTCGTTCTCGTGGCCGTGCCTCCCGCTCCCGCGGGAAAGGAGAACGTGGTCGTTCGGGGCCTCCCGAGCCGACTTTGTCTGGTGAGAGTTATTCCTCCTCTGTGGGGGATGTGCAGTCTTTTCCTGTGGTGGATACTGTGGGAGCCGTTGAGTGTTCTGGTGTAGAGATGCCTGGTTCCGGGACTACGGTCCCCCTCCAGTCGACATCTGAGGCTGTCACTAGGGTTGTGACTCCTCCTTCGGAGCCGAGCCGGTGTGCTCTCTCCACTATTTCACCAGCCTCAACGACTCTCGACGTATCTTCTACTGCTGCTGGCCCGTCTGCTTCGTTGTCTGTTTCAGCCGGCCTCGGCTTTTCGCTGCAGGGGACTGCAGGACTGTCCGATACTGTAGACGTGGGATATCGGCCTCAGCCTTCCCTGACTTCAACTCGGCGAAGTCGGAAGGGGCTGCCGGCCGAGCCCATCGCTGTGGTCTCTTCGCCGTCGAGCACCACAGTTGTGTCTTTGGATTCGGATGTTCGTAGTGGAAACACTATAAACTCCGTGGCGTTTCCGTCTACTCACTCTGGTCACCTGACCAGTTTTGGGGGACCAACGCCTTTTGTGCAGCCTGGACCTTCTGTCCCGCAGAGGTCCGCGGTGACTCTCATGAGTTCTCGCAATATTGATCCTCGGGGTGCATCGTACCCTATACACGTCTGCCTTCAGATGTTTCGGCTGCCGCGTCCCGCGTCGGGTGTTTTGGAGGATCGTGACCCTTCGCTGGTTAAGAGGGTCAGAGGTGAAGCCACTTTGCCGGTTCGCTCCCCTGTCGAACCGGTCGGTACAGGCAGTGAGCTTAGGGAGGCCCTCTCCTTACTCACTCAGGTTCTTTCTAAGAGCCTTCCTGTTGCTTCCAGCGAGGCTATGGGTGGTTTCCAGGTGCCTCCTATGGCGCCGCCTCCCGGGATTGGAAACAGGCCGGTTTCCGATTCCTCTGGTGTCCCGACACCATGGGAGGCGTCGGCTGGTTTGCCCACGATGGGCTATGTGTCTTCCGACTCTGGGGACGAGTCCGACATGCTTGAGGTCGAGGGCCAGCAGTCTTCGGACTTGGGGGCGGCTCTTGACTTTGTGTTTGGGTTTCTGCCTGAGCTCAAACCTGCTAACCAGCCGACAGTGTCAGCCTGGCCGCGATCATCGGTCGCGCGCCAACAGCCTATGGAGCAACCTGCTTCTGGGCGCCTTCGACCGTGCCAGTCGGTACAGGTGGTTGAAGCTTTTTCAGCATTGGATGCCAAGCTGAATTCCAAGGCTTTGAAGACTTCGTTCTTCACCAGGGTTGACACCTTTTTGCCTCCTGTGCGTTATCGTTCCTACTATTCCGCCAATCCGTCAGTCTGCCAGGCTTTGACGGTTCTGGATCAGGACTCCACTTCCCTCGGGCTTTCCAAGCCCAAGTCGGCCGTCATTCCAATGACGACTCTGGAGTCCACGTTGGGCTTATCTAGAGAGATGCTTGGCATGCTTTCTCTCTCAGATCACGTCGTCTCAGCTTTGGCTGCTTATCTGCCTCCAGATAAGTTTGACGTGGTACAGGCTCCTTTGCGTGTGCTGTCCAAGGCGCTTAAGCACCTTACTCACACGCATGCCTGTAACACGGCTAATTTGGAATTAGTTCGAAGGGACGCTGTGCTGGACACAGGACGTTCCCTTCCCGAGGAGCAGCGTGCTACTCTTCGATCTGCTTCTTTGGCAGGTCCGCAACTTTTCCATGGTTCCGTGTCGACGATCCGGGATGACGTCCTACGTCATTCCAAGGATCAGCTGCTGTTTCGTCAGCTTGATCAGCCTTCTCGGGGAGGCAAGGGCCGTTCCAAGCCTAACAAGTACCCTTCTGCTTCCTCTGTGAAGCAAAAGGCTGGTCCTTCTGCCGCCGCCTCTACTTCTTACTCACGGGGTAAAGGTAGGGGTCGGCAGAATCGAGGGAAGTCTCAGGATTCTTCATTTAGCAGAGGAGGTGGTTTCTCCTCTTGCGGGCCTCGTCGGGGCTCGAAATGAAGGTCCTCACCTCGACTCGTCCCAGGTTGGAGGAAGGATAGCAGAGTTCGCAGACCATTGGACCACCATCACATCCGATCCATGGGTGTTAGATGTTGTTCGGTCCGGGCTGCGCATATCCTTCCGACGGGACCCCACTCTGTCAAGGGTGCCTCTTCCAACCACAGTTCCTTCAGACGTTTTACGTCGGGAATTTTTGTCCATGGAGATTGCCAATCTCCTGGCAAAGGGGGCGATCGAGGTCGTCAAGAACGTTCAGTCAGTGGGTTTCTATTCCCGCCTGTTCTTGGTGCCAAAGAAGGACGGCCGACTCCGACCGGTTATCGATCTGAGTATCCTGAACCAGTCTATCATTGCTCCCAAGTTCAGCATGGAGACTTTCAGGTCGGTCCGCCAATCAATTCACCAGGGAGATTTCGCAGCCAGCATCGACCTGCGAGACGCTTACTTCCACGTTCCGATGCATCGGGCATCTCGGAAGTATCTCAGGTTCGCTTTTCTGGGGCGAGTTTACCAGTTCAAGGCCATGCCTTTCGGCCTCAACCTGGCTCCTTGGGCGTTCACCAGACTGATGTCGCATGTGATAGCGTTCCATCGCACACAGTCCAGGGTGACTACTTCGGCATATCTGGACGATATCCTCCAGAGGCATTCCAATGCTGCCTTACTGGAATCGGATGTCGCCACTCTGTTGAGCTTGCTCACGTCGCTAGGATTCAGAGTCAACGAGGAGAAGTCGGACCTGGTCCCTTCTCAGTCGTTTTGTCATCTGGGGATGTCTTTCCAAACCAAATTCAATTTGGTGACTGTTCCCCAGGCCAAGGCTGTGATTCTCTCAGCTTTTGCTCTGACTTTGTCCCAGTCCAGGTCCGCGACCGCTCGGAGTTTTCTCCGGCTGATCGGTCTCTGCGGTTCGGTGAGGGATCTCATTCCTCTAGGTCGACTGCGTGTCAGACCTCTCCAACACTTTCTGCTCAGTCGTTGGAGGCCGAATGTAGATTCTCTGGATCAGGTGCTTCCGTTTCCGGACTCTCTGTATCCTCACCTTCTTCCCTGGACAGATGTTCAGTGGATTACGCAGGGTGTTCCGCTGGACTTACCCACGTCCGATCGCGTTCTGACGGCAGATGCCAGCGATCTCGGATGGGGTGCGAAGTTGGATCCTCTCGGTCTTTCCCTACACGGGATGTGGGACCAGGATCAAGCAGCTCTACACATCAACCAGAAGGAGCTTCTTGCTCTTCTTCTGAGTTTCAGGCACTGGATCCCTCACCTGTCGAATCGCCAGGTCCTCTACTATCCGACAATTCGACAGTGGTTGCTTACATTCGGAACCAGGGCGGCACGCACTCGCTTCCGATGTACGAGTTAGCTCTGGATCTTCTACTGCTCGCTCAGGATGTTCACGCCGGAGTGGTTGTTCGTCACCTTCCCGGTCGTTTGAACGTCCTAGCCGACTCCCTGTCCCGACAGGGCAGGGTTATTTCCACCGAGTGGATGCTTCACAGGGCAGTGTTCCAGTCGCTTTGCGATCTCTGGGGACGTCCCCACATCGACCTCTTTGCGACTCGTTGGAACCATCAGGTGGACACTTTCGTGTCCCCGTGTCCAGATCCTCTGGCTTTTGCCGTGGACGCTCTGTCACTCGATTGGAACGGTCTAGTCGGCTACGCCTTCCCGCCGGTTCCGATTCTTCCTCAGGTTCTTGCCAAAATTCGAACCTGCAGTTGTCGAATCATTCTGATCGCTCCCCTGTCGCCTCAGCGGGTGTGGATCAATCAGATCCGCTCGCTGATGGCGGCGGTTCCGGCACGTCTCCCGCTACGTCGCGACCTTCTTTGTCAAGGTCACCCGAGGAGGTTTCACGTTGACCCGACTTCATTGTGCCTTCACGCATATCTTTTGTCAGGTCCTGTCTCCTCCGTAGAGGTTTTTCAAGACGAGCAGTGGAGTGCATTTCTTCTTCAAGGAGGCACTCCACTGGTTTAGCTTATGCAGCTAAATGGAAGGTCTTCTGTCGATGGTGTGCTGATCACTCTGTTGATTATGCCAATCCTTCGATTTCACAGATTGCGGAGTTTCTGGTATATCTGTTTGATTCTCGGGGTCTCCAGCCTGTTACCATCAAGGGTTACAGGTCTATGCTTTCAGAGACTTTTTCTTATGTGGGGAAGCGTCGTATCGGCACTAATCCTTACCTCTCCAAGCTTCTTCGGCACTTTTCTTTAAAAAGGCCTCGGACTTTGCAGCTTACTCCACGATGGAATCTTTCGTGAGTGCTGCTTTGCTTGGGGGGGGGGGGGGGGGGGGGGGGGGGGGGGGGCCGTTCGAACCTTTATCCCAGGTGGATATGCATTTTCTCACATATAAGACGGCTTTTCTGATGGCATTTGCTTCGGCCAGATGGGTTAGTGAGCTTCACGCCCTCTCGGTTGACCCGGCCTTTTTTAGGAGCTCTCCCAACAGTGTTACTTTTACCACTGATTGCTCCTTTTTGGCTAAGAATCAGTTACCAGATACTACTCCTCCTCCTATCTGTATCAGGGCTCTTCCCTCTGTTGAGGGCACTCGCCCTTTGCTCTGTCCGGTCCGTGCTATTCGCATTTATCTTGATCGGACACGCTTCATACGGAAAGGCAGAAAACGTTTTTTTTCTGTCTCTCATTCCGGGTCGACAGAAGATCTCTCCTCAATCCATTTCTCGATGGATTTGTCTTGCTATTCGTACGGCTTATAGTCGTTTAGCAGCTGGCGATTGTATTACCAATCATATTTCTGCCCACGAGGTGTGGGCACTGTCTACCTCTTGGGCTTATTCTAACTCCGTCAAGTTGTCGGATGTAATGCAGGCAGCCTACTGGAGAAATGCTTCTACTTTCTCCACCTTTTATTTGCGCCAGTTGCAGGAGCAGCCTTTTTGGCCTAGGTCCTCTTTCTTCTGCTCAGGCTGTTGTCTGCCATAGCCATTAGGCTTCTTGAAGGTCAGTTTCAGCCTTGTGCTGTTACTGCCCTTTTTCTGTCTGTGTGTCACACAGGCTCATATGTCTCTTTTCATTGTCCTTTACCAATGATTGCGACATTATGGTTGATAAGCCTCGGGACCTCTTCCTTCTACTTCACGGTTCCAGTGCACTAGGGTTATGTGGGGGTTGGTTATGCGATTCCCTCCAGCCTTTTGTCTATTCAGCCTGTAGTAAACAATTGTGAGTAGGTTGATAAGAAATCTAAATTTTATAGTAAATTTCCTTTCTTATTATACCTACCACAATTGTTTACATGGAGGCCCTCCCGTCTTCTTTACGGGTAAAGAATCTTTCCTCCCCGCTGATCACATAACTCTAACGTTTACGGATTCAAAAAGAATGAGTCTTTAGAGACGGTATATGCGCACTGGCAACGGAAGTCGTGGAGTTGTACTTGGGAGAGAGCGTCCCGTACTGGGTCTGCGCCGGTTGCACTCGACCCAGTTTTGGCTTATTTTTATTGGTGCTTTTGCACCACTTTTCTTTCCCAACTTGCTTGGGAAAGACAAAAATAGAGAGTATTTTATCCGAGTTAGGGACTTCCACTGTAGTGCAAGCCTGTAGTAAACAATTGTGGTAGGTATAATAAGAAAGGAAATTTACTATAAAATTTAGATATTTGGGGTTTGTTTCATTCTGTTTAATGACTTTTTTTAAAAAAATTTGTTTACCGTTTTTGACCATGGTCGTTTTTACTTCATAACGATCAGTTAGTGTCTATGTTTTGCGGTTTTGCCTGGCTTTTTTAAATTATTTTTTTCTATTTATTTTATTTTATGTTGTTGAAGTGTGAGTTTGTGGGGAGGGGTGGGGGGGAGGGGGGGGGCAACAGTCGAATGGGAAGAAAATGTTTTCACGTCAGATAACGGCGTGTTATAACAATACGCCAATCCTCTGTTAATTGAAACCAGTTTGCCTGACAGCATGCTGAGCTAGCAGTTTATTCGACAATAATCCCTAACCCGACCCCCACCTCACCCTCTCGTGCGCTCTCATTTTCACTCTCATTTTGGCAACAGTCTTTTGTGTCCAATAACTGTGGAACAAACATCAAATGGGCTATTTTTTAGTATTCTCTTCGAAGCAGCTGCATCAATAAGTATCTAGCTTTTAACGATTCCATTTTTAGAGAAATTAGCGAAACACTATGGAATCCTACATGAAGTATACCATACCTATACTTTTGTAAATATTCAATGTTGTTCTTTGAGAACTTATTTTATCTGAAATAAATACTGTTCAAACTAAACTAAAGTATTTTCAGATAAGGCGTGACGTCACATGGGATTCCCTCGACATCTCGCCAGTGTTGTGTTGAAACCAAACAGATCCAGGGTCGAAAACAAGCTTTATACTCACCAAGCGAACCCTACCATGTGCCCAGGGGCGGATACAGGAATTCTCAAGGGGGGGAATCGTGCAGATGCCAAAGGCATCTGCCACGAGTGCTGAAGGCACAAGATTGTGTCGGGGGGGGGGGGGTTCTCTCCCCCAGAAAATTTTTGGAAATGAACGACCAAATGGGGCATTCTGGTGGCTTCTGGGGTGGAAATCCTCTTGAATTTTTGAACGACTAATTATCACTTTTTAAACAGCATGCTTCAGAATTTCAAATTCTGTCATACGTTCAAGACAGAATTAGAAAATTTGAAATATGCTCTTCAGATCCGTTTACCATAATATTGTATTTTGGACACACTGTTTACAGTCATAACCGACTTAACCTCACGAGAACATTGCGATCTGCCAGCGTTTGAAAGTTTTCAGCAGTCAGCCCTCTAGGCTTAGGTACCCAATGACTATGCCAATTAAGATCCTGACCCATAATTAGCATAGCCATGGGGTACCTGAGGCTAGGGGCATGTAACACCTCAAAATCATGCTGTGTCGGTGACGCTATAAATGAAGGCGACCAGTAGATATATTTCGCATAATTTCAACGGTATGTTTGTTTTCCATAGCGAATGGTGATGGAGGAAATAAATGTCGTTGTATGTTTTTACTACATAGGATACAAGCAGGGGTGGCGGAAGGTTCCATAAGGTGGTGGTGGGGGGGGGGGGTGGGGGTCACCGATTTCATGGAGCATCCAAGAGATGCGAGAGAGACGGGGGGAGACGTGGTGAGGGAGGGAGATAGAGACGCGCGGCGGGCGGAAGTGGGAACAAAAGCTTGGTAAATTCAAAGAAGGGTGCCAGTTCATATACATTAGTCCAAATTTAGCCTGATAGACAGAAATGTATTTGTTTGGTTTGGTACGTCCACGGGACGTACCAAACCAAAAAATATATTACGGTCTGTGGGGCCGAAGACGTAGCGGCTGAGTAAAAAACAGAAATCTAGTAGACATGCTAGCAGTGGCGTAGCCAGGTGTGTGTGTGTGGGGGGGGGGGGGGGGGGGGGCTACCGGGACGGATTTATTATTCTGTATGGGCCCCAGGGCCGTAATTTCCGTTCAAAAATTGTGGGGGGGGGGGGGGGGGCTACATCTTGGTTGGGCATTGGCAGATGCTGAAGGCATCTGCAACGAGTACCGTGGGCACGAGTTGGATGAGGAGGGTTGGGGGGGGGTCTCTCCCCCCAAAAAATTTCAAATTGTTTCATCAAATGGTGCATGTTGGCGGCATCTAGGGTACAATTTCCCTTACTTTTTAAAAAAATGGGCCCAGATTTCTTTAACAGGAGAACCCTCCCCCAAGCCCTCCTCATCCAATTCGTGCCTACGGCATTCGTTGGATGAGAAGGGTTTGGGGTGTCCTTCACCAAGAAAATTTTCAAATTGAGGTATCATATGGCGTATTCTGGTGGCCTCTAGGGTATATTTCCTCTTACTTTTTATTTTAAAATGGGCCCAGAATTTTTTAACGGGAGAACCCTACCCCAAACCCTCCTCATCCAACTCGTGCCTATGGCACTTGTTGGATGAGAAGGGTTTGGGGGATGGAGTTGTCCCCCACCACACCCCAAGAAAGTTTTCAAATCGAGCTATCAAATGCCATGGTGTGTACAGCTCTCGTTGGATGAGAAGGGTTTGTGGGGAATTGGGTTCTCCAGACTAAAATTTTTTTAAATTGACTATCAAATGGTGCATTCTGGTGGCCTCTCTAGATTTAGAAATTTGATATTCTATCTCCAGTGTGCTAGGGTAATAGAAGCTTTTGAAATTAATTTAGACTAAGCGAGTAAAAATTCATCAATCGTTTCTTCATTAATAGGCCTATGCTTTGAAAAATGTTGGTGGGTGAAAAATTATTGGGGGGGGGGGGGGGGTCTTGAGCCCCCTGCCCCCCCCCCCCCCCCCCAAGAATTACGACCCTGAGCCCCCTAAAAGTTTGGCAGGGTTAACTAAAACAATCCCATGTCGGTTGTTAATTGGACGTTGGATGGATATAATACTTGTGAATTTCTATTTAGGGGCACAACTGAACACAATAAAACATCCTGAGGGGCTCCAGAATCAATCTCAGTGCATCGAAATTTCAAAATTTCCTCGGGCCAAGTCCCCCGGACCCCTACCAACAGGAGAGGACTATGCTCCTGTTACCCCCCCCCCCCTCCCCCCCAAACATTCAACCCTCTGGATATGCGTTCCACATATCGCGTAGTGCCCCTCCCCCTTCAATTCATGTATTGTCCCCAAATGAAAATCCTGGCTACGCCCTACATGCGAGACTAACACGAGCTAAGGGGGGGGGGGGGGCAACTTTCCAACTTTTGAAATTTGAACCATAAAATTTCCAACTTTCAAAAATCAGGGTCCTCATTGGGGGTGGGGGGTGTAACCCCCCCCCCTCTCCTCCCCGTCAGAACATCCCTAAGTGCTCTTCGTCTTTGCTGGCGAAGAGTAGTCTCTTGCTCATCCCATTTGCTTTCATCTAGGTGAAAGGCAGTGGGATGCACAGGAGACTAGGCTAGGAGGTCATCCCGCACTTTAATAGCACAGCCAAATGGAACGCACACCTGGCACGCGTCACTAGCCAAATCGGCTTCAGAGTGACAAGAACCGATCTTGCCGGTTTCTGAGAATATCATCCAAACATGCCGCCAACAAAGTTATCCAAACTGCTCTCCAGTTTCCTTCTTAACCCTTTTGGAAAACATAATTTTGTACGCCATGTGTCCTGGTCATATCTTGATACACCCAAATCGGCCTCTCGACTCAGCAATTTCATTCAAACCCAGACCGGCCATTGCATTATTCTATAAAATACACCTGCAACTAATATATTTTACTGATATATTTTTCCAGTTTGTCACGCCTGTAAACTGAAATTATTTACTCTCATTCAAGAACGTAACCGGGTGGGGGGGGGGGGGGTGCACACCCCCCACCCCAGGTTAAATGTGGGTGACAAGTTGAAAAGAGTGGTGGATAAGTTCGATGGTCTCTCGTGCCAGAAGTCGCGGGATCGCGGATCCCCGGCTGAGAAAAGATATGGAGGTGTCTGAACCCTCTCTGGCAGCATCAGTTGCGGGGTTGATGATGTCACGGCGTGTCGTCCTATTGGTTGGGGAAGTAAAATGGCTGTCCTCTGTACGGAGAGAGACAGACTCCACACAGGCTAAAGATCCAGTCGAAGAACACAACAAATTGGAATTCTCTGCTCCTTTCGTTATCAGACTCGCTTCTAAATATATTCGTTTGGTTATTTTCTTCGTTTGCGTTTTGTTTTACACTGACCTCCAACATGCAATTTTAAAAATGTAGTTTACATGTATAGCATATTTTTTCTTTGTTTATAGTAATACGATAACACACTGGAAAGGCGTTCATTTGAATCAGTTCCACATATTTATTTTTAAAGTAGAGTATACTTGATTATTCAGGAGCGAAGGAAGGTAAAAATATTTGGGGTGAGGCGGGGTGGGGCTATCAGAGCTAATCCCAAGGGGACCACCATGTATGCTCACCGTGTGCTGTGCAGCAGCATCCGAGCCGCACAGTGGTTAGGTGGTGTGTGTGTGGGGGGGGGGGGGAGGATGGGGGGGGGAGGGGGTAGCACAAGAGGCGATATCGCTGTATATCCCATTCTCGGTGGTGAGGGTCTGCGGGCTTTCTCTGGGATATTTTGAAAAATGAGGGCCAAAACTCACATGCTCAGTGATTCTGAGGCTGCTGTGACTGACTCCTCAGAAGAGGACTGTTGAACGCTGCAAATTCGAATTCTCTGCTCCTTTCATTATTAGATTCGCTTCTAAATTCATTCGATTGGTTTACCCATTCGTTTGTGTGTTTTTTTCTTTCTTTGGGAGCATGTATTCTCTCTAGATCATACTAGCATGCCCAACACTCTGTAAAAGTGCGCACGCACGCGCGTGTGGGTGGGGGGGGGGGGGGGGGGTAATTTGCTGCAACTATAGCTAACTTACCCGACAATTAAAAATTAGGTAAGTTAGCTATAGTTGCAGAAAGGTGCCCTTAAACTACAGTAAATACGTTCAGCATGAATGTTTCTTTGGAGTCTGCTAGATATTTGGTCTGCCTGTTGCAGTCCATTGAAATTTAGGGACCCACAAAAGTTAAGAACTCAACAAATTGTTATCATGTAAAGAAGCAAAGCACAAGAGGCTTTTTATATATAGCCGTGAGTTTATGTTATACCTTTTGTAGTTCACTGAAATTTACAGACCCGATGATTTAAGAACTTAACAAATTGGTGCTTGAGCCTAAAAATTCATAAAATTATAATTGCGTGCTATCTATACTGCCATATGCATACGGGAATTTTTATTTTCTGGTGGGGTGGGGGAGGATGTGGAGCTGAGGTCCACTTAATCCGAAAGAATCCTGAGTGCCCGAAAAAATCCTGACTGCCCCCCCAAAAAATTATTTCACCCCCAAAACGTGTTTTGGAACAAATTGTGTCTGAAAGAGTCAACTTACAGTAAATAATGCGGTCCAACTTGATCTGACATTGTTACGCTATGCCATAAAACCAGTCTCATCTTCATATAGTTCATCGCCTATCGTTAGATTCTGTAATGCAGTAAAATGGGCTATTTCTCTGCGTTGAAAAAGGTAACCTGTGGTTCGCTTTTTCAACGCAATGCAATATTGCATTCAACCCGGCTTGTGCGCGTATAGGCCTATCTTGCTTTCGGAACTTACAGGCTCCAAATTTACCAGATTCTCACATCGAAAGGGTCACCCGACAAGCATAAAAAATGTATACGACTCATCAACTGAAGATACGAGCGTATACAACTGGACGTATAAAAAAATTGATAAGGTGACATTATATTTTGAACAGTTTTAGTAGCACCGAACCTCCTTCGTTGTTATGGTTGATAGTTTCTGGTGTGGAATTGAACGCCGAATCTGTCGATCTATGATTTTAACATGTTACATTTGTGCGAACATGTGAAAAACGATATTTGAAGGAGAAATTTGCCCGAGAAATTCATTTTCCCAGATGATCAGCAGGTGTTTTTTCATACCACAAGAGTCGATTTTTCCATTAAGTTGTGTCGTTTCATTGTTAAATATTGTTTTATATAACATACTCACTGATTTTGCTTTTTTCGGTCATTCCTTTTATTAAAAAAATCTTGTTTTTGGTGATCTTGGATACGCTGCGACTGAAACTTTGAGATAAAAATAGAAATATCTCGCCTCGCTTATCTCCACTTCCGGCTAAAGGATTATACGGTTTATACCCTGTGTTTTCATTTCCTGTTAAATGCAAGCGTGGGCATCGCTGTCCACTCGTGGATTACGACCAGTCCACATCAGCTGTATTGTATCCAATTGAGTGGGCTCCACTGTATTTAATGTATGAAATCTTGACCCACTAGTAGATATGTTACAACCAGATCATAATTTATTTATTTATTAGAGTTTAACAACACTTTTTGGACATTTTTATTGGTGGAGGAAGCTGGGGAACCCAGAGAACCAACGAGCAATACCGAGCAACTCTCAGACTCCCCAACGTACTAATTCCACACCAGAAGGGTCCGCACTGATTGAAGTCGGATGCACCATCGACGTGCAGTACACCAGATCGTGATCTGACTGAGAAAAAAAAAATGCTTTTACTATGACAGTACTGTAGCTTCTATTTGTTGTTTACTGTATCATTTGTGATTGATTGCTACAGACTGGATTCAATTTATATTAATATTTCCAATCAATTTCTTACAATAAAACTCTAAGTAAGAAGCATGCAATTACGAAATGTGATCTTTCAATAACAGAGTCACTTGTATTGAACACTAAATGTGAATGCTTCCTTAATAAATAACATTACATTAGTTTCCAGTTTCATATGAAATATATTCATTCGTTGATCACTCAAGCAAGCAAGTAGCTAAACCACAAATCTGATGTTCAGATAAGTTTTCAGCATTTCAGCTGATCCTCAAGTGGCATGTAAGTTCTTCCAAATTAGCAGCACTAAAAGCTGTGCCCAAATAACTTATCTAATTATGTTTAAAACTTGTTGCCATGTTTTACACTGATTCAGTATTTCCCCAGGCCTGGCATTTTCAGGAGAGCGATTTATTCGCTCGCCTACAGCTTGCTTTAAAAAAATTAAGGAGGGCCCTCCTGGCCTTAGAAAATAATTACCATAACCGCCTATTCCTAAAACCCACATCTTTTCAGATCTGTGCTATGTTAGTGGTCTCTGTAAGACGGCCACACTGCCCCTCCCACACCCCTGGGCCTTGCCAAGGCCTGGAGGTGTGGGAGGGGCAGAGTGGCCATCTCTTGGAGACTACCTTGATAGCAGCACCAAATAAAATGTACAAAGCCAACTGGGCAGAATACAGCAGTAGTAAAACTTCATGTTACCATGTTCAGCTTTTATAAGCTTGAGGAAAGCTAATTGCTCCCCTGGGCCATGCAAGGGGAGCGATTTTTAGCCCTCCTGCATTTTTAGCTCACCTGAGCGAAGCTCAAGGGGAGCTTAACTAATCACTTTCTGTCCGTCGTCCGTCGTCCGTCGTCCGGCGTCCGGCGTCCGTCGTCCGTCGTCCGTCGTCCGTCGTCGTCCGTCCGGCGTTAACTTTACATTATCGACTTCTCCTCCTAAACCACTAGCCCAATTTTATTCAAATGTTGGCTAAATGTTTATTACCTAATGCCAATTCAGATTTGTTCAAATGAAGTTGCCCCTCCTCCTGGGTGGTGCCACACCCCCAAGGGGCACCAAAATCTTTGTAAATCTTCTTCTCATGAACCAGCAGTAGCAGAGACTTGATATTTGGTGTGCAGCTTCCTTTTGAGGTGTAGACTCAGATTTGTTCAAGAGAAGTTTGTGGGGCTATACTTGACGTTGTTATGAGAGGGGCAAAATTTTTTGCCCCGCCCAAAATTTCTATTTTCCAAACCGAGAGGCTGATTTGAACCAAATTTTATGTGAGGGCTTATTGGGTCATGAGTACTTGATTTATGCAAAAAAAAAATTTCCCGCAGCCCCGTGGGAACCACAGGAGCTAAAAATAGAAAAAATTTAAAACGCCCATATCTCCAAAACTGCACGGCACTGAGAATTTTTATTTGGTGTGCAGCTTCCTTAGGACCAACAGAAAGGATTGGTAAAAAAAAATTGCCATCGGTTTTATCATAGGGTACAGTTTCGGGACTTTGAAAAAGTGCTGAGTCAGCACTTTTTAACACTGTAGGCAATGGGAAAAACATTAAAAAATCTTCTTCTCCAGATCCAGCAGGCAGAATCTTTTGATATTTGGTATGCAACATTGTAGGGTGGATCTGATTCAAGTTTGTTCAAATCGGCCCCCTGGGTTCATATTTGGGCTCAGTATAGGAGCCCGATTTCGAACTTAGTGCATTTCAGGCAAATTTCTTAAAAAATCTTCTTCTCCAGATCCAGCAGGCAGAATCTTTTGATATTTGGTATGCAACATTGTGGGGTGGATCTGATTCAAGTTTGTTCAAATCGGCCCCCTGGGTTTATATTTGGGTTCAGTATAGGAGCCCAAATTTGAACTTACTGCATTTCAGGCAAATTTCTTTGAAAATCTTCTTCTCCTGATCCAGCAGGCAGAATCTTTTGATATTTGGTATGCAACATTGTAGGGTGGATCTGATTCAAGTTTGTTCAAATCGGCTCCCTAGATTCATATTTGGGCTCACTATAGGAGCTCGAATTCGAATTTAGTGCATTTCAGGCAAATTTCTTCAAAAATCTTCTTCTCCAGATCCAGCAGGCAGAATCTTTTGATATTTGGTATGCAATGTTGCGGGGTAGATCTGATTCAAGTTTGTTCAAATCGGCCCCCTGGATACATATTTGGGCTTACTATAGAAGCCCGAATTCGAACTTAGTGCATTTCAGGCAAATTTCTTAAAAAATCTTCTTCTCCAGATCCAGCAGGCAGAATCTTTTCATATTTGGTAAGCAACATTGTGGGGTGGATCTGATTCAAGATTGTTCAAATCGGCCCCCTGGGTTAATATTTGGGCTCAGTATAGGAGCCCGATTTCGAACTTAGTGCATTTCAGGCAAATTTCTTAAAAAATCTTCTTCTCCAGATCCAGCAGGCAGAATCTTTTGATATTTGGTATGCAACATTGTAGGGTGGATCTGATTCAAGTTTGTTCAAATCGGCCCCCTGGGTTCATATTTGGGCTCAGTATAGGAGCCCGATTTCGAACTTAGTGCATTTAGGCAAATTTCGTAAAAAATCTTCTTCTCCAGATCCAGAAGGCAGAATCTTTTGATATTTGGTATGCAACATTGTGGGGTGGATCTGATTCAAGTTTGTTCAAATCGGCTTCCTAGATTCATATTTGGGCTCACTATAGAAGCTCGAATTTGAACTTAGTGCATTTCATGCAAATTTCTTAAAAAATCTTCTTCTCCAGATCCAGCAGGCAGAATCTTTTCATATTTGGTAAGCAACATTGTGGGGTGGATCTGATTCGAGTTTGTTCAAATCGGCCCCCTGGGTTTATATTTGGGCTCAGTATAGGAGCCCAAATTTGAACTTGTGCATTTCAAGCAAATTTATTAAAAAATCTTCTTCTCCAGATCCAGCAGGCAGAATCTTTTGATATTTGGTATGCAACATTGTGGGGTGGATCTGATTCAAGTTTGTTCAAATCGGCTTCCTAGATTCATATTTGGGCTCACTATAGAAGCTCGAATTCGAACTTAGTGCATTTCAGGCAAATTTCTTAAAAAATCATCTTCTCCAGATCCAGCAGGCAGAATCTTTTGATATTTGGTATGCAACATTGCGGGGTGGATCTGATTCAAGTTTGTTCAAATCAGCCACCTGGATTCATATTTGGGCTCACTATAGAAGCTCGAATTCAAACTTAGTGCATTTCGGGCAAATTTCTTCAAAAATCTTCTTCTCCAGATCCAGCAGGCAGAATCTTTTGATATTTGGTATGCAACATTGCGGGGTGGATCTGATTCAAGTTTGTTCAAATCGGCCCCCTGGATTCATATTTGGGCTTAATATAGAAGCCCGAATTCGCACTTAGTGCATTTCGGGCAAATTTATTAAAAAATCTTCTTCTCCAGATCCAGCAGGCAGAATCTTTTGATATTTGGTATGCAACATTGTGGGGTGGATCTGATTCAAGTTTGTTCAAATCGGCTTCCTAGTTTCATATTTGGGCTCACTATAGAAGCTTGAATTCGAACTTAGTGCATTTCAGGCAAATTTCTTAAAAAATCTTCTTCTCCAGATCCAGCTTCAGAATCTTTTCATATTTGGTAAGCAACATTGTGGGGTGGATCTGATTCAAGTTTGTTCAAATCGGCCCCCTGGGTTTATATTTGGGCTCCGTATAGGAGCCCAAATTTTAACTTAGTGCGTTTCAGGCATATTTCTTAAAAAATCTTCTTCTCCAGATCCAGCAGGCAGAATCTTTTGATATTTGGTATGCAACATTGTAGGGTGGATCTGATTGTGATTCATGAACGTATTTATTTGTAAAGTTGATAGAATCTTAGACAAAATTTGCAGAAAAGATCTACTATAGAAGGGGTGGTATCCAGGGTGAACCGTTTACCCAAATCTAGCAGTACTAATGCATTATTCACACAAATCTTCGTTCAAATTTTATGACCCCTCATTGGAACACACGCATTCAGCTCATTCCAACAAAGGTCATATGCCATGTTTTCGAGACAAAGGAATAAAAATTTTAGTTATTCATGAAATTTTTAGGCAACTGTTGTCTGTTATTCACATTGCTTCATGAAATTTCAGTACTTTTAGAAGTTACCTCAGTAATCAAGGGTTAATTCCCCTTAATTAAATGTCGCCTCTAAAAAACAACCACTTTGCATATCTTACCTTTTTACCAGCATAACTGCCAAAACTTGTCAGCATTCTTCGCAAAAATCGCTATTCAAATTTTAATTTTTGTCTCTTAAACATACATGTACTTATCGCTTGTAAATACCCCATTGGAATGAGCTTTTTGAGCTCATTCCAATGAGAGGTCGCACACCATGCTTTTTGAGTCAAAAAAGCAATTTTTTTAGTTATTCCAGAATTTCGTACGTAAAACACAGCTTTATGACTTCACATTAAAATGAGCTCTCTAAGCTTGTTCCAATCAACATTCACGCACTATGTCTTTCACACAAAAAATAAAATTTTCCATTTATTCAGGAATTTTGTTTGCAAGAACACTCTTACCCCCCCCACCCCCACAAACACACACACACAAACACACACACACACACACACAAACACAGACACACACATCTAAAAGTTCGTCAGCAAAAAAACAGTTACTTCAATTTTTAAATGCATTATAGGAACAACTTGCCTAATCAAATTTAAATACTTTTGCATCATTCTGTATCTGGAACAAACCATTTACCATATCTTTACGCAAAATTCTCCAGCATCATTCACAAAAAAACACCATTATTTATATATTCACATTTCTGTCTCAAAAATATACCTGATCTTCCCATACCCCTATTGGAATAAGCTGTTTGAGCTTGTTCCAATGATGATAAAAAAAAATAAAATTTGTGAAAATTTTTGTTTTCTTGCATGCAAATATATACATGTAGCACATGGAAGATATCCACAGTTGGGGAGAGATGTCCAAGGCTATCTCTTCACATTCCTTGTTTGTGCTTCATGCTAAACCAGTTTGTCTGCAGAGATAAATTTGCTGTATTAAAAATCATTGGAGATTGGCCACACACCAATGATTTTAAATAAAACTAATTTTAGGTAACAAATGTTGAACTTCAAACAAAATCTATCACTCAACCAGTTAATGTTGATGAGGCATGACATGGTGAAGGTGACCTAAAATACTTCTTAGAGTCACTTTGTCAGGTGAGCGATTAAGGCCACGTGGGGCCTCTTGTTAAGAATTCCAAGCCTGTTTCCCAAAGCATTTTCTGAGTGACTAATTCAACAAATGTTAGCATTTTATTTTTAAAAAATAGGCACTTAGGTCGTGGATGGGTTCATGGGTATCTGTGACTGCATGATAACAGTTTAAATGTCAGGTTAAATGTTTGTTTCGTTCTTTTGCTTGTTTTTGCTTTGCAGGGAGGGAGAGCATTTTTATGCATCTGGAAAATTTTGGGGGGCTTTATAGTTATGTCTTTGTGCTTCCATCTTTCCATCCTTTTGTCATCGCTATAGGTAACAGAGAAAACATAAAAGACTCTTTTTCTCTCAAACCAACACCTCGAATGTGTTCATGCTAGATAGTAGGGCTGCAACGATTAATCATGAAATGAATGCATCGTGATTCATTCTCTGACGATACATATCATGATATGCTTGCACTGTATCAGGATAAACGTGAACCAAAAATTTCATGAATATTTTAATGACAATTCTAAAATGGTTACATCAATGACTACTGGCATCTATTATATGAAGTTTCCTTTTGAAATCAGGTTTATAGAAGTTTGCATTTACATTGTTTTTAAGTAATCGTTTGCATTGAAGGGTGCAAACAATTAACCCTTTACCCAACGCAGACGATATGAAAATTTATTATTTTAAATGTCATTTTTTTAAATTTTTCAAAAAATTTCAACAAAACTATATCATGTGACCCCTCGTTGGAATGAACTCGACGAGCTCATTCCAACGAGGGGTCACATGATATGGTTTTGTTGAAATTCTTTGAAAAATAATATTTTTTCAAATGCCGAATTTGCATATTACGCGGACGGATGCGGGCAATTCGTTGGGTAAAGGGTTAACCTCACTCTTAAATCTTTATATACAACTATGAGGAAACAAATAAAAAATTCCAAGAAAATAGAAGAGTGTGTCATAATGTTTTGCAGTCAGAAAGTTTGAGAAATCTAATTTCATTGAAAGGAATTTACTTGATCCCGACTTTATGATGATTGTTATTTGGCTAATGTGTGGATGGATATCAGACCTTTCCTTCCCCTCACCAGCCCAGAAGAAATGTACTGATTAACCGATAAGGATTTGCAACCGTCATCTGCTTGCCGATTAGTTGAGTCCACAATCGGCCGTTTGTGAGTTCCGATGTCAGAAGTCACAACCAAAAGGAGTAGTATGTTCAAGAACACATAGAATAGGGTTAATTTTACAGTACAGTCGGGTTGATATGTTTGTTGACCTCAAGAGCGAGTGACTGTGTGCATCAAAATAAAAATACGAAGTCAGCAGAAACCTGTTAACAGCACAGCATATTTGATCAGTGCAAAAATAAGTGACTTACGCTCATACTGTTTGAAAATTCCTGCCCCGTGGGAACCCCGGGAAGTGAAGCAGTGCTTGTTTACTGTGTAAACAAGCTCTGTTTCACTGGTAACATAGGACCCAGTCACTAATGCTTGGGGTGCGAGTCCTCTAAAATAGGCAACATGGTGTATAAATGATTGACTGACCTTGACTTTATCTCCATGTTGTGGTCATGATTAGCCATTGCGCAGACGTATGTGACCTTAAACAATAATAAATAAATAAATAAATTTGAAAATTCCACCTCCATTTAAATTTGGTTTCAAGATGAATAAAATATATCAAAGGGCAATTAAATAACATATATTTATTTACTTGATTTAATTACTGATTTTTATGTTCTCGTTCGAATTTTCGATTCAAAACCCATGTGTATATACAGGTCAAAACAAAAGTAGGTTCTGTTTTGTACACAGTAATTCAGATTGCTTTCATTGTGGGGTGAAAATCAACAACTGAAAATAAATTTATAACGGCTGTGTTTTCAAATATCTTCTAACGCTGCAATTCACTGAATTTTGTAGATTCATCTACACGCGTCTAGTGCCAGAAAATCCTAAATGGAAAAATGATAACCAATCCTAGAAGTCCATGCATAAAATGGCCATACACTAATTTTAGATTGTTTACTTAAATAAGTAACATGCACAACAGATTGATGTTATACTCTGACTGTGAAAACAGTCGGCTGATGTGAGTATTTTATGTTCATTTGTTATTGGCCACTTTGTGTTGACAGTAATTAAAGAAGAATTGGGTTACTAGATTGTTTACCAATGAACTAACAGTGATAACAGACGATGAAACAGCAATTCTAAGTCCTGGTGTGGTGAAGCAGTGTTGGTATAACTTGTACTGGGAGTGGGATATTATAAATGTTGAATAATTGACAAATTGTTTCAACACCACTGCCAGTCATTGTGGCAATTTATTAAACTTGTTACTGCTTGTATTATGTCGTGAATCAAATGTAAAGGGGGCGCGGTGGCTCTGTTGGTAGAGGTGCAGGCTGCAAGCCGAGAGGTTCTCGGTTTGATTCCCACCTGCGGCAACCGCGTTGTGTCCTTGGGCAAGACACTTCACCCCCCATTGCCCACGTGGAGGCATGGTGACGCTGTGTACTAAGGCGTACTGCACGTCGATGGTGCACCTGTCTTCAACCAATGCTAACCCTGCTTGTGTGGAGTTGGTATGTCAGGGAGCTGACAGTTGCTCGCCGTTGCTCGGTGGTTCTCTCCAGGTACTCAGGCTTCCTCCACCCGTAAAACTCACGGTCATGGTTAGCCATTGTGCAGAAATATGTGACCTTAAACACCAATAAATAAATAAATAAATAAATAAATAAATAAATAAATAAATAAATAAATAAATAAAATGTAAATATGAACAATTTTGATCCAGTGGTGTTCCATGTAACCATCGGCACAAACCGATGTTCAAACACTTCTACCGACAGTCAGCTGATGGCTTAAAATCGGCCGATGTCAGATGTGATTGCCAAACAGCATTTAATCACTAAAGAAATGTGAAGACACAAGAGGCAAATCTGCTATTATGGACCGCCGGGTTACCTGGTATCCATAACTGCAGAATTGCTTCTGGAGTCCCAGCTGGGAGTCCCCACATTTCTACTGCAATAGCAAGAATAAGCAATAGAAAGATTCAACCACACAATGGCAATAATCAAATCACTTTTTGTGAAGTTTTGGTGATTGTGGTGGTGACACTCGATTAGTGGTAGTGTATCATGATAATATCATATCGTGGGGGATGTAACGTGATACAAATCGTATCATGAGAAAATGTATTGTTGCAGCCCTATTATATAGATATCATATTTGTGTTGATGATTTACAGGTTTGTTCAAATCAAGCCACTTGGGTCTTATTCAGGTTTGCCATGGTGCACACAGATTTTAACACCATTGACAATGGGCATTGGGGAAAACATTAAAAACCTTCATATCATAGACCACTCCTGTCCATGCTTTAATGTTTGGCATCGCCTTCTGCCCAAATCCCATTCCAGCAAGGTTCGTAATGGGGGAAAGATAGAAAAATCATTTCTCAATCCCAGAAGTCTTGCATTTCACATTCGTTAAATCTTGATTTGTGATGCATTCATGGGTTTTTCTCAGTTGAGCATATCAGACCTTTTGGGACCTCTCGTTTCATTTATTTTATGCTTCATAAAATGCCATTTAACTCCTAGCACTCTGGTAGTATTTCAAAATTTCCATCATTAACTCCATATTGTCCATGTAAAATGAAAAATTTAACAAAATATATCTCAGTGAGCTCTGTCAAATGAGGTATAATTTATTAAATTTTCAGTTGCATTGTGGGAAAAATTTGCTGCTGAAAACTTTGGCATTTTGACATCAGTGTGCAGAGGGTTAAAATGAAAGTGGAATTTTAAAGAACTTTGTCTCAAACACTGTCATATCGCCTCTGAACCTCTCAAAACACACATTTGTTTATTTAAAAAATTTAGCTGTGACTTTCATAATGTTATTCGCCTGCGTGCCTCAGGAAGTGGAGGAGTGGTGCTTGTTTGCTGTGCATAGGCTCAGGTAAATGGCACCTTATTGCACTTGTGGGACAAAAAATATCCAGCTAGTTGGGTTTCCAGAAATCAGGTTATCAAGGCTGAAATTAATTGTGTTCTTCATGGTTTATAAAGTTCATATGAAAATTAAAAGAGAAATTTAAGATAGTCCTTGAAAATCATGGTCAGAGTTAGGGCTGTCTCAATTTTTAGCTCACTGAAGGGAGCTCAACTTATCACTTGCTGTCCGTTGTCCGTCGTTCATCGTCGTGAACATTTTTCAAACGACTTCTCCTCTGAAACCACTGGTCCGATTTTCACGAAACTTCATGTGGATGTTCATTACTATTCATGTTTGTTCAAATGAAACGGCCATGTCCCTTGGGAGCTCTGTATGGGGCATAACTCGGATAGCACCGTATGAATTATAGAAAAATTATTAAAAAATCTTCTTCTCCAGAACCAGTGGGCAGAATCTTTTGATTCTTGGTATGCAGCATACTGGTATGGATCTGATTGAAGTTTGTTCAAATTGGCCCCCTGGATTCATATTTAGGCTCAGTATAGAAGCCCGAATTCGAACTTGGTGCATTTCAGGCAAATTTCTTAAAAAATTTTCTTCTCAAGATCCAGCAGGCAGAATCTTTTGATATTTAGTATACAACATTGTGGGGTGGATCTGATTCAAGTTTGTTCAAATCGGCCCCCTGGATTCATATTTGGGCTCTCTATAAAAGCTTGAATTTGAACTTAGTGCATTTCAGGCAAGTTTCTTAAAAAAATCTTCTTCTCCAGATCCAGCAGGCAGAATCTTTTGATATTTGGTATGCAACATTGTGGGGTGGATCTGATTCAAGTTTGTTCAAATCGGCCTCCTGGGTTCATATTTGGGCTCAGTATAGGAGCCCAATTTGAACTTAGTGCATTTCAGGCAAATTTTAAAAAAAAATCTTTTTCTCAAGATCCAGCAGGCAGAATCTTTTGATATTGGGTATGCAGCATGCTTAGGGGGGTGAGATTCAAGTTTGTTCAAGCAAGTCCCAGGGTTCAGATTTGGTCTTACTGTGGTAGCCCGAATTATAACTTTGTTCAAAATGAGGAATTTTCTTCAAAAATCTTCTTCAGATCCAGCAGTCAGAATGTTTTGATATTTGGTATGCAGCATCCTGTGTATGGGGGGGGGGGGGGGGGGGGGGGGGGGGAGATCCAAATTTATTCAAGCCATGTCCCTAGGTCCATATTTGGGCTCACTGTGGGAGCTTGAATTGTATCTTAGTTCGAAATGAGGAATTTTCTTAAAAAATCTTCTTCAGATCCAGCAGTCGGAATGTTTTGATATGTGGTGGGTAGGGGGGTGAGATTCAAGTTTGTTAAAGCCAAGTCCTTGGGTCGATATTTGGGCTCCCTGTGGGAGCCCGAATTATAACTTGGTCAGTATGAGGAATTTTTAGCTCACCGAAGGGAGCTCAACTTATCACTTGCCATCCGTCGTCGCCTGTCGTCGTGAATATTTTTCAAACGACTTCTCCTCTGAAACCACTGGTCCAATTTTCAAGAAACTTCACGTGGATGTTCATTACTATATGGCAATTCATGTTTGTTCAAATGAAATGGCCACGTCCCTTTGGGGCTCTGTATGGGGCATAGCTCTGACAGCACCATATGAATTATAGAAAAATTATTAAAAAATCTTCTTTTCCAAAACCAGTGGACAGAATCTTTTGATATTTGGTATGCAGCATCTTGGTATGGGTCTGATTCAAGTTTGTTCAAATCAAGTCCCTCAACCAATATTGGGGCTGACTATGGGGGCGTGAATATTTACTTAGTGCAATTTAAGAAAAATTCTTTAAAAATTTTCTTCTCCAGAACCAATGGGCAGAATCTTTTGATATTTGGTATGCAGCATCTTGGTATGGGTCTGATTCACCTTTGTTCAAATCGAGTCCCTTGGTCAATATTGGGGCTCCCTATAGGGGCATGAATTTTTCCTTAGTGCAATTTAAGGAAAATTCTTCTTCTCCAGATCCAGTGGGCAGAATCTTTTGATATTTGGTATGCAGCATCTTGGTATGGGTCTGATTCAAGTCTGTTCAAATTGAGTCCCTCGATCAATATTGGGGCTCACTAAAGGGGTGTGAATTTTTACTTTGTGCAATTTAAGAAAATTTCTTTAAATAAAAATCTTCTTTTCTGGAACCGATGGGCCAAATCTTTTGATATTTGGTATACAGCATCTTGGTATGGGTTGGATTCACGTCTGTTCAAATTGAGTCTTTTGATCAATATTGGGGCTCACTATGGGGGCGTGAATGTTTACTTTGTGCAATTCACGGAAAATTCTTTAAAATTCTTCTTCAGAACCATCATGCTGAATCTTTTGATATTTGATCAGCAGCATTGTCCTATTCAGTCCTGTTGATGTTTTAGCTCCACAGAGAGTATACATTTACTCTGTAGAACCTTAAGAATAGCTTTTGATAAAATTTGTGTCTTAACGGTATGGAACATTCGGTGAGTGCCTAAGGCCCCCTGGGGCCTCTTGTTAGCTCACCTGACTGAAAGTCAGGGTGAGCTTTTCTGATCACTTTTCGTCTGTCGTCCGTCGTGAAGGTGGTGTTTGGGCTTTTTTTTCCCAAACCACTTGCCGCATATTCATGAAATTTCATGTGAGCAGGGGCTATATAAGGGCATTTTGATTTTTTGTCAAATTAGGTTTCAGCTCAAATTGAGCAGAGGGATGGGGCAAAAATGCTCCATTTCTTAAAAAATCTTCTTCTCAAGAACCAGCAATAGCAGAAACTTGATATTTGGTATGCAGCTTCCTTTTGAGGTGTAGACTCAAGTTTGTTCAAGAGAAGTTTGTCGGGCATTATTTGCCTTCGTTATGGGAGGGGCAAAAATTTTGGCCATGCCTAAAATTTCTATTTTCAGAACTGTGCGGTCGATTTGAACCAAATTTGATATGAGGTGATAATGGGTCATAAGTAGTTGATTGATGCAAAAAAAATTTTTCTCATTGCCCCGTGGGAACCTTGGGAGCTAAAAATAGGAAAAACCTTAAAACTGCCATATCTCCAAAACTTCACGGCACAGAGAATTCTTATTTTGTATAAAGCTTACTTTTATCTAGTAGAATAGAGTGGTTAAAAAAAATCCCTATCAGTTTGATCACAAGGTACTTTTTTCAGGACTTTGAAAAAGTGCTGAGTCAGCACTTTTTAACACTGTAGGCAATGGGAAAAAGATTAAAAAATCTTCTTCTCCAGATCCAGCAGGCAGAATCTTTTGATATTTGGTATGCAACATTGTAGGGTGGATCTGATTCAAGTTTGTTCAAATCGGCCCCCTGGGTTCATATTTGGGCTCAGTACAGGAGCCCGATTTCGAACTTAGTGCATTTCAGGCAAATTTCTTAAAAAATCTTCTTCTTCAGATTGAGCAGGCAGAATCTTTTGATATTTGGCATGCAACATTGTGGGGTGGATCTGATTCAAGTTTGTTCAAATCGGCCACCTGGGTTTATATTTGGGCTCACTATAGAAGCCTGAATTCGAACTTAGTGCATTTCAGGCAAATTTCTTAAAAAATCTTCTTCTCCAGATTCAGCAGGCAGAATCTTTTGATATTTGGTATGCAACATTGTGGGGTGGATCTGATTCAAGTTTGTTCAAATCGGCTTCCTAGATTCATATTTGGGCTCACTGTAGAAGCTCGATTTTGAACTTAATGCATTTCAGGCAAATTTCTTTGAAAATCTTCTTCTCAAGATCCAGCAGGCAGAATCTTTTGATATTTGGTATGCACCATGCTTAGGGGGTGAGATTCAAGTTTGTTCAAGCCAAGTCCCTAGGTCCATATTTGGACTCACTGTGGGAGCTTGAATTGTAACTTAGTTCAAAATAAGGAATTTTCTTTAAAAATCTTCTCAAGATCCAGCAGGCAGAATCTTTTGATATTTGGTATGCACCTTGCTTAGGGAGTGAGATTCAACTTTGTTCAAGCCAAGTCCCTAGGTCCATATTTGGAGTCACTGTGGGAGCCCGAATTATAACCTAGTTCAATATGAGGAATATTCTTTAAAAATCTTCTTTTTTTTTTTAGATCCACTAGTCAGAATCTTTGGATATTTGGTATAAGCTTTTCTTAGGAGGAGCAGATGCAACTTGTTGAAATCAATTCTCTGGGTTGATATTTAGGCTACCATGTCAGGTGAGTGCCCTCAGGCCCCTTGGGGCCTCTTGTTTAATTTAGGAATCGATTAATCATCACAAATAAATAATCGATAATAAGTGACTAATCGTACCTAGATGACCCCTCTCCCTCTCTTTGAAGTCGTTAAAAATGAAGTTCAATTCAGTTGACCTACCTCAAGTAAACAACGAAGATGATCAGGCCTGGTTGTTTGAAAAATGCAGGCGAGCTACTACCGCCCACCTTAAATCACCCCAGACGGGCGATAATGGTGGCCCTTAATTCACCTCTGGGAGCCATCAATCAAGAACGCCCTATCACTTTTAACTTATTTAAGTTCAGTGATGCCTGGAACGAAAAAAATGCAGGCGTGTGAAAATCAAACTTGCAGTTTCCATTTCAAATTCTTTACTTTATTTCGGATTTTCCCAATGTTAATTGTAATCAGAAATTAATAAATAGACTACAATTTTATAATTTTCCCAGTCGTTTATTCAAAGCTCATGGGTATGACTTAAAACATGGATGAAAATAAGTTCTGGTCAATGCACTGCAGTGTGCATGGATTCCCAAGTGATAAACTTGAAAGTGGAACTTTTTTTCACTGAATCAATAAGAGGTTATGAAAGGAGCACTGTTTAGCAATATTGTACTTGTTGGAGAAAAAATCACCATCGAAATAAGTTCCGGAAAGCATAATGCATTATTCAGAGAATGACTGAAGTTCAATGACAAGCAGACCTTTTTGTTATGTCAGTGAATGATAACAGTGCACTGTTTTTCGTGGATGTGCTGATATTGCTTGGGAAAGTACTTCGACCAAAACTCGTTTCATAATTACCCGCGGTGTAACCAATAATACCATACTTTGTTGGGTTTTTTTTAAAACAAATTTTATGGTTTTAATCGCCTGCGCAAATTGATGTTTGGCGGGCAAAATATGCCCGCCTTATTTTGAATCCAGGTGGGCTGAGGTGGGCGGGAGTGATCGCCCGCCTCAAATGGCCAGGCCCGGACGATCCTCTTTTAGGTATATTCAAAGCTTTGATGTTCTGAACTTTTGAACTGTCAGTGTAATAATCAAGACCGGTCATCAGTTGCGAAGTTCGCAACTGCCGACTGGTCTTGATTATTACACTGACGGTTCAAAAGTTCAGAACATTAAAGCTTTAAATGTACCTAAAAGACAAATGCTTCTAACGGCTTCTTGAGGTATAACGTGATGTTGTTGACCTTTTACCATTAGAAACAAAAGCTTTTTCATCCATTTTTAGCTCACCTGAGCGAAGCTCAAGGGGAGCTTTACTAATCACTTTCTGTCCGGTGTCCGTCGTCCGGCGTCCGGCGTCCGTCGTCGTCCGTCCGGCGTTAACTTTACATTATCGACTTCTCCTCCTAAACCACTAGCCCAATTTTATTCAAATGTTGGCTAAATGTTTATTACCTAATGCCAATTCAGATTTGTTCAAATGAAGTTGCCCCTCCTCCTGGGTGGTGCCACACCCCCAAGGGGCACCAAAATCTTTGTAAATCTTCTTCTCATGAACCAGCAGTAGCAGAGACTTGATATTTGGTGTGCAGCTTCCTTTTGAGGTGTAGACTCAGATTTGTTCGAGAGAAGTTTGTGGGGCTATACTTGACGTTGTTATGAGAGGGGCAAAATGTTTTGCCCCGCCCAAAATTTCTATTTTCCAAACCGAGAGGCTGATTTGAACCAAATTTTATGTGAGGGCTTATTGGGTCATGAGTACTTGATTCATGCAAAAAAATTTTTTCCCGCAGCCCCGTGGGAACCGCAGGAGCTAAAAATAGAAAAAATTTAAAACGCCCATATCTCCAAAACGGCACGGCACTGAGAATTTTTATTTGGTGTGCAGCTTCCTTAGGACCAACAGAAAGGATTGGTAAAAAAAAATTGCCATCGGTTTTATCATAGGGTACAGTTTCGGGACTTTGAAAAAGTGCTGAGTCAGCACTTTTTAACACTGTAGGCAATGGGAAAAACATTAAAAAATCTTCTTCTCCAGATCCAGCAGGCAGAATCTTTTGATATTTGGTATGCAACATTGTAGGGTGGATCTAATTCAAGTTTGTTCAAATTGGCCCCCTGGGTTCATATTTGGGCTCAGTATAGGAGCCCGATTTCGAACTTAGTGCATTTCAGGCAAATTTCTTAAAAAATCTTCTTCTCCAGATCCAGCAGGCAGAATCTTTTGATATTTGGTATGCAACATTGTGGGGTGGATCTGATTCAAGTTTGTTCAAATCGGCCCCCTGGGTTTATATTTGGGCTCAGTATAGGAGCCCAAATTTGAACTTACTGCATTTCAGGCAAATTTCTTTGAAAATCTTCTTCTCCAGATCCAGCAGGCAGAATCTTTTGATATTTGGTATGCAACATTGTAGGGTGGATCTGATTCAAGTTTGTTCAAATCGGCTCCCTAGATTCATATTTGGGCTCACTATAGGAGCTCGAATTCGAATTTAGTGCATTTCAGGCAAATTTCTTCAAAAATCTTCTTCTCCAGATCCAGCAGGCAGAATCTTTTGATATTTGGTATGCAATGTTGCGGGGTAGATCTGATTCAAGTTTGTTCAAATCGGCCCCCTGGATACATATTTGGGCTTACTATAGAAGCCCGAATTCGAACTTAGTGCATTTCAGGCAAATTTCTTAAAAAATCTTCTTCTCCAGATCCAGCAGGCAGAATCTTTTCATATTTGGTAAGCAACATTGTAGGGTGGATCTGATTCAAGATTGTTCAAATCGGCCCCCTGGGTTAATATTTGGGCTCAGTATAGGAGCCCGATTTCGAACTTAGTGCATTTAGGCAAATTTCTTAAAAAATCTTCTTCTCCAGATCCAGCAGGCAGAATCTTTTGATATTTGGTATGCAACATTGTAGGGTGGATCTGATTCACGTTTGTTCAAATCGGCCCCCTGGGTTCATATTTGGGCTCAGTATAGGAGCCCGATTTCGAACTTAGTGCATTTAGGCAAATTTCTTAAAAAATCTTCTTCTCCAGATCCAGAAGGCAGAATCTTTTGATATTTGGTATGCAACATTGTGGGGTGGATCTGATTCAAGTTTGTTCAAATCGGCTTCCTAGATTCATATTTGGGCTCACTATAGAAGCTCGAATTTGAACTTAGTGCATTTCATGCAAATTTCTTAAAAAATCTTCTTCTCCAGATCCAGCAGGCAGAATCTTTTCATATTTGGTAAGCAACATTGTGGGGTGGATCTGATTCATGTTTGTTCAAATCGGCCCCCTGGGTTTATATTTGGGCTCAGTATAGGAGCCCAAATTTGAACTTAGTGCATTTCAAGCAAATTTATTAAAAAATCTTCTTCTCCAGATCCAGCTGGCAGAATCTTTTGATATTTGGTATGCAACATTGTGGGGTGGATCTGATTCAAGTTTGTTCAAATCGGCTTCCTAGATTCATATTTGGGCTCACTATAGAAGCTCGAATTCGAACTTAGTGCTTTTCAGGCAAATTTCTTAAAAAATCATCTTCTCCAGATCCAGCAGGCAGAATCTTTTGATATTTGGTATGCAACATTGCGGGGTGGATCTGATTCAAGTTTGTTCAAATCGGCCCCCTGGATTCATATTTGGGCTCACTATAGAAGCTCGAATTCAAACTTAGTGCATTTCGGGCAAATTTCTTCAAAAATCTTCTTCTCCAGATCCAGAAGGCAGAATCTTTTGATATTTGGTATGCAACATTGCGGGGTGGATCTGATTCAAGTTTGTTCAAATCGGCCCCCCTGGATTCATATTTGGGCTTAATATAGAAGCCCGAATTCGCACTTCGTGCATTTCAGGCAAATTTCTTCAAAAATCTTCTTCTCCAGATCCAGCAGGCAGAATCTTTTGATATTTGGTATGCAACATTGCGGGGTGGATCTGATTCAAGTTTGTTCAAATCGGCCCCCTGGATTCATATTTGGGCTTAATATAGAAGCCCGAATTCGCACTTAGTGCATTTCGGGCAAATTTATTAAAAAATCTTCTTCTCCAGATCCAGCAGGCAGAATCTTTTGATATTTGGTATGCAACATTGTGGGGTGGATCTGATTCAAGTTTGTTCAAATCGGCTTCCTAGTTTCATATTTGGGCTCACTATAGAAGCTCGAATTCGAACTTAGTGCATTTCAGGCAAATTTCTTAAAAAATCTTCTTCTCCAGATCCAGCTTCAGAATCTTTTCATATTTGGTAAGCAACATTGTGGGGTGGATCTGATTCAAGTTTGTTCAAATCGGCCCCCTGGGTTTATATTTGGGCTCCGTATAGGAGCCCAAATTTTAACTTAGTGCGTTTCAGGCATATTTCTTAAAAATCTTCTTCTCCAGATCCAGCAGGCAGAATCTTTTGATATTTGGTATGCAACATTGTAGGGTGGATCTGATTGTGATTCATGAACGTATTTATTTGTAAAGTTGATAGAATCTTAGACAAAATTTGCAGAAAAGATCTACTATAGAAGGGGTGGTATCCAAGGTGAACCGTTTACCCAAATCTAGCAGTACTAATGCATTATTCACACAAATCTTCGTTCAAATTTTATGACCCCTCATTGGAACACACGCATTCAGCTCATTCCAACAAAGGTCATATGCCATGTTTTCGAGACAAAGGAATAAAAATTTTAGTTATTCATGAAATTTTTAGGCAACTGTTGTCTGTTATTCACATTGCTTCATGAAATTTCAGTACTTTTAGAAGTTACCTCAGTAATCAAGGGTTAATTCCCCTTAATTAAATGTCGCCTCTAAAAAACAACCACTTTGCATATCTTACCTTTTTACCAGCATAACTGCCAAAACTTGTCAGCATTCTTCGCAAAAATCGCTATTCAAATTTTAATTTTTGTCTCTTAAACATACATGTACTTATCGCTTGTAAATACCCCATTGGAATGAGCTTTTTGAGCTCATTCCAATGAGAGGTCGCACACCATGCTTTTTGAGTCAAAAAAGCAATTTTTTTAGTTATTCCAGAATTTCGTACGTAAAACACAGCTTTATGACTTCACATTAAAATGAGCTCTCTAAGCTTGTTCCAATCAACATTCACGCACTATGTCTTTCACACAAAAAATAAAATTTTCCATTTATTCAGGAATTTTGTTTGCAAGAACACTCTTACCCCCCCCCCCCCCCCCCCCCCCCCCCCCCCCCCCCCCCACACACACACACACACAGACACACACATCTAAAAGTTCGTCAGCAAAAATACAGTTACTTCAATTTTTAAATGCATTATAGGAACAACTTGCCTAATCAAATTTGAATACTTTTGCATCATTCTGTATCTAGAACAAACCATTTACCATATCTTTACGCAAAATTCTCCAGCATCATTCACAAAAAAACACCATTATTTATATATTCACATTTCTGTCTCAAAAATATACCTGATCTTCCCATACCCCTATTGGAATAAGCTGTTTGAGCTTGTTCCAATGATGATAAAAAAAAATAAAATTTGTGAAAATTTTTGTTTTCTTGCATGCAAATATATACATGTAGCACATGGAAGATATCCACAGTTGGGGAGAGATGTCCAAGGCTATCTCTTCACATTCCTTGTTTGTGCTTCATGCTAAACCAGTTTGTCTGCAGAGATAAATTTGCTTTATTAAAAATCATTGGAGATTGGCCACACACCAATGATTTTAAATAAAACTAATTTTAGGTAACAAATGTTGAACTTCAAACAAAATCTATCACTCAACCAGTTAACGTTGATGAGGCATGACATGGTGAAGGTGACCTAAAATACTTCTTAGAGTCACTTTGTCAGGTGAGCGATTAAGGCCACGTGGGGCCTCTTGTTTTTTTAATTACTAAATGTCTAAAAAAAAAACTAATCGATTTCGGCATGACCGATCGGCAATCAATTAATCGTGACAGCCCTAGTCAGAGTCCTTGAAAAGTGCTTATATAATCCTGAAATGGGGTTCATAAGGAATCTTGGAAAACAAAAATATTGTTTCCAGGCCTGGAGGTTTCAAAATGGAAAAAAAAAGTTTTTTTTGACTGTTGTCTGGAAAAGTTATGGAAATTTATCATGATATGGATGCAGTACGCCATTTTCCTCCAAAATTGTGCATAAAAATCTAATAAAAAGAGGGCGTGGTAGTCATCTAACAAGGGAAAGGCCCTGGAAATTGGATAGAAGGTGGTTCAAGAACTAAATGTTTTGTGAACACTTGTGGTGTCTTCGAAAAGTTCTTGTGTACGAAAACATAGTTGATAATATATTCAGTGGTATGAAATAAAGTTTTTAGCTCACATGTCTTAAAGTCAGGGTAAACTCTTACCATTACTTGGTGTCTGTCTTCTGTCGTCCATCATCTGCTAACTTTGCATTCCGAACAACTGGACCAAACCTACCAATCTTGGCTTGAATTATCTTTGGGGATAACCTTCCAGATTTGTTCAAAAGAAGTATCCAAGCCAAATGGGCAGCGGGCAGTGGCTGAAAAACACAAAATTCATGTTCTTGTAAGCCATGAGCCACAATGCTTTGAAATTTTGTGTGCAGCTTCCTTATATGCTCCAGATTCAAGATTGTTCAAAACAAACTTTCTCTGGGCCCATGCAAGTGGGAGAAAATTTTTTAGCCTGCCAAAATATCTATTTTCCAAACTGGAGCCATTTCAGACCCAATTTTGTTTGCAGCAGTGTTAGGAGACATTTACTTGATTTTTGCCTGAAAATCCACCATGTGAACCCCCCAGAAGCTAAAAATAGAAAAAAATTAAAATGCCCATATTTTCCGATTGTGTGGAACAAAGGATTGTTATTTGGTATACTTCAAAAATGACCTCAAGTTCTTATATAGGCTCGCTATGGGAGCCCGAATTTTACTTATCCTTATGGGGATCAAATGTAAGTTTGTTCAAATGAAGTGATTTGGGTCATATTTGGGCTCCTTGTTAGAGCCTGAATTTTCTGAGGAAAATTCTTAAAAATCTTCTTCAGATCGACCAGTTAAAATGTTCACATGTTTAGTCTATGTCCAGCAACCTTATGACAGACAGGTTTAAGTTTGTGGAAATAAATGGTATGGGTTTGTATATGGGTTCCCTCTGGGAGCCCAAATCTTAGCTTTTGTGAAATATGAGAAATATTCTTTACAAATATTCTTCCTCAGATCCCCTAGTTGGAATCTTTTCATATATATGGTATTCAGCATCCTTAGAGGGATCATATTTAAGTTTGTTCAGATCAAGTCTCTGGGTTTGCATTTGTGTTTGTCAGTTGTGACAAAATTTCAACTGCGTGCAGTATGAGGAATATCATTTTAAAATCTTCTTAGATCTATCACTCCCTTTGATTTTGGTCTGCACAATCCTTATTGGGGCCTAATTCAGTTTGTTTAAATCAAGTCCTTGGGTTAATGATTTGGTTCCTCATGGGAACCAAATTTTACCTTAGTATAGTATGCAAAAAAATATTGGAAAATCTTTGTCAGATCCACATTGCAGAAACTTATCATATTTGTTATTCAGCATTCTCAGTGGGGGTCAGATTCATATTCATACGTGTTCAGACCTGTGGGAGACCAAATTTTAACTTGGTTCAATATGAGGAATGCTCTTGAAAATCGTCGTATGATGTACCATTCAGAATCTTTTGATATTTGATAAACAGCATCCTTATGGTCCCAAGGTATGTATTTTGGTCAGGCGACATAAAGTAAATAAAGTTTTGTGTGTGTGTGTGTCCGGGTCAATAACTCGAAAAATGTTGGGGCAACAGTCATCAGACTTCACACAATTATAAAGGACAAAGAAAGGATGTGTCACGCGGCATAGCCGGGTGTCCGTAACTTCCAAGGCTAAAGTCACATTTCAAGGTCTGGCTTAAAATCATCAGTATTCATGCCTGAACCATAACTCAGACATGGATCAAACTAAAATTATCAAATTTCATACAAATATTAAGGACAGTCAGAAGGTATGTTGTGTATAATAGTTGCTTCCGCATCTTCAGGGTCAAGATCATACCTCCACATGTTCCAGGTCACAAATTGTCTCGGGTATAACTCAAAAACTTTTGCCCAGGCTACAATCATCAAACTTCACAGAATTATAAAGACAGTGAGATGATGTGTCACACACGAAAACTGGGTCCATAACTTCAAGGTCAAGATCACATTTCAAGGCCACACTTAAAACCGGTCAATATTTGTGTCTCTGCTTTCACTCAGAAAAGAATCAAACTGCAAAATTATTAAACTTCATACAAATGTTCAGGACAGTCAGAAGATGTGTTTAATAGTTGCTTGCATATCTTCAAGGTCAAGATAATTTTGGACTTCTTTGATGTTCAGTGTCACAAAACTTGTCTCTGGGATAACTCAGAACTGTTTGGGCTACAATCATCAAACACCACAGCTGGCTCTGCCACTCCTAAGTCAAGGTCATACTTCAAGGTCCCACTTCATCAGTTCCGTTTAGCAGTTTTTATTTGAGATGTCTGTGCCCTATCACAGCCGTGTCCTCAAGCAAAAAGCATTTGAAGGTCTTCCTCATGGGAGTACAGGAAGTGGAATTAGTGCTTGTTTACTGTAGTAACCAAGTTCTGCTGTACCTGTGAAACAACCCAGTAGCCAACAGAAGCTCTGTTAACCCTTTACCTAACGTGAAAAGCAGACGACACTTGCAAAAAAAATTCTTGAATAACTAATTTTTTTCATTTTTTGTCTCAAAAACATAGGTTATGACCCCTCGTTGGAACGAGCTCGACGAGCTCGTTCCAACGAGGGGTCATAACCTATGTTTTTGAGACAAAAAAATAGTGAAAATTAATTGGCGATTTTTGAGAATAGCGCTGGCCGGTTTTGGCCGTTACGTTGGGTAAAGGGTTAAACAAGATTGAATTAAATTCTGAACTGCATGACAGGAATGTTTTGTTACATGAAATTTTTGTACTTTGACATCAGTGTGCAGAGGGTTAAATGTCAAGGAATGTGCATCTATTCATTCTTAAACATTTACTGTTTGGAGAGTGGTGGTGAATATTTAGCATATTTATTTAAATAATCATGCAAAATGAAAGGAATTGTATTACTTTCATTTAACTGGGACCTATACCATAAACTCATTCTATAATTGATTTTGATCAATATTTGAGTGTTCTACTTATAGTTTTGGTGGTATCATGCTAGTTGTCTACAATGAGAAAAGCAGTTTATACAGTAAGACATGAGGAGAAACTACTTGTACATTAGAGCCAGGCCATATTTTCATATCCAGATTTTTTAACTGGTAAAGTGCTGGAAGCCCATATTTGTGCTTTATTTTGAAGTTCAGGTGCTGCAACTTACAGGTTTTCTCCCATGAATTGCAACAAGGCAAAGACGTGAGAACAAATTTTTAATGACCAAAGATAATTTAATGCTCTGCCAATTAAAATAAAAAGAAACTGGCAAAATTGAATTGCATAATTATGTTGTGTTGCATCAAGTGCAGCTATGGAAAGAGTGCATAAATTCCATTAGCAGTTGTTTCATTTGTGTACTATTCATCCAAATTTCAGTTTGCGTTTCTCATCATTAATGACTTCATCAACCATTTATCTCCCATGACAAAGTTCACTTGCAGAAAAATTCTTGAATAACTGTAAATTTTCTTTTGCCTCAAAGAAATCGTATATGTCCCATTAGTGGAATCAGGTATGTTTTGGAGACAAGGACCCCTAAAACGTAATGGAAGAAAATTAAAATTGAATGGCAATTTTGGCTTGATATATCCATTATGTTATTTAAAAGGTTAATCTTTATTTTATTGAGGTTTTTGCGAATTTTTTCCTCACTTTGCTGACTTGGATAATTTGACATAGAGTTTTGCAATTTTTACATGTGTATGTGTGTTTGTGGGTACATATTTGCTTGTGTATGCGTGTGGGTGTATGTGTGGAAGAGCAGGATTTGAAATTCATGCGAGAATCCAAATTGATTCTTGAATTGATATCAACTTGGATTCTATTCAAAGATTCTGAAAGGCCGGGAAAATTCTGCTTATTTGCTCCTATTTAAAAAGGTAACACTTTGACTTAGTAGTTGTGTCTAGTGAAGTGGTTGGTTGCCGATTCCGATAGCGAAAACTGTCCTAGTAACCACTGTTAAGGTATTGTAACTGCTATCAGCAAGACCACCAAAACAATGGTGGTGCCAATATGTATGCCCCTAAATGGTTGGAGCTTGATCCAATAACTGGTCATAAGCTAGATTTTGAAAGCAAAAAATGAAAACAAAGTATCAACACATGCTTCTACGCAGCCCTCTCCTTTCCCACCACCCCAAGAAGAGGAGCAGTGCCTGTGGTAAAAAAGTTCTCTTTTGCTGGTAAAATAGGACTCTGTAACTTAACACCTGGTGTAGAAGTCATCTAAAATGGGCTGCATAGGTATAAATGATAGGCTAAACCAAATTTTATGCTTGTGTTGCAGTCATGATATAGCCAGAGATGCAAAGTGACCTCAAACACCAATAAATGAATAAATTGTGAAACTTGCAGTAGAATAGTATGAATATTAACAGACAGATTAATGGAAGATAAGACATGAATGCATAGCCATGAACACTTACAGAAGAGCCGACTTACTTGGATATTTGTTAATTGAATAACCCTGTTAATTAGATATACAGCAGTGATCTTTCCAAAATTAAGGAATGGGAGAACTGTCCACATGGCACGTTGACCATAACTGCGCACTGCACACCAATTCCGAAGGGGTGCATTCAAATGTGGAGCAATGGCAGACACATGGAGGGAGAGCCTGAGAGAGGGTTACTCCCTTCATAGTAATGGGCTCTTCTCAGGAAAAATTTTAAAATTTAGTAGCTAAACCTCATCAAAATAAGTGGGCATTGTTGACTGGGTGGAGCTGCGCTAGTTACACACAATAAAAATGAGTTTAGTATGGCTAGCAAGAGGAGTCAGTACTTGTTGTGTTGCATGTCCATGAGTATCAAGCCATTCCAGATCTTGAAATTGTAGGGAAATGGCATCTCCATGCAGACAAAGGTTGGGGAACAGTATTCCTCTAGGAAAGCATAACTGATATACAATTACAGTGATCAGAAAAGCAGACAGAGAATTTCAACAGGATTATGACCATTGAAAATTCTCTGTCCCCTTTCCCCCTCACATCATTGTATAATTTCACCTGTTAAAAAAAAAATTCCAAGGATATTGAATTCCAGATACTATTGTTTATCTTGATTCAGCCGTGATTTCAAAATATTTTTTTCCATAAAATCGCAGTACCACTACAGTGGAACCATCTTAACGGTACAGTGCTAAATTATTTTTGGCCATCAAAATTTGTTCTCATGTCTTTACCTTGTTACAATTTATAAGAGAGTGCCTGTGGGCACTCTACCTTAAATTCTAACAAGGCAAATCCTGACAGACTAAATAATATCACTTCAAAGATAATACGAAGCATGTCCACTAAATTTGAAGCTTTTAAGTTGCAATATTTGCACTTCAGAATAAAGCCAAAATATGGGCTTTCAGCATTCTACCAGTTAATAGCCAAGTCATTTTTAGCTCAACTTTTGTGAAGCCAAATTTGAGGTATTGCCATGGTCTGTCGTCCATTGCGCCATACACACGGCTCGGGCTAGAGGCAGTATTTATGAACTGATCTTTACGAAACTTCTTGGGTACCTTTGTTATCACCGTGAGACGAGAACAAGAGAACAAGTGCTTTTGGCTCCGGTCCGAAATTTAAGACAGCCGCTAGCAGCCATTTTGTATCAAAATTAGGTTCAATCAGATTTTTGCGCAGAACTTCCATATGAAAGCTCCGATTTGAATAATTTTTTTGTATGAATGTAGTACCATGGGATACATCACATATAATACAGGTTTTTTTCTTGTGCGTAAATTATGCAAATTAGACAAACTTTGATTTATTTAGTATTACTTTCAGCACTGTAACTGCAAATGCCAATACGGCTCGGGCTAGAGGCCGTATTTATGAACCGATCTTTACGAAACTTCTTGGGTACCTTTGTTATCACCGTGGGACGAGAACAAGTGTTTTGGTGTGCGGTCTGAAATTCAAGATGGCCGCTGGTGGCCATTTTGTACAAAATTAGGTGCGATCAGATTTTTGCGCAGAACTTCCATATGCAAGTGCTGATTTGAATAATTTTCTGTGTGAATGTTTAGTACCATGGGATACATCGCATATAATACGGGTTTTTTTCTCGTGCAAAAATTATGCCAATTAGACTAACTTTGATCTATTTAACGTTACTTTCAGCACTGTAACTGCAAATGCCAATACGGCTCGGGCTAGAGGCCGTATTTATGAACCGATCTTTACGAAACTTCTTGGGCACCTTTGTTATCACCTTGAGAGGAGAACGAGTGTTTTTGGGTGCAGTCCGAAATTCAAGACTGCTGCCGGTGGCCATTTTGTACCAAAATTGGTGCAATCAGTTTTTTGTACAGAACTTTTGAATGAAAGTTCTGATTTGAATAAATTTCTGTATGAATGTTTAGTAACATGGAATACATTCCATATAATACAGGTTTTTTCTCGTGCAAAAATTATGCAAATTAGATGAACTTTGATTTATTCAGTGCTACTTATACACAGTAAGTGCACATGTCAATACGGCTCGGGCTAGAGTCTGTATTTATGAACCGATCTTCACGAAACTTCTTGCATACCTTTGTTATCACCTTGGGATGAGAACGAGTGTTTCTGGGTGCGGTCCAAAATTGAAGACGACTGCAAGTGGCCATTTTGTACTGAGATTAGGTCCAATCAGTTTTTTGTACACAACTTTTATACCGCTCAGGCTAGAGGCCGTATTTATGAACCGATCTTTATGAAACTTCTTGGGTACCTTTGTTATCACCGTGGGACGAGAACGAGTATTTTTGGGTGCGGACCAAAATTCAAGATGGCCACCAGCAACCTTTTTGTACCAAAATTAGTGCAATCAGTTTTTTGTACAGAACTTCTGTATGAAAGTTCTGATTTGAATAAATTTTTGTAGGAATGTTTAGTAACATGGAATACATCACATATAATACAGGCTTTTTTTTCTCATGCAAAAATTATGCAAATTAGATGAACTTTGATTTGTTCAGTTCTACTGATACACAGTAAGTGCACATGTCAATACGGCTTGGGCTTGAGTCTGTATTTATGAACTGATCTTCACGAAACTTCTTGGGGTACCTTTGTTATCACCTTGTGACATGAACAACTGTTTAAGGTGCCTTTGTTATCACTGTGCTATGAGAACAAATATTTTTGGGTTCAGTCAGACCCACTCTGGGACTCAAAGATTTCTTTTCTAGTTTAGCATCTAACTGTCGCCCACCTTTACAATACTTTACCTACACATTTGTTACAGGCTACGGTCAGCATTTATGTACAGACCGTTACAATACTTTACAGGTACCTTTGTTATCAGGTCATTACCTAGATGTTTGTCATTGCTGTGTCACATACTATACATGTACATGTCTTAAACAAGTTTAGCTACATTGTCATTGACACTTTCATTGTCAGTGGAATTTATTCAATTAATAGGAATAATCAGTTAACCAAAATTTGCTCACTTTCCTGTGTTATGGAGATAAGCTGAATATTTATTAGATTATATCTTGTTTAACCCTTCACCCAACGTAACGGCCAAACCCGGCCAGCGCTTTTCTAAAAAATCTCCAATTAATTTTCATTATTTTTTCATTTTTTGTCTCAGAAACATAGGTTATGACCCCTCATTGGAACAAACTCGTCGAGCTCGTTCCAATGAGGGGGGGTCATAACCTATGTTTGTGAGACAAAAAATGAGTTATTCAAGAATTGTTTTTGCAAGTGTCGTCTGCTTTTCATGTTAGGTAAAGGGTTAACAGAGAACATGAAGCTCTGTCAAACAGGATATAAGAAATTAATTGGCTTGGCTGTATTGGGTGTGGCTGGCCAAATAGTTATCTAAACAATATGAATTTGGTGATTGTCAGGATAATTTTTCAACATAACAACATGTTTACTTCAGTTAACAGGGATTAACTCTAACTCATATGCAATTAACAGGTTAAATTTAGAGTGAAGGTATGGTTAATAGTTTTGTGTTAGAGGTTAATTTCATTTTACAGGGTTATTCAGTTAAGAGATACCCGATTACTTGGGATCCATTGCATACCTTCAAACCCCACAACCTTTACCACACCACAAAATGAGCTCTGTCAAACAAGATATAATAGAATAACTAATCTGTTTATTATAAGAAAACAGACACTCTCTGTGAACAAACTGGCACTGACACGTCGCTGCACTACACATCACTATGAATTACCCATTGAAATTTTTAAAACAAGTTTTGAAAAGACTTGCAGGCTGTAAAATACATGTTGCAAGAAAAAAAATTATGAGGGGTGATACTCTTTATTGAATTTATTTCAATATCAAGCGCCATTTACTTACATTGTTCCTTATCAAAGACTGAAAAAATCTGTTCAGTGCAAAAAAACTTAACCTTGGATACCACAACAGTTGAAATATATTTCGAAAGCCAAAACTTGTTGAGAAACCAGTATCTCTGTTTTTGTTTAGCTTCTTGGTTCTTTGGGTAATTATTTATTGAGATGAAGAGTGAGCGATTGAATGTGATCAAAGACTTGACTGTAATGATAGAATACTGGGAGTATTATTGTCAAACTCATCCTATAATTCAGTCCTGCTTTAATTGGATTCAACCAGTAATTCCCATTGACACGATATTTCTTGATATCCTCTGATGTGTTCTGTTGCTTAAGTATTGGAACATCAATATTTGCACTCAAAATCCCTCAAGATTTTGTGATTGGCATTTTATACATGTAGTCATAGACTGCAACTCTTTTTCTGTACATTGGATTTGAATCTATGCTCTTAAGACTTGTGCCTCTTTGATACCCCAAAAATATTTTTCTGAGGTTTTGCATTGCGATAATCAAGAAAGGTCATTGCAAATCTGCTGGACCTTAACATGCTGCTATTGCACTACTTTTGATGTGTACTCTTTAGGCCCAAAAAAGTTAAAACTGTTTCTCAGGTTCTCCTACATTGTTCTTTTGGCTGCCGCATTCTCTCTTTTTATAACCATTGTAAACTTAAAAAAATAATAATCAAATAGTTTATGTCTGATATTTTACCCAAGTTAATAAAATTGATAAATTTGTCCTTTGTGTGCAACAAGTCTTTGCAATGCTTTAGCATTGCAAAGCCTTCTTGCACTCAAGGGAGCTTACCTGTGAGAACAGCAGCTCAGTGGTTAGAGAAATAGACTTCAAACCAAAAGCTCCATGACTCGATCCTGACCAGCGGTAACTGTTTTATGTCCTTGGGCAAGACACTTAATCCTGATTTCCCACGAGGGGCAGGGTGGCGCTGTAAACATAGGCATACTGCATGTTGATGGTGCACGTGCCTTCAACTACTGCTGCATCTGCTTGTGCAGAATTAGTAAGTTGGAGAGTTTGACAGTTGCTCACCACTGCTTGGTGATTCTCTCCAGGTACTCCCAGCTTTCTCCACTCATAAACTGTCTGTCCTCCCCCTCCTCAGAAAGTGAAGCAGTGCTTGTTTACTCTGGTAAACAAGCTGTTTTACTGGTAAAATAGGACCCAGTCACCTATGCTTAGGGTGGAAGGCCTCTAAAATGGGCAACATGGATATCGACGATTGACTAAACTTGACTTTATCTCCATGTTACCGTCACAATTAGCCATTGTGCAGAAATATGTGACCTTAAACACCAATAATAAAATAAATATAACTGTCTTACATGATGTTACCTTGGCTCTTGAAAGTGTCATTAAACCCCCAATAAACAAACTAACCCTTTACCTAAATGGATTGGAAGATGAAACTTGCAAATAATGCTCATTATTGAACATTTTCATTTTTTGTCTCAAAAACAATTTAACACCTCTTAGCAGTACATATGTACGGTATGGCTGCCATGGAATGGTAATTTTCCATGGGTGGATAATGTTTCCACGGATGCAAAAATATTGGATTCCAAACACCAATTATAGGAATAATCATCAACAATTTAATAAATGAAGCACTGGGTACAACCCGGTGCTTTATTATTAAGCCCCCGACCTCCAAAGGAGGATTCAGAGGTATCTAGTGAAGCCCTCCATCTGTCTGCCCATCCATCCGTCCGTATGTCTATCCATCCTCCATCCATCCATCTGTCCATCCATTGGTCCGTCTGTCCGTTCATCCATCTGTCTCTGGCCGTACAAATGTTTTGCCTTGTAATTTCAAAGCCATCGATCAGATTTGGATCTCCTTTGGTATACTGATAGACCTGCATGGGGGAACAGATATGCACAAGGCACGGGTTCCATCCAATAATTTTCCCAGAGTTAATGGTCCTTTTTATAACCTGCATCGCCAGCGGCAGAGCAGGTCTAGTAACCGCTCTGTCAGTCCATCCGTCAGTCCTTCCGTCCATCCGAAACACTTTTTCCGTCAAGGTTTTCTTGGCTTCTATGAAAGGGAATGATTTTATATTTTTATATTTGGTCTGCTGCTTCATAATGATGAGTTGTATCGTGTAAGCAATTTTCAGATCTGTGGTGCAGCCACTTCCTGTTTGCCGATACTTTGAAATTTTACTGTACCCACTGAACATTGAAATTTTTTGTCAAACTTTTCTCGGCTTCTATGCAAGGGATTGATTTTATATTTCATCTGGAGCCTGATAATGATCAGTTGTATCGTGTATGCAATTTTCAGATCTGCCCTGCAGCCACTTCCTGTTTGCTGATTCAATTGCATGTAGCAACGTAGGTCCAGACCCGGTATTGGTCTTGGCTTGTTTTTACTAAGAAATGTTTTTTGTTTTCACTCTTTCCACTTCAAAAATTTTTCTGTCCCACAATATCTTTAAGGTTCCTTCGAATTTGCATAGGTTTTGGGGGCAGTGGCCCACACTTTGCTCTGCCCTTGTTTAATTAAAATTTTGCTGATGATGGTTTTCATTCCTTGGTAAACGCATACATGGACATCACTGCCCACAGGTGGATTACAATTAGTCCGTTCCTTAGTTATGATATGTACTGCTCAGAGTTTTGAAGATTGGCATGAACACTTTTTACAGTGTGCACCACTGGGCAATTGTAGACAACAGTGGAGCCCACTTAACTGGATTTCTCTCAGTTGAATAACCCTGTGGACTGATTATTTTTGGAGAATCATTGCTTCTGGTTCCTATGGCTAAAATTGAGCTTTTAAAAATGCAAATAGCTTTCCTTAATTATGCCTCTGACTTCCAAAGGAGGATTCAGGGGTATCTAGTGAAGCCTACATTAGGGCTATCACAATTAATCGATTGTCGATCAGTCACGGCAAAATCGATTAGTGTTTTTCGTTGTTGAATGATCTACCCCGTTTTAGACATTTAATAATTAAAAGAAAATTTGGTGAAAAAACTTTCTAAAGGTAAAGGGTTGAGAACACCGACGTTAAACCTCAAGAAGTCATTTGAACCATTTGTCTTTTGGGAACATTCAAAGCTTTGATGTTCTGAACTTTTGAACCGTCAGTGTAATAATTGAGGCCGGTCGGCAGTTGCAAACTTGCAAAGTTACGACATTGTGTCTTCCTTCGAAAGTTAGAACACTCACCTTTGAAATACCGATAAGGTTCTTTCACTTGGCCAATTCCATGCAAAGGTTTCACTTTTTGAAAAAAATCCTCTTTATTATATCTAGTCTTAACACAAATCATTTGGAAGCTGAATGGTCGAAGTTTATAACACTTTTTAAATTTTGTGCTCATCTTTTTTCAGTCTAAAGTTACATTCATCAACATTTTCATGTTTTTTGCCATATAAAATGCGCAACATTTAAACTAGGTTCCACCAACAGTAATTAAAATATAATTAGCTGTTTCAGATAAGTATTTATTTTCCTCCTAAACAAGAAGTTTCTGCTATATTTATTTCCACTGTTATACACAAAGCCGTGAATGAAATAGAGGTAAAAATAGCACTGACAATACCTGGCCGAGCAATGTCCCGTCCGTCACAATTTAAGCACATTCAGTTTTTGCACAGTTTTATGTTATAAACTTTCGATACATCTTTCATTTTATTATCTTCACTATTGTTTCTCAATGTAGGAACAAAATAAAAATAGATAATATCATGAGCCCTTCACATCTTTAAGCATGATGCAACTTTGTCCCGTCCGTCACGCAAATTTGTCCCATCCGTCACAAAATGAAATGCAGTGAAATTAAATGACAAAATATTTTTTAAATCCACAATATTCTATTTGGTATTAACTCCCTGCACTCTGATGTTGAAAATATTTGGCATTCCTGATTTGTCATTCATGGTTATCTCCCCTTGTGTTGCCAGAAATTCAGCAATTTAGAATTTAGTTGACAGCTCAAATGGAGCTCAGTCAACCAAAATCTAAATTGCTAAAGTTCTGACAACACAAGGGGCGATAGCAATGAATAACAAATCTGGGGCTTTGATAATCAGAGTGCATGCAGTTAACCCCCTGCACTCTGATGTCAAGAATACTCGACACCTCCCCCACTCTATGCCCACCACACCTCCCTGTCATCCATGGATAATATCTGCCCCCTGTGTTGTCAGAAACTCAGCAATTTAGAATTTGGTTGACAGAGCTCAATTGGAGCTCTGTCAACCAAAATCTAAATTGCTGAATTTCTGACAACACAGGGGGGATAACCATGGATGACAAATCAGGCGTTTCGTCATCAGAGTGCAGGGGTTAAACATCAAATAGCCCTTATCCAATAAAGAAAGTGCCTAATTAAGCCATTATATTATATTTATATATCCAAAAAAAATTTCTATTAGCATCTCATGTCAGTTGGAACTTAGTCACTAAAAAATTCATTTTAGCTGGCAATCTTTTCGATACTTAATTGAGAACAGTATAAATTCAACGAAAACACAGTTAAAAATTAGAAAAGGGTTAAAATCAAATTAAGAATACTAAGATTATCCTGTTAATTATAGCAAATTATTTCACATAGTTTTATTATCAAATCAATTTGGAATAAATTGCTAAATGTAAAAAATTAGCACTCTTTTTTTATTTCGAAATTTATTTGCAATAAATAGCTGAATGTGAAATTGTAACTGTCTTATAGCTATGTGGAGATCATATAATAGTAGGCATACTCAAACAGATAACTATAGTTTTTTAATGAGGTTAATGCTCCTCCATAAAATTACTTTAAAAAACCATCTGAATTAATTAAAAACACAAGGAAACAACTATAAGTCATTTTTATAAAACATGGAGTGTCAAAAGTATGTTTTTTTTAGATAATGTCCCGTCCGTCACAATTCTCTGTCCTGTCCGTCACACTACTTTAACTTAGTTAACCAATATATGGTTTGAGCAAATGCAATGAAAATAAGGGTAATACTGCAAGACATATCTCGGTCAAAAGCACATAAAACATCTTTACTGTATCAGGCTTCATGAGATAGAATTGTTCAAACATCTGAAGGTACCGTCAAAAAGTACATTTACCCTGTCCCGTCCGTCACGCTGTGTTTGATTGATCAGCACAAAAATATTCCCTGTTCCAGTAAGTTTAACTTGGTATTTCTTTATTCTAACAGTTGTAATCTTTGAGAAATAGTAGTATACATAAGCTGTTCCACTGACACATTAGAAATATGTTAATGTTAAAATTTGTTTTTTTTATCTTTTGTCCCATCCGTCACGATGGAATTGGCCACTTGTATAACTAAAATATCTAAATTCAATCATGTAAACAGACATAACTCCTAACCCCCCTCCCCTTTCCCTTTCCCTTCCCCTTCCCCAACACACGCACGCACGCACGCACGCACGCACGCACGCACGCACGCACGCACGCACACACACACACACACACACACACAGAGAGATTAACACTTGTTCCTATCTTCGAATGGATTTGGTGACCATATATATCTGTCAATCTTGTAATGTATCCACCTCGGGGGCGTGGTGTCTCAGTTGGTAGAGGTGCAGGCTGCAAGCCAAGAGGTCCTCGGTTCGAATCCCTCTCAAGATAAATTTAAACCAGTTGAAGTCTAAGATAACTTTGGCTATGCGACCACCTCCTGGACTCGAAAAAATAGACTTCAACAGCGCTTCGGCGTGTGCCTTGATCTGGGCTCAAAAAAACTTTAAAAATAAGTTGACGGATAAGACGATTTCGGCCTATGAGTCTTACATTTCGGAACTTCGCCCAGCGTCTGGAGTAAGGAACAATACGGGAGGGAGCAAGCAAACTCCGGTCCGTGTTGTCCCTCTACCCCAACGCGAAAAGCAAAATAAGAAAAGATCAAGGCAAAGCACTTCTCCCTCTTCTTTTCCTTCTACTTCTTCTTTCTCTCAGAGTAAGCGCCTCAATTTGCAAACATCTCCGGTCCATATTGTGACTGAAGATGCTTGCAAATTGAGTAACGCTGTCTCGCGTCGTCTTGCTCCTCTACCTCCTACTCCTCCTCAGCCTTTCTTCTCTGGTTCTCCTAGTGCTCTCACTAGAACTCCTCCTCCTTCTGTTTCTTCTCCTGCTTCTGTTTCCTCCCCTGCGTCTGTTTCTTCTCCTCCTTCTCCTGCCTCTAGTGTGGTTCAACCAGGTATATCGTACTCAGAGAAAGTCAAATCACCGAGCCGCAACTCGGGCCGCTCATTTGATTCTAAATTCTCCCAGTTTCGGCATAAAAGCGGAGTTAATTTTGACAAAAGGAATTGGCGCCTCCCCGATGTTTGTAAAAACATCCTTATGATTGGAAGTTCAAATTTAGGACGCATTGATCGAAATCCCCATCCGGACATCCAGGTGGAGTGTTACCCCGGCGCCAAATTCAATCATCTGCACTCTATGTTTAAAGGGCACAGGGGCCAGTCCAGTCCCCAAAAAATATTATTAAATATTGGCGTGAATTCTCGAAACGATAATTCTGATCTCGTAGTTAAGCAGTTGCAGAATATGCTTAGCGATATCAGGGTCAAGTTTAGATCAACAAAAATTTATTTCGCTGAACTAAACTTTTCGCAAAAACTCCCTCAGGCTGAGAGGAGAACCCTGAGCATCATCAACGAAACCATTCGGAAAGTGAAGGACGTTAACGTTATACCTAAAATTGATGAGGCGAAGTTTGATGTTGCTCAGGATTTAATCCATTGGACCACGAGAACCGCCAATATTATGTACGATCACTGGTTGAACCACCTAAATTTAAACTAAGTAAAGGCAAAGGTAACAGCCGCCTAACAGATGTGGGATTAGGAACTAATGTGGTTAACCTGTCTGGCACCAATGACCAAACAACCCAAGAGAAATCGCTTTTAGATCGCGGTTTAACTTTTGTACCAGCACCAAAGCCCAAAACTGATAACCAAACAAATTTACCATCATACAACTGTAATTTTCTTAGGCAAATGAAATTAGCCGACCGCTTTAGAAACTCCAGCGGTCGGAAACTTCCTTTTACAGAATCATCTGGTTGGTCACCTCCAGATAGTGAAGTAGATCCCGAAATTATTGAGGCTAGCAAACGAATCATCAAAAAGGTGTTCAGCATGAACATACTCTCCGATAAAGACAATTTAACAGCTGGTGAACGGAGAGCCCTCACGAAACTAGTAATTAAACCAGCCGACAAAGGTGGGTCGGTAGTTGTTCTATCTCGGGATAATTATATAAAGGAAGCCATGAGACAACTCAACAATACTAAACATTATAAGAAAATAGATTCACTTATTTGGCCTAGTAATATCAAAAAATTCAATAAGATCTTAAAATTTCTCCTCGACGAAGGTCACATTACCAAAAAACAATTGAAATATTTAACAGCTAAGCTCAGTGCTCAAACAAGACAATTTTATATCCTACCAAAGATCCACAAGGACCGTTCTTCATGGACGGATGACTTAACTCCACCCGGGAGGCCAATTGTATCAGATTGTAATTCGGAATCTTATGCGATCTCGGAATTAATTGATTATCATCTGAAACCTATAGCAAATAGACATCCGAGCTATCTAAAAAATACACAGGATTTCCTGTCAAAAATTTCGAAATTGAAAATATCGAAAAATGCAATTCTGGCTACTTTGGATATCGACAGTATGTATACGAACATTGATATTGATAAAGGTGTTAAATCAGTTAAAAATGCATTTGAAAAATATCCGGATGCGAAACGCCCGGATGAACAAATTCTGGATCTTTTAGAGCTGAGCTTAAAAGGTAATGACTTTCAATTCAATGGAGAATATTTTCTACAAATAATGGGTTGTCCTATGGGTAAAAGATTCAGTCCTAATTTTGCAAGCATTTATGTAGCGGAATGGGAGGAAAATGCCTTAAGCAAATGTGCAAAGCATCCTCTCGTATATCTCAGATATTTAGATGACATTTTTATTATTTGGGAACATTCAAAAGAAGATTTTGATGAATTTTTAGAAATTTTGAACAATCACGATCCAAATATTAAACTGAAAGCTACTATCAGTGAAAATTCTGTTGATTTTCTCGATGTGACCGTGTATAAAGGCAAGCAATTTCAGGCGTCCGGTCATTTAGATTATAAAGTATATTTTAAACCAACTGATTCACATCAATTGTTGCACACAAAATCATTTCATCCTCAACATACATTTAAAGGTATCATCAAATCACAGCTCATTCGCTTCCACCGCAATTCAAGTGATAAGGTAAATTTCAATGAGGCTTGTTCTACTCTATTTGGCGCCCTCAGATCAAGAGGGTACTCGCTGCGCCTTTTGCGTAGCCTGAAATCCCAAACCCTGAAAAAGCTCGAAAGTCCAGCTGAAACTACCGATTTCGAACCACTGAAGATTGAACACAACAGACCGTTGCAAAATGGTAGTGGCGCGGTATTTAATTGCAAAAAGCCTCGTTGTAGACTGCATACTTTTATGCCTGATCAGAAAGAGGAATTTTCCTCCGAACAAACGAAAAATCATTATCAGATCCGTAACCCCCTCTATTGTGATTCACCAAACATTATTTACCTTATCACTTGTAAGCGATGTCGGAAACAGTATGTTGGTCAAAGTCAAAATCCTTTCCGAGAACGTGCTACTAGACACAAACAGGATATAAAACATAATGCTGATGCCCCAGTAGCACAACATTTTAACCTTCCTGGCCATTCTTTGGACGATTTCGAAATCCATCCTATTGAACAACCACCAATTAAAGACACATTAGAAGAAACGGATGAATTTAGAAAAAAACGTGAAGCTTTTTGGATCAATACGCTTCAAACCCTCTGGCCATTTGGTATGAACATATCAGAGGGCGAATGCGAAAGGAGGTCCATCATTCCTTTCACTTTAACGTACAACAGAATGAATATCGAAATAGCAAAAATGTTAAAAGATGAATTCAATTTTACCAATGCTAAATTAAATGAACCTTTGAATCTTCGACCTGTCATCGCCTATAAGAAAAACAAAAGCTTGCGTAACATTCTTGTAAGGACTAAATTAGAGCCCATTAATGAATAACATCAATTTTTGCCAGTCAGTTTAACCAGTTCCTAAGCTCATCACTTAGTTTAAATCAATTTTGTGTAATTTTTTGTCATGTTTGAAGCCCATCAGGGTTCAGTAAATGAAAACAATTTTTCGGCGGCATATTAAAAGAAAAAAACGTTTCAGTATGAAATGTCTGTGCCAGTGCGATTTTTTAACCTCAAACACACACACACACAACACACACACAGAGTCTTGTCTTCCCTACATACCGAGGTACCCCATTGATTGTCCTTTGTGTGGACTAACGGTTTCTAGCTCGTTTTGCCGGTACAGTTCTGGGAAAACAACCGAGGTAAAGGGTTTCTTTTGTCTTTTGTACCTTGGTAAGGCGAAACACGCAAACTCTTTTGTCTAGTTACCTTGTCAAGTTGGTAAGACAAACCCACACACACACACACACACACACACACACACACACCACACACACACACACACACATAGAGAGAGAGAGAGAGAGAGAGAGAGAGAGAGAGAGAGAGAGAGAGATTAACACTTGTTCCCATCTTCGAATGGATTTGGTGACCATATATATCTGTCAATCTTGTATTGTATCCACCTCGGGGGCGTGGTATCTCAGTTGGTAGAGGTGCAGGCTGCAAGCCAAGAGGTCCTCGGTTCGAATCCCTCTTGCGGCAACCGCGTTGTGTCCTTGGGCAAGACTCTTCACCCCCATTGCCCACGTGGGGGCACGGTGACATTGTGTACTAAGGCTTATACTGCACATCGATGGTGCACCTGTCTTCAACCAATGCTTACCCTGCTTGTGTGGAGTTGGTATGTTGGGGAGCTGACAATTGCTCACCGTTGCTCGGTGGTTCTCTCCGGGTACTCCGGCTTCCTCCACCCGTAAAACTGTCACGGTCATGGTTAGCCATTGTGCAGAAATATGTGACCTTAAACACCAATAAATAAATAAATAATGTATCCACCTCATTTGTATGACATCAGAACATGCACCTACTAAATGTAATCAAACAAAGAAAGAGAAAGAATACAGAAACCGAAAGTACGGTTTTCTGAGAACAGCTTTTTCTTGCAAAAATTCTTGCCCCTCATAATTTTCCTTGTCTGTTTCGATTAAAGAATCGGCGTCGCAAACCCAGTGCAAGATTTGTCTGTCAAACAATTATGACTGCAAGAGCAGCAAGACAACTGCATCGAACTGAGTTACTGCAACGCAATACGTAGCCACCTTTGAAGTTACAATACTTCTTTAAGTTTGTTTTCTCCTTGACCAACAACATATTCTAGTATATTGGTTGTCACAGAGGAAACCAGCTAAGAGTTCTGTCTTTTTCCCGGTATTGCATAATGAATGGTGTTTTCAGTATCTTCCAAATGCATTTTTATTTCCTTCAGCCAGAACGTTGTTACTTGTTAGCCTTTTGTGATTGTTTTACGCTATGTTTTACATGCCACCAATGACACACTTAATAGGTTAATCACCTGGTTAATACATAAAAAGTGCATTGTGAACTATGCCAGGAGTCCAGCAGGCAATCACATTTTTTGCAAACGAAACGAGAATCGTCTTTGTTGTTTACTTAAGGTAGGTCAACTGACTTGAACTTCATTTTTAGGACTTCAAAGAGAGATGGAGAGGGGGTCATCTAGGTACGATTAATCAGTTATTATCGATTATTTGCTATGGTTCCTAAATTAAAAAAATGGTTACAGCCCTACCCTCCATCTATCTGCCTATCCATCTGTCTGTCTGTACAAACATTTGCTTTGTAACTTCAAAGCCATTGATTTTGGATCTCCTTTGGAATATGTATACTGATAGACCTGCATGGGGAAATGAATTTGCACAAGGAACAGGTTCCAGCCAATATATTTTCCCAGAGTTATGGCCCATTTTCACTCTTTGGACTTGGAAAATATTTTTATCAACCTCTGTATTGCATTCACTGCATGTTGAATTTGATTTATTCTTGGTATGCTCATGGACCCACTTTGCAAAGGAATATCCACAAGTAACAGGGTTTGTCCCATTATTTTTCTAGAGTTTTGGGCCTTTTTCGACTTAGAAAATATCAATTTTTCTGGTTTCAGTATGCTCTGGATTGTAATTTCAAATCCATCAGTTGGATTTGGATCTCCTTTGGTTTGCTGATGAACCCGCAGGGGGGGGGGGGGGGGGGGTGGGGGGGGGGTGGGGATTGATATGCACAAGGAATGGGTTCCATCCAGTAATTTTTCCCAGAGTTTTACGGGTGGAGGAAGCCGGAGAGAACCATCGAGCAACGATGAGCAGCCGCCAAGCTCCCCAACATCATAACTCCGCACTGCAGCACAGGCAGGGTTAGATTGGTTGAAGATGTGCGCACCATTGACGTGCAGTACTCCTTAGTACACGGCGTCATCGTACCCCCAAGTGGACAATAAGGGTTAAGTGTCTTGGCCAAGGACACAATGCAGGAGTCCCAATCAATTGCTCAAACGGTCACCCATCCAAGGACTAACCAGGCTCGACATTGCTTAACTTCAGTGATCTGGCGAGAACCGGTTACCTCAACACCACCACACCACCTTTAATTGCTTATAGGTTATTGTGTAAACTCAAGTTTTTGGAACAAAAAATATTGCAATATATTTGAGAAATTAACGTGACAATCACCGATTTCCCCCTGGTTATAGACCTATTTGGCCTCGGTTCATACAATACAGGCATTTAATCTATTAAATCATGTTTGACAGAGCTCATGGACCTCTGTCAAACCAGATATATTGGAACAAATGCTCATTTTATCTCTAGAGTACAGGAAATTAACCAAATCCCTGTTAATTGAATACTCCCATCAATTGAATAATTTTCACTGACTGCTTGGTTATTCAATTAACATGCTTCTACTGTAATATGCGTGAGTTTCAAAATGAAGTACAGGGTGGTATATTAGTACAGGTAAAAAAAAATGATAATCAGACAAAATTAAATACAGGGAGGAATAAAAGTATGGTGTGCAAAATCATCATGCATGCGAGTCGCTAGTTGCAACTCCTTGTACATTCTCGTAGTTGAAGACGTCAGTGAATCTGACATTGAACTTTCAGCTGAATAGTACATCTACCTGTATGCATATATTATCCCTGGAATGTGTGGATGTGCCAACAGCAATGTTTAAGCACCTTTATTGCCTTGAGGGCCCCAACTCTTCTATATAATTTTGTCTGTTTTTCTTGCCAAAATTTGCTGTGAAATGTTTCTAAATCGGGAGAAAATATTACGACTCAGGATTATACTACCAACAGCAAGCCTGAAAATAAGCAGACTGTCATCTGCAAAATGAGGTTCCCAGAGGGTGAATTTGGTGATGCTGTCCTGCTCAGCAGGGTAGCATCACAAAATTTACTCTCTGTGAACCTCAGTCTGAATCAAGGTCTCAAGCCAAAAGAGAAAGATGTACCTAGAGGATAAATTGGCCCACTGTGTCGGATAGCATCAGCAAATTCACCCTCTGGGGACCTCATTTTGCAAATGACAGGCTGCTTATATTCAGGCTTGACCAACAGTGCATTAGAAATATATTTTAATAGTCCTATTTAAATTTTAAGTATAAAAAATAATGCTTAAATACACATTATGCTCAAAGTGGATTCGGCAAATCATTTATTGATATATTAGAACGTGTGTACGAATGGTTCCTTCACCATATTCTCCATTTCATTTTCTTACTTTCTCCAAAAAAAAGAAATCCCGATAGGATCACCGAACCAATGTCGAGTTGTGACAGCTCAAAAGTGGGTTTAATCATTATCAACTTATCGTGCAGAAACCAATTGTTTACAGTTTACTATGTGACAGGTCACTGTGACCTTAACCTTGAACCCAGTGATTCCAAAATAAATAGGGCTCTTTCTTGCACCATTCCCAACTACCTATGAAGTTTCATGAATGTGGGTGGAACCATTGTCAAATTATCATCTGGAAACCAATTGTTTATGATTTATTATGTTCATGGTCACTGTGACCATGACCTTTGACCTAACAAGTCCAAAATAAATAGGGGTCTCCACTCACCTAGGCCAACCTTCCTATGAAGTTTCATGAATGTGGGTCAAACCATTATCAAGTTATCATCCGGAAACCAATTGTTTACGATTTACTATGTTGAAGGTCACTGTGACCTTGACCTTTCACCTAGCGAGTCCTCCAAAATAAATAGAGTTCTTTCTCTCCCTGATGCCAACCTACCTATGAAGTTTCATGAACGTGGGTCGAACCATTATCAAGTCATTGTCCGGAAACCAATTGTTTACGCCTGCCCACCCACCCCTCTGCCCAATCACCCAAATGCCTGAATGCCTGCCCGCCATTCAATAAACTATAAGTCAAGTTTCACTTCGTCACAACTCAACTAAAAATCTCTAAACACATAAGTTGACCCAGTGATCTTTGAACACACTCGAAAAGTGAATAAAGTTAGAAGAATTCTGATCTTGTAAAATTTATTCAACTACTCAAAACTTACCAAAAATAATAAATGTTAGCTGCAGACATTTTTAACTCCAATGGAGATAAGTAAAATTTATATTTGTCATATCTCGCATTTACATTCAATTAAAAGGACATTTTCTTATAATCACTTGTTAACTGATTTTGATGTCTTGTCGCCTCGTTATAACAACATCAAACTTCATTAAAACTACTCCACATGGTGTGCAGTGGCTCAGTAGGAAGAGGCGCAGACTACAAGCCCAGAGGTTCTCGGTTCGAATCCCACCAGCGGTAACCCCCATTGCACACGTGGGGAACGTTGTGTACTAAGGCGTACTGCACGTCGATGGTGCACTTGTCTTCAACCACTGCTAACCCTCCTTGTGTGGAGTTCATATGTTGGGGAGCCTATCAGTTCTCGCTGTTGCTCTGTGGTTCTCTCTGGGTACTTTGGCTTTCTCCATCCGTAAAACTGTCCAACACGAGGTGACCCTGGCTGTCAAAAGTATCATTAAACCCCAATAAATAAATAAAAATAACTACTCCACAACTCCTTATAACATCTTGTCACCCTGTTATATGGACTTGTCAAGTCTTCGGATGATACAGTGTGTCATAGACTATAGCTTGGGGAAAAAATGTCATTTACAGACCACTAGCATGGCATATTATACATGATAACAGGTACCTGTGATTGCATTTGGCACCTTTATGCTTTCAAGAGATGATCCAATTTGTCATAGACTATATAGCTAGGGGGGAAATGTCATTTACATTTACAGACCACTAGCATGGCACATAATATCATCCCTTGTGTGCACCAAGGCTGCATCTGCAATGCTTTCCTCCCTGGGAATCCCATGAAATGAAACACTCCTTTGTTTACTGTTGTAAACAAGCTCTGTTTTGCTGGTAAAATAGGACCCAGTCATCAATGCCCTGGGTGGAAGTCCTCTAAAATCGGAAACCTGGGTATAAACAAATGACTAAACTTGACTTTATCTGAATGTTGCAGTCACGATCAGCCATATTGCTGAAATATGTGAAGACAGTGCTTTCAAGGTATGACACACTGTGCCATAGTCTATAGGTGAAAAAATTGCCTGGCCTACTATACATGACTCTGGGTACCTACATATAAAACCAAAAGAAATTAAATGTAGAGAGAAGATAAACTGTTATCACTTTGATATATCAATTTACCCCAACATAATTCTTTCACTTTGTACCGATGCCATTTTTACCTGCGTCGCCAGCGGCAGAGCAGGTCTAGTAACCGCTCGCCTCCGTCCGTCATTCTGTCAGTCTGTCAGTCCATCATTCTGTCAGTCCGTCCGAAACACTTTTTCCGTCAAAGTTTTCTTGGCTTCTATGAAAGGGAATGATTTTATATTTGGTCTGCTGCTTCATAATGATGAGTTGTATCGTGTAAGCAATTTTCAGATCTGCCGTGCAGCCACTTCCTGTTTGCCGATACTTTGAAATTTTACTGTACCCACTGAACATGGAAATATTCCGTCAAGGTTTTCTTGGCTTTTATGCAAGGGATTGATTTTATATTTGGTCTGCTGCTTCATAATGATGAGTTGTATCGCGTAAGCAATTTTCAGATCTGCCGTGCAGCCACTTCCTGTTTGCCGATACTTTGAAATTTTACTGTACCCACTGAACGTTGGAATTTTTCGTCAAACTTTTCTCGGCTTCTATGCAAGGGATTGATTTTATATTTCATCTGGAGCCAGATAATGATCAGTTGTATCGTGTATGCAATTTTCAGATCTGCCGTGCAGCCACTTCCTGTTTGCCGATTCAATTGCATGCAGCGACGCAGGTCCAGACCCGGTATTGGTCTTGGCTTGTTAATAAAGATGCAGGGTGGAACATCTTCCAAGTATTAATAAACATACAAGTGTGCTTATCAGGAGCCCGAGAGTATTAACACAAGGATACTATCTATTATGAGTAATATACAGTGTATTTTCAGTTAAACCACTGCTAAATGTCAAAAGTAACTAACAGAAACACTATTTGATCAATTAGGTTAATATCCCTCAGTAGCTTCCTAAATGACCTCACCCTACGCCACATTACGTCGCCTTGTAGGAACGATTAGCTGATCTTTGTTATTGTTTTGAAACAGATGCAATTTCTCGTCAAATTGGGCTGAATATTGTGCAGTAAAATGTCTTGTAGCATATAATTAAAAAGAAAATCTCTATTTTAGTCAGTATCTGGAATTATCTCATGAGTGTGGACGTGAACGTTTTATTATATTTTATAAGATTTTCAAGTCCACACAAATTTTTTCAGTAGCTTCCTAGATGACGTTCCACTTCGGCGCATGACGTCGCTTTAAATGTTGCTTTGAACGTCGCCTTGAGGGAATGATCAGCAGCTTTTTGTTATTGTCTTGAAACTGTTTGCAGTCGAATTAGGCTGAATATTGCGCAGTAAAATGTCACAGCATATAATAAAAAGAAAATCTATGTTGTTTTAGTGAATATCACGAATTATCTCATCCGTGTGGACCAGAAAGTATTATTTTTCACTCGTGCAAGCACTCGTGAAAAATAAAACTTTCAGGTCCACACAGATGAGATAATTCCAGATATATTCACTGAAACTGCTTAGATATCCTCTATGTATCTTATTAATGTCTAGCCCCATGCTCAGGACAGGTGTTTTTAAGAGTATTTTTGTCATTGCCCTTTATGGACATGGAATTTGTTTCATTTTTACCATCCATTGCAGCTAAGGTGTGAACTCGCAGTTTTTTAGATCAACTTGACAAGGTCAAGTATGAGCTATTCAGGCTTGGCAATTTCAGGAGAGCGATTTTTTAGCTCTCCTTACTGCCCTCCTGAAAGAATTAAGGAGAGCGAAAAATTGCCCTCCTAAATATTTTGGTCTGGGATGATTGAGATTACATGTATTATGCTCACATTAATTTTTTGTTGTAAAGCAAAAATGTAATTTAACTTCGAAGTCACATAACATCACGTAATTTCATTTTGTAAGTGGTTTAGTGGTAAAAGGTAATGGTTGCAACCATACCCAAACACAGTTGCAATCATTTGAAGCAAAATGGGTCACAGCAATATTTTTTTTTCTGTCAGTTTCAAGTTCAACAACTGACATCACAGTTTGAGGGGTAATTATTCAAGGAATATTGACACTATAATATACTACCATTACTACTATCCTGTCACTTGAAGCACTTGCACCAGGATGTAACTGTAGATTCAAGCAGACCTGTTGTCCAAGAAAGTCATACGCCTACAACTACCACCTTCAACCCCCCTTGGGGGGTTGAAGGTGGTCGTGGTAGGCTTATGACTTTCTTGGACAACAGGTCTGGGTACACACACATGTCTTGTCAAGTGTGTGTTCGGTTGTTGAGTGAGACATCTAGATGTCCAAGAGATTTCGCTTTACCTTAGTAAAGTTAATAAAATCACTGTTGTAGTCTGTTGGTTTCAGTTTCAATGAGTTTGTTCAACTGGATACTTAAAATGCTGTGTAAAGCTAATTGCTCTCCTAAGCTGATTGAGGAGAGCGATTTTTTTCCCTCCTGCATTTTTCAGAATGCCAGGCCTGGCTATTGTGTTGGGTTGTGATCCATTGTCTGTCTGTCTGTCCATCCACCTGACCATCAATCTGTCTGTCTATATGCCTGTCTGTTCATCCATCCATCCGTTCATCCATCCATCTGTCTGTCCATCCATCCATCCATCCATCCATCATCCATCCATCCATCCATCCATCCATCCATCCATCCATCCATCCATCCATCCATCCATCCATCCATCCATCCATCCATCCATCCATACGGCCACATATCCTTTAGTACGTCCTAAAGGCCACAGCTCTTAACCGATCAGTTCCAAATTTTATACTTGACTTTGGGACAGTCCCAATGTCTAGATGGGTGCTATTGTATTTTTCCGAATTTCATTGAAAAACATGGCCGCCAGTGGCCATCTTAGATTTGGCATATAAATTGTCATCAATACTATTGGCTCACCCTACAGGCTTTATCTTTCACCTGATATTTTTCAAATTTCATATGTAGTTTTGGTGTAATGTCCAGATGAGAGCTATAAAATTCTTCTGAAATTTCATTGTAAAACATGGCCGTCAATGGCCATCTTGGATTTGGCACATAAATAGTCAACAGTTCCATTGGTACACACTACAGGCTGAATCTCTCACCCGAAAAGTTTCAAATTTCATAGCTATTGAATTTTTCTGAGTTTTGTTGAAAACACGGCCGTCTGTTGCCATCTTGGATTTGGCATATAAATTGTCAACAATTCTATTAGTACACCCTACTGGCTGCATCCCTCACCCAATCTTTTCCAGACTTTATATGTAGCTTTGATGTGATGTCTTTTCGGAAGAAACTTGAGTGAATGACTTGGCATTACTGGAACATTCTATTTAGTTTAGTCCCTTCATGGACAAGTTGAGCTGCAGTGTCATTGACACTTTCATTTGGTAATGGGAAGGAACTTTCAGAGACGTTGTGTTACTGGGTTACCATTGTTTTCCACCCCGACCATACTATTTTGAAAGTTGATCATCAGCTTCATTTTCACTGAATCCTTTATAGCTATGATTTGGACAAAAACATATAATATTATACCATTGTAAAGCACAAAAAGGGTAATGTTTTTGGATATTCCGACTTTTTGTGATCACTTTGCATACATTAGGAGAAAAAAAAAAGAAAGAATTTTATTTTTTTGCCCCCAAAACATAGCTTATAACCCCTCACTGAAATGAGCTTGATAATGTTATTCCAATGAGGGGGTCATAAACTATCTTTTGGAGACAAAAAAAAGGGGAAAAAATAATAAAACTTGAATACATATTTTTGTGAATAACACTGACAGGAAATTATATGTTCATTTTGTTCGGTAAATGGTTAATCGTGTTGGCGTAATATGGTTGGACATATTGCTCCCAAATGGTTTGAAGAGATAGTAAAGGACATTGTTTTACAATTTGTATACTTTTATGTTTTTACAATGAACTCTGTCTCAGCCTCCATATTTTCTCCAAGCTGATTCAGTGATAATTCATGTATAAGCTACCTAGTATCTGACCAGACAAAAAATTCCAGTTCATCATCGCCTGAAAGGAAAGTTCAGTGCACTGTCATTGAGTGCAATCATGTTGTGGAGAAGAGTTATTTCCCTTCAACTCTAGATGATGTGTTCTCAGTGTTAAAAGGGAAAAACATTATTTATTGATTCTGTGTGAAGGCAAGATGTAAGGAGTTTTTATCCACTTGAATTTGATTGTATGTCCAGTATGATCCTCGTGGAAACCATGAGAAGTGGAGCAGTGCTTGTTTACAGGTTCTGTTTTACTGGTAAAATATCCTGGAAACAATGCCTGCAGTGGCAGTCCTCTAAAGTGTGCAGCATAGATATGAACGATTGTAAACATCATTTTATACTTGTGTCACATTCCTTATTTTTCTCTAGATACTGAAAGTGACATTAAACACTTAACATATAAATAACTAAGTCCAGCATGACTTTTCATGGGTTTGGAAACCTGAGAAAATGAACAGTATGGTATTCAATGATTGGCCAAACTTGAATTTATTTTTATACTTTTATTGCTGTCATTATATAATATAGCCATAGAGGCAGAAAGAGACCCTAAATCCCAGTAAATTAATATCAGTTAAATGCAGTTATTGTATGGTGCAGTGAAACCCTGTTAATTGAATAGCCACTTTGCCAGAGGAAATTGAGTATTCAGTTAACTGGAATTTGATATTTTTCCTGTATTCGAGTGATGACCCAGGAGCATTTATTCTATTATATGTTGAGCTCATTCCATTGAGGGATCATAAGCTACGTTTCAGAAATGAAAAAATTGAACTGAATAATTTTTGTTTATAGTGCCAAGTGGTTTTGTTGAAAATATTGGTCAAAGGGTTAATGTTAATTTTTAACTTAACTGGACAAAGTCAAGATAAGCTATTGCCATCACGCGTGCAGAAGTCTATTAGTCTGTGAGTCTGTTAGCCTGTTTACATTTTCCTTTAGCACAGGCTACACCCCGTAGTTCTTGTCTGAGCATCACGAAATTTCATATGCAGGTTTGAGGTCATGTCTAGATAAGAACGTCCCCTTTTGGTCGCAATCGGTCAACTGTGATGGCTGCCTGAGCCCGAAAACCTTTAGCACAGTCTGCAGGTCGTATTTATGAAGGGATTTCATGGTAACTTGGTAGGATGACTCTGTATAATATCTAGATGAGAACGTCCTCTTTTGGTCTTGATCTCTCAACCATGACGGTTGCCCAATTCTGAAACCCCAAAACTTATAGCACAGTCTACAGCACAGTCTACAGATCATATTTAATATCGATGGATTTCATTGTAACTTGGTAGGATGATTCTGTATGATGTCTAAATGAGAACTTCCCCATTTGGTCACAATCTGTCAACCGTGATGACTTCCAGAGCCCAAAACCCCCAAAACCTTTAGCACAGTCTACAGGTCGTATTTATTGAGGGATTTTTCATTGTAACTTGGTAGGATGACTCATATAACAGGCCTGGCATTCTGAAAAATGCAGGAGGGAAAAAAATCGCTCTCCTCAATCAAATTAGGAGAGCAATTAGCTTTACACAGCATTTAAGTATCCAGTTGAACGAACTCATTGGAAACTGAAACCAACAGACTACATCAGTGATTTTATTAATTTTAATAAGGTAAAGCGAAATCTTTTAGACATCTAGATGTCTCACTCAAACAACCGAACACACACTTGATAAGACCTGTGTATGTACCCAGACCTGTTGTCCAAGAAAGTCATACGCCTACCACTACCACCTTCAACCCCCCAAGGGGGGTTGAAGGTGGTAGTGGTAGGCGTATGACTTTCTTGGACAACAGGTCTGCTTTAATCTAGTCACATCCTGGTGCAAGTGCTTCAAGTGACAGGATAGTAGTAATGGTAGTATATTTATAGTGGTCAATATTCCTTGAATAATTACCCCTCAAACTGTGATGTCAGTTGTTGAACTTGAAACTGACAGAAAAAAAAATATTGCTGTGACCCATTTTGCTTCAAATGATTGCAACTGTGTTTTGGGTATGGTTGCCAGCCATTACCTTTTACCACTAAACCACTTTCAAAATGAAATTACGTGATGTTATGTGACATCGAAGTTAAATTACATTTTGCTTACAACAAAAATTTAATGTGAGCATAATACATGTAATCTCAATCATCTCAGACCAAATATTTAGGAGGGCAATTTTTCGCTCTCCTTAATTTCTTTCAGGAGGGCAGTAAGGAGAGCTAAAAAAATCCGCTCTCCTGAAATTGCCAAGCCTGATATAATGTCTAGATGAGAATGTCCCCTTGTGGTCGTGATTGGTCAACTGTGACGGCTACAGGGGCCCAAAGCCTAAAAACCTTTAGCACAGTCTACAGGTCATATTTATGAAGGGATTTTATCATAACTTGGTAGGATGACTCCAGATAATGTCTAGATGAGAACATCCCCATTTGGTCGTGATCATTCAGCTATGATGGCTGCCCAAGCCCAAAACCCGAAAAAACCTTTAGCACAGACAACAGGTTGCATTTATGAAGGGATTTCGTTGTAACTTTTTAGGATGACTCAGTATAATGTCTAGATGAGAACGTCCCCATTTGGTCATGATCTGTCAACTGGGATGGCTGCCCAAGCCTGAAACCCCAAAACTTTTAGCACAATCTACAGGTCATATTTAATATGGGGGACTTTCATTGTAACTTGGTAGGATGACTCTGTGCTCTGTGTGATGTCTAGATGAGAACGTCCCCTTTTGGTTGCGATCAGACAACCGTGATCGCTACAACAGGCCAGAAGCCTGAAAACCTTTAGCACAGTCTACTGGACGTATTTATGAATGAATTTCATTGTAACTTGATAGGATGACTCATTTTGGAATAATTTCACTGTAACTTG